>JBAMNC010000497.1:0-490884 GCA_037902135.1 Cetoscarus ocellatus
GCACAAAAGATCCGCACACCAAAAGTGGCTCCCTTCAAGAATTTAATATGAAAATCAGTGATGTTTTGAGCTGTACAGCACTTACTTACAAATTTATAAAGTATATAAACAATAATGTTATGTAGAAAATCAAGCAGTTGCAAGCCCTGCCCATAGCTGACCAAATTTGCCAGACTTCTGTCCCCAAACACGACTGATGTTTTTGTAATGAGCTAGCACTTTCTGGAAGCCTAAGTATCAAAACAGTTATCAATACCACCTGATTTCTACCTGAATCATACGAAAGTTTAAAAATCTAGTCAGTTGAGGTGTTAATTTACTCATTTATTTTTTTAAAGGGATACGCCAACATTTTTTTTCTTTTCATGTCTCGCCTCACTCCCGCAAGTGCTTGTTGACCTACTTACAAGCACCTCTGCAGCGGTTTGCACATGCACCGTGAGGTTTAGTTTTGTATGTATTTCTTTTGAAAATGACAAAGTGCTAATCTTAGTCTAAAATTGATTATGTAATATAATGCAGTAAAATAAACAAGTCACAACAAGCACACAGAAACATTTACAGTTGCTGAAGAGTTTATCTGATGACTGCAAGGAGAGGCAGGCTAACACTACCCATTGACTCCCAGTGTTTGAGCTAAGCTAATTAGCGGTGGGTGAGCTCTGCCCGTCTCTTCCTTGTTCCTGCACGCACAGTTGAAAGAATGGCGTCTATCTGCTTGTCATGGACTCGGGAGTGAGGCAAGACACAAAAAATGTTGGCGTATCCTTTTAAATACTCTCTTGCATGTCCTAAAGTGAGAAACAAGCTCAAAGTTTGCTCGATTGATTGCTGTTCTTGTTGCCTCACTACATGTCTACAGTACACTAGCTCCATATGGAGAAAACAATAACCTGTAAAATGGTGAAATGTGGCCGTTTTAACTCTGAATAAAAGAAAGAATGAATGAGGCCTGGCAGAGACAAACATCTTCAGGCTTCACACATCTGGTTCTCCTTGTGCTTTCCTTCTCAATCATTACCACTCCTCCTTTCACACACAGACTCCAAGAGGGAAGAGCTACGCACACCACTGACACATCTCCACTTATCTCCTGGCCCTTCCTCGAAACCGCTATCATTAGGGTTATTCCTAATTAGCTCTCTCATCCTCAAACTGATGCCAAAACACCTTCAGTCTGATTTGACTCTCACAGATAGAGCTGATTCTCTTGTCAATTCAAGATGTGGGTGAGGAAGTCAAAGTCATTTAAAGCCGAGGTCGGACTAAATGTTTACCTCTGCCAAGGAGGTTATGTTTTTGGTCCTGTATGTTTGTTTGTTCGTCTGTTTGTTTGCTTGTTTGTAAGCAAGATTACGCAACAACTACTGGAAGGATTTTGCTGAAATTTTCAGGAGATGTTGGTAATGGCCCAACTAAAAATAATTAGATTTTGGTGATGATCCAGATAATCGCCATTAGGGAACAATCATTTTTGCTCAATAACTGCCTAACTTATAATGATAAACATGATTCCAAGTGCTGGTGTGGGTTTTCTAGTTTTTGTCTGTTACGATGGTCACTGTGTCAGAGGAGACAGTCACAGGAAGACAAAACCATCCTGTGACCAGCCAGACAGACAGGATAGACGGCATGGACGTACCAGACACCTCATTACAACTCATTTGATGACACTGGAAGGGAGAGGCAACACAGAAAGAAAGACTGAGTATCATACAGTATTACAAGAACTACACTGTATTTGTTTGTCTATTTGTCTATCCCAGTGCTTCTCCTGCCCCCCTCCTTCAAGATGAAATATCTTTAGTATTTAAGATTATCAATTTATATCAAACATAAGTCTGTAGAAATGGTATGATTATTTCTATTGCTGGCTGTCATGATGGTGGTGGTTCAATGGGGGACTCCAGCACAATGCAATTCCAAACTTTTCTTGCATTACTTTCACATTAACAAGTCATGACACTTAAGACTACACTCAGCAATACATCTTGCACAATGACCTACTAGAAAGTACACTGTGTACCCACAGCTAACAAAAGTTGCAAAGGAACCATGAGTAGATAAATGAATTCTAAGCAGGGAGCAGAAATGTGTCAGTAAAACCAGAGAGAAAGAAACTTACCCATTTTAAATCCATACTGTTACATAATAACACGCTAACATGTAAGATACTGCTGAAAGTAAAGGTGTTAGAGCGCTCAATCTTCACATAAAGAGAAAAAACCAAACACACACGCCCAGTTATCAGATCTAGAGGTCAGAGTCCAGAAGACAACACCCATGTGGCCAATTCACTTACTAGATGGCTGGAACTTTGCACTTGTATCTGCAGATGTATTTCATTAATTTAATACTGTTTAATAAGATAATTAATCATCTGTTTTAGGACTGGAAAAACATTACATTTCTTAGAAGCATCAATATGTTTTTTAAGGGAGATATAGGGATAGAATATATCAAAGAGCAAAACATGTGCTCAGTTTTTAAGGTTTCCCAAATGACGTAACAAGAGAACAGGTCAACTCCCCCAAATGGAGGACACTCCCTGAGGACACATGTCTGTTTAGCCACAGAAAACAGAGCACAGGGCAGGAAAGTCAAAGCCACATCCACTTCTTCAGATGGGCAGGGTTAAGCAGCTATGAGGAATCAACACTAGAACAGCCTGTTTGGAGCAGGGCTGAAATAGAGTGGTTTATGAGTATCCCCAAATCCAATATATGAATGGATTTTTTGGCAAGAAACTTAAAAATGTCCTGGAGACATCTGGGACCAGTGATTACTTGTTGAAAAGAGAAAAATAAGGTCCTTTTAAAGATGAATAAATCATGAAGATCCTCAGAAACACTTGAGTCAATGATTCAAAAACCTCAATTAATGGATTAGTTTATGTATGATGGCATGAGATACATGCATTGCAAATGTATCCTTCAAAATAATCCTTTTTCATACATCAATTCTTGCCAAAACTCATGATAATTTGTGGTCCTATAGTAATGCCTTACCTTTCTATTTTGTTTTAATGTATAAAACAGTACCAATACTTGATTTCAACTTATATTATTCAAAAGTTTATAATGCTGGTATCATAAGCATTTTTTTCACCTTAACAGAAAAAAAATGAAGATTTTAATGTCCTGTATGATTTTTCAGTTAAAAGATATCAAGCTATGGTTATTTTGGTCTCATTTCCCAGCCTTAGTTCTAATCATTAATCACATCTTATTATAATATTTGTATTCATCTCTCACTTACTGTTTCACCTTCTCAGTGGCTCTTGAGCTGCTGCAACAAGTGCATGTGCCCCATTGTGGGGTAAAAAAAGGTTTTACAGTGAATTTTCCATCCGTGCACAGACCAGAGGGAAACCAGAGCAAGGTGGCAGTTTGTGTGAAGCCAGGTCATACTCTGACCTTTCTTTAGGTCACTCTGCAGAAGGAAAATAACATAGCATTCCCTCACCTAGTGCACCAACTTCAGAGAATATCCCCCTGGCCACAGTTTTATTAATAGGTAACAAGCTGCTCTGGATGTTTTTATGGGACAATGGGGTCTGCATGTGAGGCAGCTGGCATGTGACACTTCTTTTGAGCTCTGACCAAAAGTGCAAACCTGGGTAGCAACAGTATGGACATTACCCCACTAACCTCCACTGGATCACTCCATCACAATGACTCAGAAATGATATGACAGAGCACCTCCAGGTACATTGTCTTTCACTTTAACAGAGACTCCAGGGTGCAATGATGTTCAGAAATTTCACTGATAAACTTCAGAATAACACAAAGTTGCACCATGACCAAATGATCCTGTATGTCTTAGCTGTCCACAAGGACTGGGCAATATATCGATTAATTCAAATCATTTTTTTGCAGAGGATTTAAAAACTAAAATCGAGATTTTTTTTTTCTTGACTTTCACTTACTCTTAATGCAAGTTGTTGCAATGTTTTAATATACAAATATTAAAAATTTATAGTTTTCATTGTGATAGGCCTTTTTTTGCACAAGCACATCTTTAGGCTTGTATTTGTTTTTTTAAATGAAATTAAATACTGATCAGAGAGTTCACACCTGAAGCAACCAGACAGCAAGAGGCATGGTCGACCTGTCAAATCTGACAGGATGATCACGCCTCTGTAAGATCAGCTGAAAAAAGGACACGTCACACTACCATCTGATGACACTTCTGACGAAGGCGGAAGAACTCCGTCGAAACATGTAAAGGTAAGAGCGAAAAAACCTTACTTGTCTGTTAAAAAGAAAATATAAGCATGTTATCTACGTAGACATAATGAACTTTCTCGGAATACTGACATTTAGACCCTCTAATCTAAGTAATTTTACTCATGTCGATTATTTTGATTATTTTCCCTGTGTAAGTCACGTGACCGCGCCTCCTCCATACAGTCTGCGTTCACTTTAAGCGAATCCAAGAGCAAAGGACGCGCTGCCAATATGGAGGAGACAAGTGCCAATCTATCAGATTTTCTTGTAGCCAAGAAAATGCTGTCTCCATTTTTTGGGCACATTTTGCATCATAAAATTATCATTCATTAATCTAGCGAGGTAAGAGCTTCATTAATCGTGACACTGGAAATGAGGTAATATTGCCCAGCCCTAGTGCCATGATATTTTTGATATATTGGGACACACATTCCTTAGCTTAGCACATGGGGAAAAACATGCTGTGAGATGCATCACTCAGTGGTGAGTATTATCTCCTCATCCATATTGATAGTATACTTAGTGAAGGCTCTGAACAGCCACAAAACTCACAAACCAAGCTTTAGAGAGGAAGAGGTGTAATGTCATATGATAAACAATATGAGCTTGTGCATTTGTGGAAGCATCTTGACATTCAAAAGTGTTTTCAGGCCATGGAAGGACCTCAAAACACCAACAAATGTCAAGTGACCTCAATAACAAACTAAAAAAAAACCGAGTATTTGCATTTTAGCAATCATATAGACAAATAAAATCTCACATATTGTTTTAGAAAACTCTGTTCATTCTCAAGAAATGATGCCAAATTTACACTTAACCTGGATGCAGATATTTAATGGATAGATCAGTGCCCCTCTAGATCAGTGGTCCTCTACCTTTATATCCTCCGAGCACCCCCTAGACATAGCTAAAAACCCCAGCACCACCTTGGTAAACCGATATTTGGGAGCAGAAATGTGTTAGTAAAACCACAGAGAAAAAAACTGACCCATTTTAAATCTATTCTCTGTTACAAAAAACCCTAACATGTTAGATGTTGTGGAAAGTAAAGGTGTTGAACTGCTCCACCTTCACATGAAGTTGCCGACACAAAAAAAAAGATGTCTTAGATGCATCAATATGTTTTTAAGGGTGATAAAAGAATAGAGAATATCATTTGAATCCACTCTTGGTAATAATAACAATATGAACCGAGCAAATAGTACAGACTACAAATTTGGAATTGATATCGTGAACCAGTGATCATCAACTGGTGGCCTGGGGGTTACATCAGGGCGCCCAAAATATTATCATGAAATGTAAGGAGGAAAATATGTTTTGATTTAAAGGGCAGATTTTTCCTTAAATACAAACAGCTACCAAAGCAACCCCAAAACCAACTGAGACCAAATCAGTTTGACTGCATTTACTTCTTTTTTACAGATATCCACCTGTCAGCTATTATTATTGGCCTATATTTAACCAGGAGTATCATACTGTCAAACCAAGAGATGTACAGCATGGCAGACCAAGAAATAAGGGGCCACAATACCCCCCATGCGACTGGTAGCAGTATGTGCAATAGGGACTGATCTCAGATACTTAAGCTTTAGAAGAAAATACGAACAATCAAGGAGATGGTTAACTAGACGAAATGTTAGAGTCTGACATCAAAAAATGCCGTTTGGCTGACTCAGAGTCCTTTTGAATAAAATACTACCCTAAAGGGATGTAAATGGTAATATGTATGGTCAATATATCAGCTGTAAATATTTGCAGACATTTTGATAAAAGCTGATTAGATGATCAACTTTTTAAACTATTATCTACAAATATTGACATTTTCTGATTATACCATGCAAACTTTGAATCAATACATTTTGTTTTTCTCTTTACACACAGATTAATAAAGTTTTTCCCCAAAAACCTCAACATTAAACACCCGGAAACAAAAGATGTTAGAGTCTGACATCCTTAATCGCCTCATTGCTGACTGTGGCCCCAATGAATAAATTACAACCCTAAAGGGATGTAAATTAAAATATATATGGTCAATATATCAGCTGTAAATATAGGCACATTTTGATATAAACTGATGATCAACTTCTTAACGATTATCTTCCAATGATGACATTTTGCTGATATTACCACGCAAATTTTGAATCAATACATTTGTTTTCATCTTTACACACAGATTAATAAAGGTTTAAGCCAAAAACCTCAACATTAAACACCAGGAAACAAAAAATGTTAGTGTCTGACATCCTAAATTGCCTTCTGGCTGCCTCAGGGGCCCCCTGAATAAATTAGTGCCCCCCTCTGACATTAAAACCGAAGCTACGCCCTTGTCGGTGACCCTCACAGGAAGCCGGCATGTGAAACCTATTGAGCTCCCTGCAGAACAGATAACACATTAGAGGCCGCGGTCACATGCACTGCCGAGCTAAGTGGAAATCAAAGCTGTGGCCGAGGATCTCCTCCTCCTCTCCCCTCTCCGTGTCCATAAGCTGTCCGGAGGTTTGGCTCGGAGCCGACCCCACTCGCTGAGTGACCCCGGGCGACAGGCAGCCAAACGCGGGAGCAGCGGCCGGGGATGCGAGGCAGGCTGCAGCCTCACATGTCAAGTAAAAATAGCGCCAGCATCACGCCACGCTGAATGAAACAACGTCAGATTAAAACTGCCCTATAAAAGCCTTTAATTTAAGCATGTGCGCCCTGTCGTAACGGAGGAAAACAGGAGCCGGAGCGGGGGAAAGGCGAAGCTAATGAGGGAAAATGAGCTAGCTAATTAACAAACTTAGAAGTTAAAGGGGAGCCGTTGATCAGCACCCTCTTTGTCTCGACCCCGCACGCGCAGACGGTTGGTCCTCCGTGTGGTCGGTCACTCACCGAGCTTCTCCGGAGGTTCAGTCCGTCAGGCAGAGGCTCAGTTCGGCTTGTTAGAGAGCGTCGTCCCGGGTGTCCTTGTTCTCGACAATGGCTCCACGTAGATGAGCTCCAGCAGCAGCTCAGGGTACCACAGACTGGACAACTTCTGGGATGGTGATGATGACACTACAACCATCGCGCATGCGCACAGCCGTGCTTTTGTAGAGGAATCTGACTAGGTGCACGTGTGTGTTGAGGGGGAGAGGCTCGAGCGGGTGATCCCTCATGGTACTCAGAACAGCCCAAACACTTTTATGAGTTTAAAAACAAGATGAGGTCCCCAAAAGTTGTCCTGCTGTGAAATCTTCAACATTAATAAAGGTTTTATAAGTCTATTTATTCATAACAGGCGTATGTTCTTTTGGAGTGGGTGAAAAGTAACTAACTACATTTACTCAAGTTGCTGTAATTAAGTGGCTTTTTGTTTACTTGTTTTCTTGTCTTAGGTAGTTATATAACTCAGACTTTTACTTTTTCTTGAGCATGTTTTGGGCATGTATATTGCATTTGTCATGGCATCCGAGCACTGAGTGAAAAAGTATGAAATGAAAAGGAAAATCCATCTAAAATTTCCAGTAATTATAATATTCACAATACCAGAATTTTCACTTCAGTACTGAAACCAAGTTCAGCATTGCAATACCTGAAATAATGCTTGAAACTTAACTGGTTTAATCCCTGCCACCTTGTGGTAAAGAGAGGTTTAAAAAGATTAAATCAACAGTTTATTAACACCATACATCATATCTATACTGCTTATCGCTTTTGGGGTCACAGAGGCCTGAAGCCTATCCCAGCTGACATTGTGTGAGATGTGGGGTGCACCCTGGATCAGCCGCCAACTCACAAGGCCACATAAAGAGACAAACAACCATTAATGCTCCCACTCATACCTACCATACCACACCGTGCTGCCCTTACTGACATCATTTAGTGTAAAAATTACATTTACAATGAGAAGTGCTTCGAGAGCACAAACCCTCACCAAGACATATCTGACACCGTTAGCTGAGTTTTAATGGAAAATATGGTAGACTGCTGTATCTCGCAAAGTTAACAAAGAATTTAAAAATTCCTGGATCCGCAACCAGATGTGGATCACCACCAAAATCTAAGAACATCTTCCTTGTGCCCTGATCAATATTCCCTGAAAATGTCAACCAAGTCCATGGAGAACATACTGAGTAATTTGGGAAAACGTAAAAACTGCCCTATCTTGCAATGTTAACAAATCCTTTAAAAAACTCCTGGATCCACATCCAAATTCAGATCACCACCAAAATCTAATTGATCAGACCTTGGCCCATTTCCGATCTATTCAGAAAACTTCATCAAATTCGGTTCATTACATCTTGCGCCACTCTGTTGGCAATCTAAAAAACAAACTAACGAACCAAGCCCAAGAGCACAAACCTCCACCAAGGCACTTGCAACATTGTTGAACGAGTTGGGCATTAGAGAAAGTCAAACTGCCCTTTTGTGAAAATTATCAGCCAACATGTAGCATGCACATACAACCCTGGTGCAAAAGTCATAAGGTTGCAAGCCTAAGCTGGCACAAGTGTCAGAGTGAAACCGTCATAAAATTATGCAGATCATCACTAAGTGTGCCATGCAGCCTTCAGTCAGAACCACACAAAGCCATAGAATCTGATCACAGCAACACTGATAGTGATGCTTAGGTCCCTACACTGGCTTCCTGTGGCTCGGAGAATAGACTTTAAAGCAGCTCTGCTTGTGTACAAGTCTCTCCACGGCCTAGCACCAAAGTACATCTCTGACATGTTAGTGCGATATGAACCATCTCGGACTCTGAGGACCTCAGGGACCTCAGGGACCGGCCTCCTGCTGTTGCCCAGAGTCAGGACTAAACATGGGGAATCAGGGTTCCAGTTTTATGCAGCTAAAATCTGGAACTTCTTTCTGAAGATGTGAGACAGGCCTGTACTCTGACAATGTTCAAATCTAGGCTCAAAACAGCTCTATTTAACTGTGCATTTGACTGAAAGGATCTTATCTGCACTCTTCTCTTTCTTTTAAAGTTGATTTTATAATGATTATTTTTGTATTTATTTTGTATTGTGATTTTAATGTATTTTTTTGTTCTGTAAAGCACTTTGAATTACCTTGTGTATGAACTGTGCTCTACAAATAAACTTGCCTTGCCTTGCCTTGCCTTGCCTTGCCTAAAGCAAAGGTCATAGCAAGAACCCTTGATCATTTATACAAAGTGCAATACCCTTAAACCTGTGTGCATGCAGCAACTGACGAAACTGTGCATGCACAAAAGAGAAGAATCATGTGTCTCTGTGTGCACTTCCTTTAAAAGGAGCATGCATGCCATGAATGACACAGTGGACTCTGCACATTGGCACTTCTTATGGCCTCAAAGTTTGTGTGGTAATGATAAAGTCTATCCTCTGAAGATATTGTTTTCAGGTGTTGAATGACTGAGACACTCTCCTGTACAGAGAGAAGCACACAGTAAGATTTTCACCCACACTCACACTGTTTTCACTCCCAGCGTGCATCCTTTACACCACAAAATCTCCCACTGAATCTTTCCAAAAACAAAATCTGCTCCTCATTCTTATATTTTTTTCTCCTGTAGTTCCCATCCCCCAACATTTTTACCCTGTGTTTTCTCTTCAAGATCTCCTCCATGTGTCTTTTTTTTCTCTGCTTGGTATGAAATAAAGCAGCAAAACACGAGAGTGTCCCCATCTTCTTTGAGCTGTTTGTTGTTTTACTTAATCCTGTGTGGGGACAGAGACAGAGACTACTTGTAGCAGGATTAAGGGTCAGATAAATATTGAGGAGGAACATGCTGTCTTGTTGGGAAGAGTCCAGCAGAACTTTTAGGATTATTTTCCAAGTCAAACTGATCATATTTTAACCCTGATGTTGCATTTTAAGGACTATTCGAACCCCCAAACTGTCCTCAAACAAACTCTACCACAGCCCCTCCCCTTCTCATTAGCAGAATTGAGGAATATCCCAATTAAGGACTGTCACATTGCTGCGCCAAAAGCCCCCTCACAGGATGTCAGCTGGAAACATTTGACAGAAAATGGCAATGGCTGCAGTAATTACACAAAAGCACATTAAACAGGTGAAGCTAAATCACGGAAAATAATTTTTTTTTTTTTCTCTGAGGTCCTCGGAGGGGCAGATCAGATTAAATTTAGTGAAACAGGAAGAGCATGAGGTTTTGTCTCTTTGGAGGGGACAGAGGAATGTTAATCTAATGATCCGTGACAGAGGCTTGTTGTATGCTGGAGGGTTGCATCTCAAAAAACAAAAAAACTGTGATCTGAAAAAGGAGATTTATGCTTACTTGTTTTCTTCTTATCATTATCCTAAATTTTGGGAAGTAGCTCCTCAAAACCACACATGAGCAGCTTTATCTGTTCATGTGGTGAGAAGTGTTGTTAGGAATCTTACAATTGTACTTTTTTTACAGGGTTATCAACATCACATTTTCACTTGGGCCATTACCAAGACCTCCTGAAAATTTTAGCAAAATCCATCCAGTAGTTTTTGCAAAGCCTTGCTAACAAACAAACAAAAAAACATGTGCCAGCAAAAACATAGCCCCCTTGGCGGAGGTAATAATACTAATAATAATTCCCATTACAGATAGGGCTGTACAACATAAACTGAGCACAGAAATAATATTATTGCTCTATGTAACTGTCAAACATTACATTAGTCATCCAGAGACTGAAGAGAGTCAACAAAGGACAGAAAAGGACCCCAAATCTTGTTGAAATTATCAGAGCAACCTCTAATGCTGTCCTTAGTTTTCTCTAACTAATGGAAAGACTCTAGGTCCCTCAAGCTAAGAATTAGGAGATTGAGTTTTTCAAGTAAAATACGCCTGTGGGCCACAAGACAAACAAAAGCCATAATAGTTCCGTCCCTGGTGGGAAAATGAGCAAAATCCACAATTTTACTTTTTAACATGATCTGGTGAAATCAAATGAAACCGACACATCAAAACACCCCCGTGAAAAAGTCCCAAACATCCAAAACTGAGTGAAAAGATGTCCATGGTTTCTTAAAAAGTGTTACAAGTTTGCAAATCAGTTCCTCAAAAATTAAGGGCTGTTTTGAAAAGTCTTAATTGCACAATTTTAAGGTATCAAAGTGGTGCCATTTTTGTCTTGGCTTGGGTTCATTTCTTTCTTGACCGCCTGAGTATTTACAACGGCTTATGCCCAAGAAACCCTCTATACTCCTCACCAACTGGTATTATATTTTTTTTATAATTAGAAAGCCTGATTAGTCTCCTTTACAGCGAGGTACAGCTTGTAACGATCATGCATTTGTGGAATGAGCAACACAGCTAAAGGTGCGGCAAGCCTCAAAACAAATGTGCCAAAATCCATTGTAACTGGACGCTGGTGTTCTAGAGTGGCAGCTTTATTTGGTGTCAGCCCAGGAACCATTTCCAAACTTAGACCCAAGTTCTGTGAGACTGGTTAGGTCAAAGAGGGACAGCAAACTGGGCGTCCCAGAAGTACAACACACCAAGAAGACGGACTCCTCACCCTTGCTTCATTATAGAACTGTAGGCTGTCCTCCAGGGGAAGAGGGGATTTTGGTACCACCTACATATTTAGGTGTTTTGCTCATTCCATGACTGCACAATCTTTACAAATTGTACTTTGCTGTAAAGCTGACTAATCAGGCTTTCCAAGAATATGAAATTCAAAACTAGTTGGTTTTATTAAAGGAGAGAAATAATCAACCAAATAAGGTTTCCAAACTTTTTAAAGAAGTACAGTTTTCACACACCTGATCCAGCTATATTCTCATTCTGTCTGAGATGCTTTGTGCGCTCCTGTCACTTTAAGGCTTCCCTTAATAAAAAAAAAAAACAATAAGACACTCATTCTCTTTTCACCTAGAAGTTACATATGTGCA
Organism: Cetoscarus ocellatus; assembly: GCA_037902135.1. NCBI lineage: Eukaryota > Metazoa > Chordata > Actinopteri > Labriformes > Labridae > Cetoscarus > Cetoscarus ocellatus. The sequence continues at coordinate 12,066 of JBAMNC010000497.1, forward strand.
GCACAAACATCTAAAGCCACGTGTTCCTTCTGGATCTGCACAGACTTGAGTCGGTCCTACATAGATAGATCTTAAATGTAATGCATTCACTCTTTTTAAACAATCAGGAAACCCAGAGTTTTTTAGGTCAGAGTTAGAAACTGGTCAAACAGTATTGATCTGTTTGTCTCACCCACTTTGACGCTGAACTCACTGGCTTCCCCCACCTTTGTCCCACAGACAGTGCCTGTCTACAGACGCTTTTGCTTTTGTCCCATTTACTTTTCACACACATTTTACTCCATCTGCCAGAGTCAGCTAGGTCTAGACATTAACACAACTTAGATGTGTTACATTAGTTATGTATAAAAGCAATCAACTAGAAGTTCTTAAAGAGCACAAACCTCTGCCAGGGCATTTCTGACATTGTTGGCCAAGTTATTGTCAAAATGTGAAAAAAAAAGCTTCCCTATCTCACAATGTTAATACCAAATCCTTTAAAAATTCCCTCAGTCCACATCCAGATTTGGATCACCAGCCAAATGTGATCATTTCTCTCAAGCATGATTACCAACATTCCCTGAAAATTTCATCAAAATCTGTTAAAAATCTTTTTGAGTAATTATCAAAAATGTTGAACTGTCTCATAATATAAACAAACCCTTTACAGAACTTTTGGATCCACATCTGGATCACCACCAAAATTGAATCTCTTCTTTTTTTTTTGCCATGATGCTATTTAAGATATTTGGTCCACAGACAAACACTGGCAAAAACATAACCTCCTTGGGGGAGGTGTGCTGGACATTAGTACATTTTCACGCAGCTGCACTTAAACGTCCCATCTTTATACAGAGGTACTATCTGTAAAAATGGAGTGTCCAAACAACTACGTCCTCCAGGCCGATTAAAGCCTGTGGTCCATTTATATTTGACCCACAGTGAATTTTAAACGCAGAAAATAAATCATGGCCGACATTACTTAATGTGTAAAGTTTGCATGGTAACTGGGTTTTCCCCAGACACTCTGGTTTCCTCCCACAAACCAAAAACATGCTAATTAAGTTAACTGGGGACTCTATATTGCCTATAGAGGTGGGTTTGTGAGTGAATGGTTGTCCAGTCCATGGTGTACCCCATTTCTCACCAACCAGCCTCTGCAACCCTGAAATGGACATAAATGATGAATGGATACTACACGAAACGTGAGGTTTATCAAAGGGACCCAGTAATTCTTAAAGGGATATGCCAACATTTTTTTGCTTTCATGTCTTGCCTCACTCCCGAGTCCATGACAAGCAGATAGTCACCATTCTTTTGACTGTGTGTCCAGCAACAAGGAAGAGAAGGGCAGAGCTCGCCCACCACTAATTAGCTTAGCTCAAACAATGGGAGTCAGTGGGTAGTGTTAGCCTGCCTCTGCCTACAGTCATCAGATAAACTCTTCAGCAACTCTAAACGGTCCTGTGTGCTTGATGTGACTTGTTTTTTACCATTTTATGTTACATTATCTATTTTTAAACAAGTAAAGACACACAGGAGTGTTTAGAGTTGCTGAAGAGTTTATCTGATGACTTTTAGCAGAGGCAGGCTGACGCTACCCACTGACTCTTAGTGTTTCAGCTAAGCTAATTAGCGGTGGGTGAGCTCTGCCCGTCTCTTCCTTGTTACTGCACACACAGTCGAAAGAATCTGCTTGTCATGGACTCAGGAGTGAGGCAAGACACAAAAAGAAAAAATGTTGGCACATCCCTTTAAGTTTTTCTGTATGTATCCTTTGATGGAAAAACTTTGACCATCCTTGCTGTGTATAGAGCTTCGCACGGTTGAACACCTGCTTATATCCACTTTTGAAACCATATAGCAACAGCAGGACTCTGAGCTCCTCTGATCAGGGTCTGCTGGTTGTCCTTCATACACGGCTCAAAACTAAAGGAGGTTCTTCGATTGAGTGTGTCGCTCCTAAACTCTGAAATGGTCTCCCATTGGAGCTGAGAACAGTGGTCTCTGGGGACATTTTCAAAAAGCAGCTGAAGACCCATCTATGTAGACTTGCCTTTGTTTAACCGGTACTGTTGTGTTTTTACTGTCTTTTGTATAATCATATTTATTTTTATTGTGTAGCACTTTGAGACATTTTGGAAGGTGCTATAACAATAAACTTTAGTTACTTACTTACTATTTCACTCTTTGTACAGTGTTTATAGACAAAAATGAGTTGTGTTGCATGCGTGTGAAGCTGTAAGCAGGTCAGAGAGCTGTCCCTCTTTTTCAAAATGCTGGGTCACTGTAAACTCCCTCATCTCTCTGTTCATTCAGGCTGAAACCACCCTGTCATCACTGAGCCAAACAACACAATGAAATACTGCTGCACAACAACACCATCACCAGTACATTCCTCCTTTTCCCACACTGGAATCGTGTGTTTTGTATCTGCTAGTGGATGAAAAAGCTGTATTTAGAGTTACTGAGTGTTAAAAAGAAGAAGAGGGGGTCTGGTCTGTGGGTGGGAGTTGGGGGCCACTGAGAGGCTCTCTGGTCTTTGCTGAACCTCAGCGCTGAGCTCAGAGCTGTGGCTGTCCGACACATGAGTGAAATGACATTTATCTGGAATGGTGGCACATGAAGAGAGGGACTTGGGCTTGAGCTTAGGGAATAATAGACCACTTAAGGTCAAGGGCGGATGGTCACGTTGTTATAATCAGCACACACTGTGGTTCATTTATTCATTACAATATTAAGTGTTCGTTTGATATTTTGATTATTTCCTCATTCAGATTAATCAACCATCTATCACTGAATCATTGAAGAGTGCCAATATCAAGCCACATGAAGGGCAGGTTCACTATATTCTTTGTTACATAACTTGTGAAGATCCAACATTGATCCATCATAAGAAATATTAAATGAAGAACACAGAGAGGGAGTTTTTGCGCAATCTTGCTGACAAAAAAAACTAACAAACATACGACGGCAAAACATAACCTCCTTGGAGGAGGTAATAATGTCAACGCCTTAGCAGCAGCCCAACCCGTAGGCTTCATCAAAATAAGAAGCCTGCTCTTTAGGGACCATATTTTATGTTAAAACACTCTGGCTAACTGATGCTTTGCCTAACTGTAATGCTAACCCTAAATGGCAGAATAAACTGCTCAGTGACTAACTAATGAAAGACCAGATCAACCTTTCCACGACTGACTGACCAAACAACCAACCAAACAATAATTCTGCCAACTAACCGACCAACTAACTAACTAAGAACAAGCTCACTAGCTAGCCAACTAGCAAACTTAACACCTAACGCCCAAACCACCTGGTATCAACAGCATACCCAAAAGCTGACCAACCAACTCAAAGTCCAACCTACCCCTGGACTGACCAGCTGATTAACTAGCTGATTAGAATGATTACTATAAACCAACTGACCCACTAAACAAGTTGTTTACGCTCAGAGGGGCCAAACAATCTGAACATCAGGCCACACTTCAGCCTGGTTCCTCTACTTGTACAGATGTTAATGAAGAACATCAGCAGCAGTGAGGTTCCTGCTGCTTGCACAATGGAAAGTATGCAAACGTTTAACAAGCTCTACGTTTAATTAGCACAGTGAGGGTTTGTATTCCCCTCGGCTAAAACAACACAACAACAACAAATAAAACCTAATGGCCACCAGATGAAATGTGGCAAGGACACTTTGTTCACATTCCTGCACCAATTCTTCAAAATATGGAACAATTAATCAGCCTCAGACTGCCTGGGATTAAATCCTGTCAGGGACTATCTTTCCCGGTTGTACTGCTAACTTTATGACTCTTGCAGCAAGAAGAGGACATTAAAACCATCTGTAGAATCCTCCAATCACAGCGGAGGTGGAGCTGCAACATCTAAGCCACCCTGAACTGGGTCATCAGAGTAAAAAAAAAAAGAAACAACTCTGCTTTTTCTTTTTTTTCCATCATGAGAACATGTGTGTTGGTGTCCTGTCCTTCATGTTTTATGTGGACACGACCTTTACTGCCAAGCTTTTATGTCAATGTCCTCCACTGTGCAGGCACTGTATAATGAAACGCACAAACCTGTGTACAGAAATACACACAAATGGACATAACAGCCTGGATGTATAGATACATATGTTGACATAGATGTACACAGATGTTAGCATATTTATGCTACGTTATCTGTCTGTTCTTGACATGGAAAAAGGCCTGCTATGGCTGGATTTCTTTCCCTTTTAAAGAGACAGTAGTACAATAATAAACTGTAGGGTATGTTTAGGGTTAACATATACTAAAAACTGGGCTTTCACTATATAAAGCGCTTTTCTAGTCATCCAACAACTAAAAGCACTTTTACAATCAATCAGTAAAACTTTATTTGTGTAGCACTTTTCATACAAAATTGTGTAGCACAAAATGCTTTACATAAGAAAAAATAACAAAATAAATAAAAATAAAAGTAAGTAATTAAAAGTAGAAGATTGAATACATGAATACAATGAAAATACAAGACCCTGCCCACCCTTGTGATCCACCTACAGCACACACGCTCACTTTTGCACACACAACGACATTAAGAGGAGATTCTAACAGAAAGAATTAGAGGACTTAAGAAACGCTATCTAGAACTAAAAACAAGGAGATACAGGAGCTAAGACTAAACTGACAAAAAATTTCTGATAAGAAATTGGATAAAAAAAATACTATAGGGAAAAATACATAAATAGATAAATAAATAAATTGAATTTTAAATAATAATACGGTAAAATCCAAAAGTAGGATAATGAAAAGAAAATCGATTAACAGTGGAAAAAAATTCTGAACAATAAATCTGAACTGAAATGGAGAAATGAAACTGATTTAGAAGAAGAAATCATTTTAATACATATAATCAGCTATAAGCCAGACTAATACAATGAGGATCACTCTTCACACAGATTGCATTTATACACTATGTACAGCATTTACTAATCACAACCATCAACATCACTGCATATTCACAAGGCGCTGATGCAGCACTGGGAGCAAACTGCAGTGAAGGACACATAAACTTGTAATTGCAAGAGCTGTAGATCGAACCTCTGACCTTCCAGTTCAAAGATGGCGGACTCTACCACTTTATCACTTTCGTCTTCATCTGATATCTTGCTAACTTTGGGAACATTCACATCTCTGGAGAGATGTGCAGAGGGGTGAGTGTTGATGTTTCATGATTAAAACAATAAGCCAAAGTTAGAGAAGGCCCACACCACTCGACAGACTGCAGTGAAATCACAATATTGACCATTTCTTTTGCCAAACATCCGGGACAAATACAGGAGAGGCCATCTTCTTAATATCCACTGTGTTAGCTACATGACTCCACTACAGCAATGTTCCATCAAAAAGTAACTTTAAACACAGGAGTTTTGTCAAGGAAAAGTGAAACAGTGTCAAGGTGCTTACTGTAGCATCTCGTCGAGTCAGTGTTGCACTGACTGCTATATATCCACATCCGGCTATTTCCTGTTAAGCGGTGTATACACATAAGGATTATCGGCTGTTTTTGTCTAGACTTTCAGCCTTCCCAACCAAGGACGACAAACATCAGGTTATCTCATATCTTATAAGATTATCCTATAATATTATCCTGTGGTCTGAGATGGGTTAAGAGTAAATTGTCACGATGATCGGTTCCGAAGCGGGTTGGGCAGATATTGAACAAGGAAAAAAAACATGGCTGACCTGAAACATAAAGTTCTGCGTCTGTGTAGGTTCTCATTCATCCAGGTCATGGTTATCTAAATCTTCGTTAAAAAGGGAAACCTCTAGAAAGTCCAGTTACCCCTTTTTAACGAAGAATTGGACAAAGAAATGGAGGACCAGCTCACATGTTCACGCTGTCTCAAGGATTTTTTTCCACAGTCTTTTCTTTTTTTTTAGTTCAGGACTTTTCTGTCAAAAATAGTCCCAAGACCACCATCATTCCCTCTTCTCATATGTCCTCTTCCAAAGCAAAAGTCTCTCTAAAACATGTGTGAATGATGGTAGATAGACTCTAGGTAATATGTGCAGTGTGCACAGTTGAAGAGATAAAGCAATATATACAAAAGGTGCAGTGTATTTGTGCAAAATTAGCTAATTTCTGTTTGATAATCTGGTTATGGCTAATGTTACGGTCATGGTCTGATATATTATTAACCATCAATATGCATTAGCTCTTACTGGGAGCAAGCTGGGAGTCTAAAGTCCAAATAGTTGTTGTTGTGTTACTGCTGAGTAGGAAATTTATGAGCAAAAGGGTAAGAAGAGGCGGGGTCTGCTGGAAAGGAAGGTCAGACATGTGCATGAGTGTGTGTGTGTTTGTGTGTGTGTTTAGGGTGCATGCAGACACGTTACACAAGCCTCAGAGTGGCACAGGAATTTCATACATGTGTTGAGGGGAGCGCACACATGTTGGAGACCAGTGGCCCCCAAATGTTTTCAGTCACACCCCCTGGAAGACATTCCTCCACCATGTCCACTGTCGACATGAAAGGATAAGACTCTGAAGTCCATGGGAAACATCTGTGTTTCTTTATGTTTGTTTATTTTTACATGAATCAGGGTGTGAGTCTTTACATGCCGGAGATTCTGCCCTGTGGAAAAAAAAGCATCTCCGGTGCTAACATCACATGTGAGGTGTTTGTTGAATCATGCTTCATGGTGTCCCAATGAACTTCGTCCATGGGATCTTAGCAGGTTCTTCGGAGAACCCACTACAAAATAATTCATACCATATGGGGGTTGCCAGTACGGGGTGTATATTGGAAAGAATCTGGTAATATGTTCTGTGCATGTCATGATAAATGGGTGACAATATGATATATGTCATGAAATATTACAGTACTATAAACAGAGCAATACATCCCTTGCTTTTGCCCTAAATTATATTCACATTTTTTAATAGAATTAAGACCCTTAAATACTGTGTGCATTAAAATACAGCATCTAATTTGTGTGATGGCTTGCTGCTTCTGAAGAGGCGCTTCAGAGCAGTTTTGGGGTTAAGTGCCTTGCTCAAGGGCATTTCAGTCATGGCTTAAGAAGTCACCTGGTACCTCTCCAGCTACTAAACCCACTTCCAAGCATGGTTTGGTCAGGACTTGAACCAGCCACCGTTTGATCCCCAACCCAAGTCCTTCCAGCTTGAGCTACTGTTGCCCCAATATCTATTGAGACCCACCAAACTATCACCAAAAACAGGGAGGGTTATTCAAATAAATAGATAAATATATCAATATAGCCAATCAAAGGCACTTTCTACTGATGTCAGACCTTATTCAGGGAGAGACTAGGGTTGGTGGTCACAACGGATGTTTTTTTATATCACTTGTTTTTTTTTTTACAGTCTTAATAAACATCTTCACAGCCTGAGTCAACAAACGCCATCAAGCCAAACAGGTCATACGTGTACAGGTGCTCAACATGTGGGATTTATTAGCCACCCTTTTTATTTTTTTATCAAGGATTTCCAGTTTTGGATGGCGGCTACAAGCCTGTAAGATATCACTATGGGTCAAACGACCCTCAGCCCTCAACTTGGCCTCCGTGTCTGTCAGTAGGTTGATCCAAAGTTTGGTTTAGAGATCATTCACAGTCCATAGAGAAGCTTCAACAGCTTCACAAAGCCTCCTTTAATAATCAAACCACTGTCACATGGCTTTGTCCAATTCTTTCTACAGACAGAGGTCAAACTACAGAAGCATGGATCCAACTGTACAATTTCTAAAATGTTACACAGGTTTAAATAAAAATACTCATCACCTTTTTGCTTTAAACTTATGTATCTTGTCTGCATTGAAGATTTTCTGTTATAGAATAAAATTACAAAACAAGGATAATTAACCATGTTTACATACATGCAGTTTTCTTTAATAAGTCCTCTTTTAAACCCTCATGCAGCATTAAATGACTGTTTACACTTCATAAATAATTTCGCTGCATTTTGCCTTATCTTGATTTTTTGCATCGATAAAGCGAGCTTCTGTCTCAAGCAGAAACTATGTCTATGTCTCTTTTGTATATACAATTCTGAGAATATTCCTACACCCTCTCCTCTCTGCTTTGTGGACTAAGCAACCAAACAGTCTAAATATAGGGATGAAGAGTGAAGCTGCAGCAGACATAACTTTGTTAAGTACAGAGGTAAGCTGCCAGGTATGTACAGACATAGAGAACAGGCCAAGCATTGTTTAAACTGAAATTATCCTGAGAGATGTTCCACAGTAGATAGATAGATAGATAGATAGATAGATAGATAGAAAGATAGATAGATAGATGAAGATCAGTCTGAAGGTCAGTCCCACAATTGTTAATCGTGTCTGCCATCTTGTGGCACATAAGGAACATCACACTAAAACTAAACTATAAGTGTCTTATGTTTTTATCCTGTAACACAGCGCCCCCTGCTGGTTTAAATCGTTATTTTAGAAATCATCTAATTTGAAAACAGTACACACAGTAGTTTGCACATTTTGCAGCCAACAAATTCTAGTAAAAAACAATGTTAGTCGTTCCTTAGTCGTGATTGAGATTTATTTGTTTTGTCTAGAAGAAGAAGAAGAAGAAGAAGAAGACATACTATAATAATCCCTCATTGGGAAGTTATAAATTATTTTCCTTACCCTTATTCCTATCCCTTACCTTTATCCCTATCCCTTACCTTTATTTTATTCTTTATATTATTTTATTTTTATTAGTAGTATTTTTTAAGTAGAATTCCTGGTTTTCGATTTTCTGCTCCTGTTCTGTTTGTATATGTATGTACTTAGATAGTAAAGTAAACAGGAGTCAAATTCCTTGTATGTCTAGCATATCTGGCCAATAAAGCTAATTCTGATTAAATTCTTTATACTTGAAACATGCTGCACACACATAAAACGTATATGTGTGCAGCACTTGTCTTTCTTTTCAGGACTCAGACGCTCTGACAAATGGAAGTAAAACGCATGTCAAAAAACACACTCAAGTAAAGGTGAAAGCACTGGTTTGAATATCTTATCAAAAAAGTATAAAAGGTCATTAACTCAAGGGAACTTGAAAAAAAAAAGTAATAATTAGCTACTGCCCCTCCCTAATAACAGTTCATGTCTTCATCAGGTATCAATGCGCATATGTAAACGTTTCATTGATCGCGGAAGGATACAATCCTACATCCGTGTGGTATCAATTACTCCTGATAAAAGGTGTCCGTTAACTGATGTATCACTGCGCCTCCTGCTCAGGTGAGTAACACAAACATTATGAAACAGGTCAGTCCGTGTGTTGGAACAGAAAACGTGTTAACACGAGTTTTCATCATAAATTACCTGAGAAAAGACGTGAGTCAGCATTCACCTGGGCTGAACTCTCTGAGCCAGGTGAGACCACCTGTCTGCGTGAATGTTAGTTCACTGATTAAAGTGACTTATCAGACCATTTGAGGGGATTTAACACTCATGTAGTTGAGTCAGCAATTTTAACCAGTTACATATGTCGACATAAGGGGTGTAAGGCCTAAATAGACCTTTATCTCATCAGATTCTACATTTCCTCTTTTGACCTAAACAGGTGTATTTTTACCTTTACAACCAAAGAAAATGAGCTAACAACCGAAAAACACAGGCTTCCACAAAGAAGCAATTAAGTGTTTTGCTAGTTAGGCTTTTAGCTTATTGCTAGCAGCATTATTTAAGGTTATTTTACCAACATGTCTCTTTAACTGTTGAATAGCACTGAACACATTTTCAACTTATATATATATATATATATATATATATATGATAATTACCAACTTCAGCCATTTGAATGTCCCAAAAACTGTTCACCTGATTCGTTCTAAAATGTGACAATATCATCTTTTGTTGAATCTTCCCTGGTGACATCATTAGATGATGTTGTCTCAGACTTGAGACAGCTTGTCTGGAGCCACAGAAGATATTTCACAATAGCTTATTTAAACTTCCTGTGAACCATAAACATTCAATCTGAACTCCCCCCTGCAGTAGGTCATTTCCAGACTGTAGATATTACAACATGGACTCTGTTAGAACATTACCCACGTAATCATGAGGGAATCTCCCCCAAGCATTTTTACTTTCTGTCTGTCTTAACTTTTAGTTTTTTTACGTGTTTAGTGGTTTTGATTTTGAGTCAGGTTTGATTCTTTCTCTCTTTCTCTCTCTTTCTCAATGACGCTGTGAGTCATGATGCGGTTGCTGATCTGTACCTGTGATTTCATTCCTGAGATACACCTGATGAATGTCTCGCTCTGTCACGTTTGTGTTTTCACCTGTTAGCTCATTGTCTCGTCTACACTGTCTGAACAGCATGTATACATTGCTCATAGGTAACAGGTCTGATGTTTTGTGTGTCATTGTTTACATACCGACTAGCAGTCATTTAAGATCCATAACCAGCAGTTGATGAAAATACATCCAATAAATGCACTTATAGAGACTTTTTAAGTATTTCACTTGAATATTTCAATATAACAAAGATGTATTAGAGGAAACGTAAGGTGATGTAAACTCACTTGAAGTCTGTCCAAGAAGGATATCACAGACAGAGATGGGACTTAAAGTGATATGGCAACTTTTTTTTCTTTTCGTCTCTTGCCTAACTCCTGAGTCCATGACAAGCAGGTAGACACCATTCTTTCGTCTGCACATCTAGTAACAAGTAAGAGATGGCCAAAGCTTTCTCACCGCTAATTAGCTTAGCTCAAACACTGGGAGTCAATGGGTAGTGTTAGCCTGCCTCTGCCTACAGTAATCAGATAAACTCTTCAGCAACTCTCCACGATCCTGTGTGCTTGTTGTGACTCGTTTTTTTTTACCGTGTTATATTACGTTTTCTTCTACTATCATCATATTATCTTCTTCTACACGTAAACAGAGCCTTTGTTTTGTTGACCTACTTCCGCAGTGGTTTACGCTAGAGATGTGATGTGCGCAAACGAGTTGAGTCTTTTGAACAGCTCTTTTAACTGAACAATGAAAACCGATTCACAGTTGTGAGTGAGCTGTTCGTTTGCGAGCCATTCCTAAATGCAGATTGCCTGCAAATTCAAGAATGGCTCGCAAACGAATGGCTCACTTAAAGGTGCTGTTCAAAAGACTTGACTTGTTTGCAAACGTCACATCTCTAGAGCAAACCACCTCAGACTGGAGTTACATCATTGAGACTCATGCAGGGCCGCGACAGGGCACCCCTCTCCATAGAAGGGATGAGTTGGATTTGGATGTTAGAAACCACATCATGGAGGGGGAGGCAAGGAGGACTGGTGCACCTCACTGCACTGGGCATCCCGATGTCTGCACTTAGGGGGGCAAAGGCACCCGATGCATGCGACTGCCCCAGCTGGGAACAAAAGGTATCTCTCTCTTGCTGGTGCTGGTGACCCATATACATGCTCCTCCCGGCCCGAGTTTGATTCCAGCCTGTGGCCAGTTTGAGGCACAGTGTCCTCCCTGACTCTCTCTCGCTCTCCTACACAAGCCTATCCACTGTCTCTCTCAAAATGTCCAAAAAATAATCTAAAAAAAAGAATCTCTAATTTGATCTATGACAAAGCAACAGGTGTGGCCTCAGGGAGAATCCGTGGCATAAGGTGCATTCAAAGTGTTGATGATCAATGTTTCCTGCAGTTCACACTTGGTCTCCCAGATAGCTGTGTTTTTCACAAATTCATGAGACAAGTGATCCACTGCCATGAGCCCGGCAAGTTTTTCTTTGGTGTGCTGGCAACAGCCTTGTGATGGATGGTCAGGCCAGGCTTCACAGAAAAGTGTTGGTTGGTTTTTTATAAGGTGGTAAAGAACTGCTGGGCACTCTGGCCTGGGCTCCTGCCACCAGATTCCCCTCTTGGCCAACGCACCCACACTGCGGCTTCTGTCAGCCCTCGAAATCATGTGTCACTACTGTTTTCTGAACTGGCCACAGAGCGACCACACGAGCCTCCACCAGTGGTGATTGTCTTGTCCCAAGATACAAGACTTCATTCTGTCAGTCTGCTCTTTCTGTAAAGGGGGCAAGACTTTTAAATTCTCTACCCTCTGATCTAAAAGAGGAGACCAACAGTAATGCTTTTAACAAAGGACTCAAACAATGGCTAAAATCAAAACAACAGTGCTCGCATGAATACTTTTAACTGGTCAATTGTTTGACCGTGTTATTTAATCTGGAAAAGCTGCATCTCTTTTATTGTTGTGTTATTGTACACTTCATTTTTTTCTCTTTCTTCTCTCATTACTTTCATTATTTTATCATTTGAAAAGCCTCTGTGGACAAGAATTGCGAATTTGCACATGTGCTAAAACACTCAAACAGTGCATCTGGTTTGTCCACATCAAATAAACAATAATAAAATAAAATAAATAAATAAAAATAAATGAAATGGGAGTTGCAGCAGGTGGAGATGGAGTTGTTGGGGACACTGTTATTCAGATCAAGGCTCTGTACGAGTAGATTAGATTAGATTAGACAGAACTTAATTAATCCCTTGGGAAGACTCCTTTTTGATTCCAGCAGCACAGCAAGCACAGAGGGTGAAAAAGCACACAGGTATCAGAAAAGTGAAAAACAATTTGCAAATATAAATATAAATATGGCTACTGGATGCTGCTCCTTCCCATCCTCTGTCTTCCTGTTACTCCTCCCCCTGAGCGAGGAGCTGTACAGTCTGATGGCCTCAGGGACAAAAGAGTGTGTTGGGTTGTCTGTTGGATTTTGTATTACTTGCTGACTGAAAATGTGAGCTGTAATGGGTGTCATTGCAAATAATAGTGCTTGGTTTAGTTTGGCTTGGTACACGATTACAGGCGTTTCCTCGGACAAATTAGGAATTAGGTACCTAATCAGGAGGGGTGCCCAGAATACCGAGTTGACCCCAAAGGGTGGAGCTAAAATGCTGCGGTCTGTTGATTCATCATAAGAACCCTCGCTCTCCATGCAACAGCTAAAATGAAAACAATAGACGCCACCATGTTTAAATCACCTGTGGATCTGAATTAGCAACTTTCTTCCACTGTTGCTACAAAGAATGTCCACATAACAATGCTCCACGGAGCACTTTGGACGTGAACACCTTCCTTGCCGTTGTTGGAGAGGAGGAAGTGCAGAGGGAGTTGGACAAAGCTGGCATGACCCTCATCCTCCAGCTTACACCCCTGCCACAGGTGAGGGAGCAAGATCAGGGTTTGCTGCTCCAAACTGGACTGAACCAAACCAGACCACTCATGGAAAGTCTAAAGCTGCTCATTTTTAAAGTGTCTTGAAATAACGTGTTATACCAGTGTTAATTTTGACAGTGCTTTTTAATTTAGTTTTAGTTATTGTCTTTGGCCCAAATATCTTTTAGTTTTAGTCATAATTTAGTCCTCTAAACTGTTTTAATTTTAGTCTAGTTTTAGTTGATACAATTTCACAACATTTTAGTTGATGAAATCTACTGTAAATTTAGTCAACTAAAATATGAAGTATAAAGGGCATTTTTTTATGTTTCCTTGAATTTCTGAAGTCATGTTTTACACTTGGATAAAATGAAACATCTAATAACCCTTTACTGAATGCCAGTAAAGTTTGAATGTATAAATGAACAGAAACAAATTGAACTTTTGTGTGAAATGCAGTCACCTTTATTTAGGCTACCTGGCAGAGCATCTCAGTTACAATACCAGAACTGACAACAAACAGTGAACCTGCTCTACATGAATATATCAATTCATAAAGAGAGGAGCTCTGATTGGATGACTCCACAACTTATCCCACCACCACCATGAAGCTAAAGCAGCTGTGATTGGATGTATTCCTAACTTGTCTCTACTTTCTACATGACCAAATTAGGACTGATTGGATTAAGTCTCTGTCAAACATTTTAGTCTAGTTTTTAGTTGTTGAGGAAAAGGTCAGTTAATTTAGTTTTAGTTTTTGTCCATGTGCACTTGTTTTTATTAATTAATGTTTATCAGGGGAAAAACAGGTTGTTACCTTGACGAAAATAATTAGTCAACAAAATGAACACTGTTTAACTGGCACCAGATCAATAAAAATGTGGGTAAATGACTCAAAATGACCTGTTTGAGTCTTTTCTCTTTCTCAAAGCATTGACAGCAGGCAGAGAGGGGCACAAGTCACTTATTTTAAAGTCCAAGTCAAATCTCAAGTCTTTGAGGCCAAGTTCATATCATTAGGGAGCAGCTACAATTCTGTCAAGGTGATTTTAGGTCTACTCCTGTCATACCTTCTGACCTTCCAGGGATCAACATAACAACTGCTCAATATGATTCATCTTGAGTAACCAGTTCTGCATAATGCACAAATTTGGATCGGTGATAAAGTATTTCTACTTGATTAAGAACTTATTTTGCCATGATTGTATTTCTAAATATCTTTTATTAGGCATTTAAAAATGTGTGTTTTAAAAACTGGTAATTCATTCTTTTATTGTATTAAAAAGAAGCATAATTTGGCTTGAGTTATGTCATGCTCGTTAAATCCTGTTTTTTTTCATTGCATTTGAGTTTATTTATTTATTTGGAACATAAACAAATAATTAAACATATAACAAAATAAAAACAGCAACCAAAGTGCAAAAAAAAATGTCATTTGCATGTTCAAAAAGGAGTAGGAGGAAGTCAAAACTTATCTGGTCCCACCCCTTCACCTTACACAAGCAGTCAGTTATTAACCCACTTCCAAATAATAATGATAAAAATAATCACACATAAACAAAATATACCAAATAGTAATAATATAATAGCGCTAGAAAAATAAATAAACAAAAGGAGTTAAAATAAATAATGTTGGTATAATCCTTTTTAATGTTTTATTTTTTCTGTTTTGTTTATTGATATAAATTTGTTTCCTCACTGAGAGTGCCTGATAATATGTAACAGTGTGGACCTCAGGTACTGAAAAAAAATGTATGTGGCCCTCTTGGTAATCAAAGTTGCCCACCTTATAACTCAAAGTAGCAGGAAATGATGCTAACCTTATGAGCTCTAATCCTAAACAGTTCCTGACAGTCACACAAAGGTCTTAAATTATCTGAAAAGCTTAAATTACATGGAGATGACTTCAGAAAATCCTCTGTGGTGTTTGTGTGACATGGGGTCACTGGACATAATTCTTCCTCTGTTCTCCATGATGAAGTCAGGGCTGCAATTAGGAATTATTTCTTTTAATTTATTGATCTATTATTTAGGCTGTACAAAGATGTTGTTGAAATGTCTGGTTAATTGTCCCAGATGCTTGATGGTGCTCAAAAGGACTTGTTTTTCACTCTTCCCTGCATCCCCACCTCTCGTTCAGCCGTGATCAAACCAACTCGAGCGTCTGCGCTGAAGTTCTCAGGGTTCTTGAGTGAAGAGTTTAGATGAGGCTGGCCCCTCTGCTCAGCCGTCATGTGTTTAGGATTAGGCTGACTCACTGCTAACGTGACACTGATGGAGCAGAAAGTCTCTCAGGCCACCACGGAGCTGAAGCACAGTCATCCCAAAGGACCTCTGTGCACCACTTCAAACGCTCAGCTGATTGTGAGGAGAAGCAGACGTTGGTTTTAGATGCTGAACCTCAGAAGTGTTCAGGGAGGGCGACCATGAGAAGTTCATCTGCAGCTGTTTAATTAATGACTTTGAGTCAGTTTCTCCCGAACCAGAAATTTAATTATTTAATGGTTTTATTTTCCTGTATTAAAAAATCTGTTTCTCTCTCTTATATCATTAAAACAGAACTTTTTTTGGATTATTGGTATGATTTAAAATAATTGTAATTCTTTAAGCTTCTTTTTTTCTTCAGTTTAATAGACTGTTCTTTTTATTTCTATAGCTTTTGCAAACAGGACTGTTCAGTCTTTTTTTTTTTTTTTTTGCATTTTTAGGGAAAACATGCGGCTTTCTTACAATATAATATCTGTGAACTTATTGCAGCATTGACCAAGTCTTCGTCATTCTTATTTAGTATTGTTACCTGGTATCAGAAGAAAACTCTGACAGTTAATATAGCCATAATAGTATCTGTCTTTGTTTACTAAAATCATCTTATTGAATCAATTATTCATAAAATATTTTTACATGACCAATAAAAATGCACAAAAATTAAGATGTACGAGAGGTCTTTAGGGTGGCATGGTGGTGCAGCAGGAAGCATGCGCACCTCACAGCAAAAAGGTTGCTGGTTCAAATCTTGTTTTGGTCAAGGTCATTCTGTGAGGAGTTTGCTTGTTCTCCCCGTGCATGCGTTGGCCACTTCAGTTTCCTCCAACAGACCAAAGACTTAAGTTAACTGGTGGCTCTAAATTGCCCTTAGGTGTGAGTGTGAGCATGAATAATTGTCTGTCTCTCTATGTGACCCTGTGATTGGCTAGAAACAGCTTAAGGGTGTACCTCTCGCCCAAGTCAGCTGGGATAGGCTCCAGTCCCACGCAACCCTGAAATTGTGATAGTGGTATGGATAATGGATGTAGGGATGGAGCTATAACAAAGTACCTGTGAATTTGTCTGTTATTTGCTCTCCTTGTACATGCACAGGTTTTCCTCAGGCACTCGTTTCCTCCCACAGACATAAACTCTGCTTCCTGGTTAGTCAGGACTCTAGATTGCTTGCTGGTGTGAGTATAGTTGGTTGTTTGTCTCTACCTGTCAGCTCTGTGATTGGCTGGCAACCAGTTCAGGTTGTACTCATGCAAATATGACAATTGGGAAAAACCCCACCCCCTGCAACCTGGACAAGGATAAACAATATTCATGATAGATGGATGGATGCTACTAAAGAGATTTGTTCTGAGGGTTTAGGATGATCAACATTTCAGGACAGGTTGAAATAGTTCGAGCCGTGTGCCCATATGAACACCAAACAGGTTTAACTTGATGTTATCATCTAAAGCTGACTTCCTGATGGGATTTAATGTGAGAAATACTAGAGCTAAATCCACAGTTACTGCACAGAAGCTCCTCAAACAAGTGCACTTTCTGCCCCCTTTTATGAGTATTTTAAAGACACAAAAGTTTATTTAGTTTTGACTTCATTGTTAGTTTACAAAATTGTCTAAGTGGTGCCCCTCTGCACAGTGTGTTGTGCGATAACTGAAAAAGTTTTCAAAAGATTTTGATGAAATTTCCAGAGAATGTTGGACATATCATAAGGAGGAAGTGATTACATTTTGGTAGTGATACGAATGCAGATCTAGGAATCTTTTACAGGATTTGTTAACGTCACACTATAAGGCTGTGTTCAACATATTTGATCATAACTCTGCTAACAAAGTCACAAAAGCCTTGGCGGAGGTTTGTGCACTCAGACCAGTTTGGATTTGGTTTTGTGACAATCATTTAATGTTTCCTTAATGGAAAATATGAACATACTTCTACATACTTTATAAAGACTGCTCCTTCCCAAGTGCAGGACAAACAGACTGAGAAACTATTTTGTCCCTCAGGCCATCAGACTGTACAACTCCTCACTCAGGGGGGAAGAGGAGTAACAGGAAGACAGAGGATGGGAAGAAGCAGTAGCCAGCCAGTAGCCATATTTTTAGTTTTGTTTATTTATTTATTTATTTTTTGAAATGTATTTATTATTTTTTCTCTTTTTTTTCCTCACAACAACAACAACAATAAACAGCTCGGACAAACATTGGTCTGCACAGTCATCATGGACAGAGTATACAAATGTGAAAACAGAAACAAAATAGTGGTACAATTCGTAGCTTTTCCTTCGCTCATCCTACGAGGTCGTCATCCATGGTTAGTCAAACAATGTATCCTTAAGAGTCAAAGCCACGCTAGTATTTGAGAAACGGAGGTATGGAGTCCATATTTGCATAAATCATCCGTTTGTAGTTTTATTTTTTTCATAATATTTATTTAAATGTTTTGTTTGTATCTGCAAATGTTTTTTTGGTTCTTTACTTTTTGATATTGTGTTCTGTTTTACCCTGTGTTCTATACAATGCTGCTTGAATCTTAATTTCTTCCCAAGGGATGAATAAAGTTCTATCTAATCTAGTCTAATTTACACAAATACAACAACTCGTGACTAAGTTTTAAATGTATTAAATCAGTTGTGCAGTAGACAGGGTTAATTGAGTATCAAATTAAACCAAAATGCCATTCCTTTTGACTGTCAGCTTGAAAAATAGTCCGACAACTTTCAGGCATATTAATTAAAACATATTCCAGTTTTAAAGTTTGTGTTTAAATAGGTCTGGTATCAGTCTTCAAACTTAAAATGCTAACTAGTGGTTACATCGTTTTATGATCAAAGTCAGCTAAAAATGAGTACTGGGTGAATCTGAATAAAATGTCATCATGATGTTTATAAATGTAACTTTAAGGGAAATAACAGTTTGGGAGAAAAACTTAAATCCTGTGGTAAAAAATGTCCACAGTCAGTGCAGTTTGTCATTTTTTTGGGCATGAGTAGAAACACAAAGTATGTACACCCTGAAAAAATGCTGTAAAACATTTCCTAAAGGCCTTTTCATTTGAGTTATGAATATGATGTACCTTATAATTTTGTCTTAGTCCTGGGTGTGTCTTTAGTCAAAAAAGTTTGACCTTTATGGAGCATCATGACCCAGTTTAAAAATGAAGACATTTTTGATCTGTATTTCCCAGCTCTATTAGGTGTTTTTTTTCTACTAAAACAAACTCTTTTTTTAACAGTCTGTTTATTTGATCAGACCAATGTAGACGTACACGTGGTCCGATATCAAAACAAGACTTTCAGTCCTATGAGCACCCCCCAATTGTCTCTCCTGACCCCCCTCTTCTCTTCAGCAGATTTCTCAATGACTCACATCCTCTGTAGTCTTGACCTTATGAAGAAGTGGGCTGTCGATTTTCTGCAGTTTACTCAGCTTCCAGGAATCCAGTGTGGGATTCCCCCCCTCCCCTCCTCCTCCTCCTCCTCCTCCTCCTCCTCCTCCTCCTCCACCACCTCCTCCATTCAGCCCTTCCTCCCCCCTCGTTCCCCCTCTCACTCCCCCCTCCATGCTGCCTGCCTGTCTGCCATGTTGCTCAACACCGGCCCCTGAAGCTGCTCTCTCGCATACCTCCATGTTGCTCCGCTCTCTCGCACTGAACCCAGACGGAGCTGCTGATTGGACGGTGGAGGGAAGAGAGCTTGTACCTGCCAGGTGAAGGTGAATGCTGCTTTGTTATTGGCTGAGAGGAGTTAAATGGAGAAGGGGACTCCTCCTACTTCCTTTTAATCTACTCAAAAGCACCAGTGGAAGCAGCTGGGGAGTAAAAAGAGAAGGGAATATACAAGAAGTGGACGTCTCAAACCAGCAGGGCTCAGGGAGTGAATCAGCTGATATTATCAAAGGTAGGAAATGTTTCTCTCTTTGTCTTGGTCGTGGGGAAACTGCAGGTTAAGCTGTTTGAGAGCTGTGACTTCTTTATATTGTTTGACATAAGCATCCATCTTTTTATCTGTTTGAGCTGCAAATTATTCAAATGGCCATCCGCCAGCTGTAGCAAAGGCTGCTTATCTTTGCTTTATTTGAGTGCCTTTGACACAGGGACCTTAAAGCTAATATTTGCATGGTTAGCATCCGTTTTACACACTGCTGTCTTTGTAATCCAACTCTGTGACCTGAATTTCTGTCTCACAGGGTCACTATCATCCTAAATTTGTGTTTTATTGGTTGGAAGGAGTTAACAGGATGCTGAGTGTAGTAGTGATGATGAAATTTGAGATGGGTGTGATACATAGGCCTTTAGCTGTGCCATTTTTGGAAGTATTTAATGGTTTAAGGTCATGTGTCAGGATAAATGTTTTATGTTTTTGACCTTTAATTTGTGCGGGAATTAAGGGATGCATGATAACGGATTCTGCTGATGTCCAATATGCCAATATTTCCAAACTCATTTGGCCAGTATCAACATAAATATCAGTATATTTTGTCAAGAGCACAAACTGCACTTTACAAAATGACCTGTTCCTGTCATGGTGACAGGATATCTGTGTTTAAAACAGGCGTGAAGCACGAAAAGAAAAATGCTCTCTGACAAATAGGGATGCTGGATATTATCTTACAATATCTGTATCAGCAGCAATTGGCGTAAAAGTTGAACATTGGTATCAACCGATATTTAGATTTTACAAATATTTACATCCAATATATCAGCTATACATATCAGCCTGTATATCCCTTCATACTTTTCAAAGTACATAAATGTAAACTTGAAGATAAACTTTTGCACACTGTCTAACTTGCAAGAAAATGACTTATTTGCAATATTTCTGTACATTCTTATTGCAAGTTAAACTGATCCTCTTTCTCCTTCGCACCTGTCTGCCCAAGTATTTTTACATTTCAAAATACATGAATGTACCAAAAACCTTCACCTTATCATCAGTGTATGGGTACATTTGAAAATCAAGAGTTTTATTTAAGAGTGAAAGGTTCCTCACACAAATACACTGTCACATTGAAAGCAACAAGTCAATTTTCATAAAGAATATGAGCTGTTGACAAAAACATTGCTATCAGTGACAATTAGTTAAGAAATACTGGCATACTGTATATCTACAATAATCTAATATCATGCATCACTGCTAATAAATGATACTTTGATTGATAGAAGTGGACATCCAATAATAAATGTCTAAGCATCATCTGTAAATGTCAACAAGAATGTACCATTATGTCCCAAAGATATCATGCATCTCTAGAAGATTTGATATAGTTCTCTATCTTTTCTTATTTTTTAATGTAATCATAGTTTAATTAATGGACTTAATCAGGAGTAAAGAGTTAATTGTTGACCTGTGATTAGATTCAGTTTAAATTATACACATCTTCAGTATTTAACAGTATAGCACTGAGTAATATCATAGCATCTTTGATTGTTGAGTATCTCTACTTTCAATTTTAGAATACTGCTGTATTTTTGTATTTTTGTGCTTGAAATGTTACTTGGATTGAAAAATACAGCATAAAGAGGGCAAAAGAACAAACAAAACAGATTGTGAATGAAATCATTTAAAAACGTTTTGTATTTAGCCTTGAAATTTCCAATTTGGCAAAAAAAAGAGTGAAATGTGACCACAATCAACGAGGGAAAAGGTAGGGCTTTTGATTGACTTCTCGAGTCGGACGTGGTCTCACTGCGTGGAGTTTGCATATTCTCCCTGTGCATGCATGGGTTTTCTCTGGGAACTCTGGTTTCCTCCCTTGGATCAAAAAGTGGTTTTAAGTTTAATTGGCGACTATAAATTGCCCTTAGGTGTGTATGTGTGTCTGCCTCTCTGTGTTGGCCTTGTGGTTGTCTGGTGACCAGTCTAGAGTGTAAACAGTCTCTAGCCCAATGTCAGCTGGGAGAGGCTCCAGCCTCCAAGACTCAGAACAAGAGGTATAAATAATGGATTCATGGGTGGACAAAGACCCTAGTGTGAACTGTAGAGCCTTTCAGTGTCATTATTTCAGTCACTGGTATAAAGTTTTGTTTTCTCATCCAAGCAAACTTGTTGAATTTGTAGTTATTTTTAGTGCTATCTTGGGTTTTAGTCCCAATGTTTTGAAATTTTATTGAAAAATGCAACATAATTTTTGAATAAGTGCACCAAACAGCTTTAAGAACCAGTTATTGACTTCTTAAATAAACTAATTTGTGTTTGCTCACTTTATTTATGATGATTTTGCTTTATTTTCTTTATGTTTTGACATGTCTAACCTCAGTATTCATTGGACTTTTGAGTTGACAAAAAGAGTCAATTGAAGACGTCAAATTGGATTGAGCTGAAATAATGATCCCCTTCAGTGTTTATCAGTCTGCCGCTCACTCATATGACTGATTTGCCTTCTCACATGAGCAAAGTAATGAATATTTTGAGTTTTTATTAATTGAATTTGGACATTTTCAATGGTTGCTTGAGCAAAACATTTGTTTTATAATGAATATTTAATTACTAGTTGCTTAAAAAAGTCATAAGATAATATAATGTTTGGGGGAGAACAAATAATTAATTATGAGGTAAAGTCTCAGTGGTAAAACTGGTTGAAATAGAAGTATTTGAGTAATAAATCAAGCAATGTCAAGTCTAAATTTTGATTTTTATCATCATGCATGTAAAGAACTTGTTCATTTGGAAAACTGAATGGTAGTATTACAGCTGCTGGATTAAACTTCTGTAGGACTGAAAAACAGTTTCTTTCCGAGAGCCATCACCACCCTGAACTCTCACATGCAACGACCCCAGCCTTCAATACGATGTGAAATGTGCAACATGTCTGTCACTGCTGCTGCTGCCCTGTTATAATTCTACCTCAATATTCATTCATCTCAAGCAACAAATCATTCTGTGAATATTTATTCTGTACAATGTATTTATTCTGTGAAGATTCAACCATCCTGTGCAATAGAACACATTTCTTTCTTTTTTTTTATTGTTTGTTTTCTATTTTCTATCTTAATTCTTAATATTTATCCTGTTTTACTATTTTACATTGTATATAGAGTTTATATTGGATATTTTTGTATAATTATCTGATAGCACTGAAGAAGGAGAAGCTCTCCAATCTTGTGCATTAAATATAATGACAATAAAGGGCATTCTTTTCTATTCTAAACATTTAACCCTGCGACATATAGACTGTGATGGACATTTAGAGCTCACTCCAGAGGTTTAAGACAAAAGATGGATCAGTACTCGATAAACAGAAGCACCACCAATGATGAGGGTAATACCACCAATGATGAGCTTTAGATTTGTGTAGAAATACTACCTTAAGTCACCTTTCTGTTATCAGCCTATCAGTCAGTGTTGTCATTTTCCTGATCTAACTTCGCCTGAGTATTTAACACAAAGGACTCAGTGTTGTATAACTCAGCGATCCGTCCCTAACTTGACAGAGTCCCACAATAGTCCACCTGCTGAGTGACGTAAGGACCCCGCAGGCTGCTCCGTCATACCCCGCTCATCATCCTCATTGTTTGATTCAGCCGGAGCGTGAATAACTCACTCATGACAGTTAGAGGCTGTGAGCTGATGACATGCTTCTGCCTGTCGATCCGCCTTTAAGCTGCGAAGTTGCAGAAGAGGTGAGCAGGTTAAGGCGTGTGAGTGTTGTGAAAGTGTGTAAGTGCACTACAAAGGGAGTTTTTGTGCTGATGCAGCATGTTCGTTGTCTTGTAGTCGCCCTGGAGGCTCAGGTAGAGTCACAGAGGAAGCAGGTGGTCAATGGTTATGTGATGCGCTCTATTGACTCTCTGACTCAGACTGAGGCTGCAGGAGTGACACAGAGTGTGATGTGGCACAATTTATTGACTTCAAGATTATGTTTGTACCACTAATCTATGGTCCACATCCTGTCCCAGACTTTGATGCCCTCAAGCTGCTGGTTCATGGTGCCCTGCAGAAAAAAACAAACTGTTATTACCTCCACCAAGGAGGTTGTTTTTGCCTCTTTGTCTCTCTGTTTGTCCATCTGTGAGCAAGATAACTTAAAAAGTTCTCAACAGATTTAAGTGAAATTTTCAGGGAACGTTGGTGGTGGCCAAAGGAAGAAGTGATTAGATTTTGGTGGTGATATGAATCCATATGCAGATGTTGTTTTCTTAAAGGTTTTGTCAACACTGCGTGATAGGGCACATGTCCATATTTTCATTAATAACTCAGCTAACAGCGTCAGAAACGCCTTGGCAGAGGTTTGTGTTCTCAGAGCACTTCTACTTTTAAATATTTTATTGCTTCTGCCATTAGAGTTTTGGATAGTAGTAAGGATGGGAATTGAAAAACCCTTCTAGTTCAGAATTGATAACAACTCCCTAAAGGAATTGATATCACTAGTCTTTTTCATGATAATCAGAATCAGAAATACTTTATTAATCCCCAAGGGGAAATGTGATTGTTTCAGCTGCTCTTATACACAGTATAGCAGTAGGAAATATCAAATAAAGACATTAAAATGGATGAGAGCATGAAATTTAAATAAAATGAAATTAAAATTAAATAAAATGAAATGAAAAATTAAGTAGGCAGGTTGCAACATGTAGAATCTTAAAGCAATATCAACTTCCTTATGAAGGAAAAATAAGTAAATTAAGTAGAAGTGAGACTATAGTAAGGCCAAGGAGTTCACACGATTAACAATATTTACAATATAATTATAAATATAACAGAACTTTTTGTCCGAAAGGCAAAGTTTGACGGTAAGGTACAGTTTGACAGTAAGAAAATTGCACTGCATTTGCATATTTGCTTATTAACAAATATCAGAGGTGTTAAACTGTGAAAAACATGTATTCTCCAGGACCTGATGGCGCAGTGATGTTATAGGGAGGAGTTATAAAGTCTGATAGCCACAGGCAGGAATGACTTCCTCTGGCGCTCTGTGGTGAGATGAGTCTTGCACTGAATAAATTCCCTTATTAAGTCCTTACACTTTGTTCTGCATGCTTTGCCAATCAAAGATGCCACACTTCCATCAGAGGCAGTCGGCCAGACAGAGGACATTTTTTCGACTGCACATCTTTGAGTGGAAACGCCAGCAACTTGCAGGGACATTCATTCATGCAGTACAGCTTATATCAGGAGTGTCATATGTTTGACGTTGCTGCCACGGAAACCAATGCCAAATCAGCAGGAATCATTAAGGAATTGGATCTGTACGCAGAATTGTTAGGGTCATTGGTATACACAAATCTTATCAATTCCCGTCTCTATGTAGTAGTTTATTTAAAATAAAATTGCTGCATCATTATGTGGTAGTTTATTGTATTCATGTTTAAGGATGGAAATTCTGCAAAAATAATTTGAATTAATCAATTTAATCAACATATTTCCTAGTTATACCCTACGGAACTTGAAGTTAAAGAAATGAGAAAAGTTGCAGTTTTTGTTCCCATCAAACGGCATTAAAAAGCAGCCTGTTGTGCTTTGAGTCACATGACTTACATTGAATGCCCTGCAATGTGAGTATTGCACATGTACATCGAAATTGTGATGTTAAAATTATATAATTTTTAGTAAACATAACACCAGTGTTAATTTGGTTGACTAATTATTTTCTGGATTTACAGTAGATTTCATCGACTAAAATGTTGTGAAATTTCATCAACTAAAACTAGACTAAAATTAAAACAATTTAGATGACTAAATTATGACTAAAACTAACAGATATTTTAGACAAATAACTAAAACTAAATTAAAAAGGTGCTGTCGAAATTATTAATGCAGCCAGGACACCACCAACCTTCACTTAACGGACTTGGAAGTGACAAAGTGGTCTTACATATTATCCTACTGTAGGTTAACTTGTCACTTTCAGTTTTTGGGTTACAACTCTAAAAAAGCTATAATCCCATGTATTTACATGTATAGTTCATTAATGCATACTGTCCCATTTTTTAAAAAATAAATAAATCCTAAATCCTAAAAATTACATGAATAGGAATGAAGATAGGCAAAAGACTATAACTAAAACTAAAATAAAAAGTGCTGTCAAAATTAACACTGCATTATGCATTGCAGAATTCATTGGCTTTTTTGAGTCTAAAGTCTTGCTGATATATCTGTCTTTATTTAGACCGCGTTCCCGCTTTTGACAGAAAGTCTGTTTATTTTTATTTGAAGCATCCTTACTTTTACATATAAGGGACACAGTCATTTTAAAACAAGTAGAGATCAAGATTTTTACCTCCGCCTAGGAGGTTATGTTTTTGCCCGCGTTGGTTCGTCTGTTTTTCTGTTTGTGTTCAAGATAACTTGAAAAGCTCTGGGCGGATTTGGATGAAATTTTCAGGAAATGTGTGGAATGGGATAAGGAAGAAATGATTGGATTTTGGGGGTGATCCGGATCACCATCCGGATCCAGGAATTTTTTAAAGGATTCTTTAACATTGCGAGATAGGATCATTTTTGCCAAAGTGGACTGAAGCTGCTTGGCGGAGGTCTGTGCTCTCTGAGTGCTTTTCTAGTTACCATTTTGATGCCCTTAACTAGAACTTGAGCTCATTTGCCATGTTTGTTTACATTCGCCTGAACCTGCCTCTTCTTTTTCTGCCCCTCTCCTCTCAGAGCGACGACGTGTGTCCCTGACAAGTCGACAGCACAGACTGACAGACGTGCAGCAAAGATGGCCTCCGTCGCTCCATTCAACCGCAGGCAGTGGGCGTCCCAGTCCCTGAGGGTCACCGCCAAGGAGCTGTCCATCGTCACTGCCCGAGGGAAAAACACCGCCATCGCCGAGCGTTTTTCCAAGTACGTCTAACCCCCCCCCTCCTGCTTCCTTCTCCATGAAGTTAATAATTCAGCAGCAGCCACTCAGCAGATTATTTTATCTGTCACCTCATCCCTGACGTCCCCTCTGCCTCTGCTCAGCAGGAATGAGGTCATCAGTCTTCATTTCAGCACTTTTTAACCACTCAGCTGATTCAGTTTCCTGTTTTCTGTAAGAATGTGACCGTAACCAGACAGTTATTCTAGTTTTAGCTTCTGTAATGTCTGGTTCAGATTAAAACTGAAGCAAATTGATTCCTGTAGGGCTTCCCCTTTCACAGATAAACTTACTCATGTTAAGCAGTGTTCATTTTGCCTAACACATCTTTTAGTTTTAGTCTTAATTTAGTCCTCTAAATAGTTTTAATTTTAGTCTAGTTCTAGTTGATGAAATTTCACAACATTTTAGTTGACAAAATCTACAGTAAATTTAGACGACCAAAATATTCCCCCCATAATTCTTACTTTAATTTCAGGGTTGTAGGTTCTTTTTTTCTTGGCATAATTATAAATTTAATTGTATATTTCTGAGATTTTCCCCAGACTGCTACATTTAATCTAAGAATTACACATAATCTCAGGATCTGGACTTTTATTACGCCCTGTGCTGCTGACCTCTTGGCCAGGTCGCCCTTGTAAATGAGATCCTGATCTCAATGGGAATTATCTGGTTAAATGAAGTTTAATGAATCAAATAGAAAACCTTTTCTCCCCAGAAATCTGACTTTTTCACAGACTTAAAAACAAGTTCAACCTTTAATTCATTCTTTCTTTCCTTTTTTTGAGGTGGGGGTCCCTTAAGGTCTTCCAGTTTTACTATAATGAGAAACTTTGCAGGGTAAAAATTGTTATTTTTTTAAGGAAACTTTTCTGCTGTTAAATACCTAGAACTATACTACTAACATTTTAAATTGACCAAAATATTTAATTATAATTGTTTTTTTAATTATTATTATTATTTCTTAAATCTGACCCCATAGCATTTTCCAAGAACTTTTTTTACAAATGTAGTTGTAAAATCTCTGTTTTAAGATGAGAAGTTCTGTGCTTTTCTCTCCATTGGTGAAAGACTGTTTCACTTTTATTTAGATATTAACTTTTTGTAAGGATTGTTCAAATCACAAATCGTTTTTAGTATCAGCTGGAGTGAAGTCATACTCATCAGGAGGTAACTCTATTCATTATTCTATCCAGTTAACTTTATTTATATAACACATTAAAAAAGTTCTAATCTATTCAAAAACATCCATCAATCCACAAACATACAATAAAATATTAATCTTCTAAACTGCCTGGGGTGCCAGTGGAGAAAGCAAAGGAAAAGGGTTAGCTGTGCTTTAAACAATTAAAAGTTTTTATCTTTATTTTTGAGTTTGTGTCCATGAAAGATGCAAGAACATTGTCATTCACTGTCAGCTTTGTTTTAAACCTGTTATAGATCTGTTTTTTTAATGAGGAAAAAGTGATGAGTAACTTGAGAAAGTAATCAGTAATCAGTTACTTCTGATGCTAATTTAGAGGAGTAACTTGCCTGAAACTGCAGACTGTCTTATACATTGGTGAAACTTGTCTCTCACATTTTACAGTAATGTTTATGCCTCCATGTAATGTAGAAAAGATTTAGGGAAGTAAGGATTTATTTCTGTATAGTTCTTAATTTTGTTGTTTTGTTTTTGTCTTTGAGGCCCACACATTTAGATGTTTGCACAGTCATAACTGTTAATAAATAAGTCCATTTTAAAGCCTAATACTAATGCAGAATAAGCCATTTTTGCATCTTATTAGTTATAGATGATTTGACTGTTTTAAGACAGCAGGATGAGGGGAGAAGCACTGCTTTGAACACAAGGGGGCGCCATGTCTCACAATAATATTCAAAAGTAGCTTCAATAAATTTTCTTCAATCTAACGTCACAAACATTAGAGGTGGAACAATCATCAAAACACATTTCCACTTCAGCCCACCCTGCTTCTTTTATGTTAAAAATAAACTGATGAACCATTTATGACAGGAAACATCATGAGTATACGGTTTTGAGAGATGATTTGAATGCTTTAATTATGGTGCGTTACAACAATACAGATGTGACCGCTGTGTCACAGTGCTCATAGCTGTGCAAGTTTCACTCTTTTAAAGTCTGCATAAGAAACTGCACCTCAAATGTGATTAGAAATTATAGGATTTGATTATTTTGCAGCTTAGAAATGCAAGGAAAGGTAGTACTTCTTTTTAATTATTGCTCATGGTTGCAATAAAAAATTAAGGTTTCACAAGTTAATACCACACATCATGGTACATATGAGCCACTTCAATTCCCCTCCTGTGCCAGCTGCCTGCCAACTTCCTTCCAGTGGCCAAGCCCCAGCCACCGGAAGCCCCCCACCTCTCTTACGCCGTGCCTAAAATCCATCGAAAACACGCCTATTCATGCATTTACAGGGTGTCTACATAAGATGCTGCTTCCCTCACAGGATGATGTTGTCTCAGCCTTTTCCTTGGTTTGTAAATCAGTTGCCAAATCAACTGAGAGCAAACTTTACACCACAAATTCACCAAAATATGGCCTAGAGTTTATAGTCTGACTGTCGGGGTGGGCAGGCCCTGTCACAGACCTGTTAGGGACCAGAAAAGACCCTTTCAGGGAAAATGGGGAAGTTTTAAGTGGCTGCATCTGTCCTGAAGGATCAGGATTATAGATCAAGAAATGCAGCCATAATACTGAAGTCATATACATCACTTTGCACGTGAAACCTACCGATGGGAATTGAAAACCAATTCCAGTTGAGAACCAATAACCACTCCATCAAAAGATCGATATCATTAGTCTTTTTACTCATCAATTCACATATCAATTCCTCCCACTGACAGGGGTCAGAAGTGGTCAGAGTTGTGGCTTAACTTTAGACAAAAAGGCACTTAATGCACCTTACTGCACCTTTAGCTAGGTAGTTTAAATGCAAACTCCAGCAACTTGTCAAAGCATTAATCGATGCAGCACAGCATGGAAATCAGGAGCGTCATGTGTTTGACATTGTTGCCACTGAAAACCTGCAGGTCAACTTCTGCTCACACAGAAAATCAGCAGGAATTGATGAAGGGATTATTAATCGATAAGCAGAATTGTTAATGGCATTTGTATCAATAAAATCTTGTCAATTCACATCACAAGTGAGACCTGTGATCATTTAACCGAATGCACAGAAAATAGATTTCAGTTCATAAACCTTTAGGCCGTCCTCTCTCATATATTTCATTCAGTTTGTCTTTTGCTTTGTGAAGGCATAAACTCTAACAAAGGATCTCCAATCAGACATATTGACGATTGACACCTAACACCTTCCATCAAAATACATATTTATTTTCAGAAATTGTAAGCTTTCTTTTAATATGTTTAACGTCTACCATCAGTGGTGATCATACTGTGAGTAAAGACTTAGATGTGGTCGATGCACTTTATATTTTATCTGAGCGATTCTTAAGTCATTGTTATTTCAGCCAGCTTCAATCATCATGAAGCTGCTCTGGTGGTTTGAGGTTTTTGTGGCTGGGGGGGTGAAAGACTCTAGAGTCTGACGTTTTTCTTTTAAAAGAGGCCGAGGTGGCCAAACATTAAACTGACTTGTCACTTCCTGGTCCTCCTCTGCATATGTCCAAACATGGGCTGAAGATTTTCCATTCAGATTCTCTGCCACACATGAAATCATCTGTTTTTGGAGGAGGAACATATCACATTAATTTCCTGGAAGTGTTTGACAGGATGAGACAGGGCTATTAGTTTGTGATGACAGCAAATGTTTTTATATTCACTTCTTGTTTCTCTTTTTTTAGGTACCAAATGGCAGCAGAGGAGAGCAACCTAGAGAAAAAGAAAGTGGTATGTGCCATGTTTATCCTCCATAATTTCTGATTTATAGGATGAAGTAGGATGTAGATCATTTTATTAATGTCATTTCCCATTATGTAATAATGGATGAAGGTCCTCTGACCCTCTGTTGAAGCATTTGCATTTACAGTAATTTTTGATATGACAAACTGGGTGCAGACTCAACACTTCTGGTAAAAGTAACACATCAGGCAGATGTGGTTTGATGTGCTAGAAAGAGTGAGCTGATGCGGTATGCTGTTTCCTGCTGTGTATGCTGAGCTGAAAATAATCTGACTGGTTGAACAGGAAAGAAAAGACATGACGAGAGATTATAAGACTTCAGAAGAAGTGTAATTCTTTAGGAAATCGAAAACAAGTTTGAAGTTCAGAAGAAGAAGAAAGTAAAGCAAAACATTGGCCACAATCCTGACTGGGATTCCCCGCTGGTAAAAAAAAAAAAATAATAATGCAATTGTGGGGTGAACAGAGATCTCAGCCCTCCATCCTGGCACTTCTGACATTCTAAATCAAGTTATCAGCAAAAATGCAGTCCTTCAAAACACATCCTGGATCCAAATCTGGATTTCCTTGAAAATTTCATTAAAATTCTTTCTTAAAACTATTTGAGCTATTTTGCTCACAGATAAACAGACAAACTCTGGCATAAACATAACCTCCTTGGTGAAGTTATCTTCATTATTAATGCTACATAATACAAAATGGAGAAGCTAACTTAGAACTATTAGAGGATACTTTTTTTTACCTCCACCAAGGAGGTTATGTTTTTACTGGCATTTGTTTGTTTATTAGCAAGATTACGCAAAAACTGCTGGACGGATATTGCTGAAGTTTTCAGGCAATGTTGGTAATGGCCCAACTTAAGAATGATTCGATTTTGGTGGTGATCCAGATAACTGCCATTAGCGAACAATCGTTAGTGCTAGTTGTGGGTTTTCAGGGTCAAGGAATCATATTATGATGGTAACTTTATCATTGAACTATTGCTTATAGATGTAACAGCAATATGTGAGCTACCTTGGTGGAGGTTTGCGGTCTCTGAGTGCTTTCTAGTCTAAGGTATGTTTTTGGGGCTTTTTGGCTGTCATTGATAGAGTAGAGACAGTGAGAGACTTGAAAAGGGGGATGGAGAGCAGGGGAGGATGTGTGGCAGATGGGCCTCAGTTTGGACTCGTGGGCCACTTGCAAAGATCAAGAGCCTCGGTATATGATAAGTGTATGGTTGCAACCCACTTCACCACACCAGCGCCCCAGAAGATGCATGTTGATTGGAAATAAAAGGATAGCAAGATGTGAAAGCACTCTGAACTGCATATTGAATATTTACATGGATTTTGGTTTTCTTAACTTTTAGGGTATGCATGTTTGTTAACCTGACACACCAGATGGACTGTTCAAGATATATCTTACCAGTTCATCGGGAAAGAGCTCATAGAAAGTGTTTGGAAAATGGGCAGAACCTTTAAAAAGCATATCCAGCAGGTGATTTTCCGATTGTTTCTTTATTCACATTTGTTATGGGTCAATCAGATGATGTAGTAGGTGAGCGCTACTGCCACAATGTAAAGTATAAAACATGAGCCATGCCGTAGAACAGACTCTCTAAAACATGTTTGTAGTGGAGCAATAATATACCCTCTATAGAGAAGTTTGTAGTGTTGTAATTTGGTATTCATTTAATAAGAAACTGCAGTCCAGATCTGATAAAATTGCTGCTGAAGCTGTTAGCATTTATGCTAATCTCTGTATGAGCACTTCCTGCTGTTGTCTTGCTTGTAGCACTTTTTAAAGCTTCATTAATGCTGTCATTGATCTTTCTTTTTAGTCATAGTGATTTTATTTACATGTATTTATAGCTGAGTCTCTTTCCTCTGTACTCCAGTGTTAAACTGATTTGGAGTATTAAGTGCACTGCCACCTGTGGTTGTGGTTGTGAATTAGGAATAATAGTATTTTTTAAGAAACTAAAATGTGAAAACCTAAAGTAATGTAGCTTGAATGTCTTTTTTTGTGGTCTAATACTGCTACACATAAATTATTTAAAGCTCCATTCACATCTGTTTGTACACATGCAAAATATTTGGCTATGAGCCCTTCATCAGTGCAGGAATCTGCAGCAAGGCGTCTGTTTCTTGGCATTAAGAGTCGACTCCACTCACTAACACAGGCAGTGAAAGAGTCGTATAAGCGTGTGCTGTCATGCCGCAGTGGTAACAGGATGCCTCTGTCCCACCTGATCTGTGTGGGAGGAGGGTTAGAAAACTCTTTCTGTGTCTCTGAGGAGCGTGCACGGTCAGACAGCGTCTTCAGACTCTGGTAGGTGTGGTGCTTTCCTTTTTCACAGCTTCATCTCTTTTCACTTCTATGTTTTAAAGAGTACTTGATTTTAATGTAAATGGAAGAAAAGCTTTTAAGTATCTGTGTGCATAACTCAGATTGTGTTTCAGTGCAGTGTTATTTACATATAAAGCCTCTAGAATCATCTTTGTTTATAACTTAAGTTTATGTTTCTGTATTTTTAATAGTTAGTTTCACTTTTATTCTTTCTGCAGCTTAAACTTTTACTGCAAAATGTAACTTTCACTTCTATGATGATGTTTTCTAATTGCTTTTGCAGCCATGCATGGATCACAGCTTTGAATATAGAGATGTACCTGATGGTCTAAAATAATCCAACACACAAATAGTAACATTTACATAATCAAACTACACTGAAGCTTTAACTTGCTTTGGGTGTTTCATTAAGTGCATTAACCTCTTTCAAGTTGTTCTTTTTTACTCAGTGTGATGCAAGATTATTAAAGGTAATGATGTCTCAAATAAAAAAAAATAATACCCTGTAATTACGGGAAATAACAGTGCAAAAATATCAGCATTTTATCAGCTTGTGCTCTGCTGACTTGTTAAATATTTACTGGAGAATTTCGCAAAGATTATCCGACACTCATAGTCTCCCGCATTTTACCGTTATTGTCAGGGTGAATAAAATCACTTAAACTGCAAGTGTTAGAAAGGAAAACTTAAATGTAGACAGTGGTTTTAATAATTATTTTTATGAACTTTTAAGGGAGTAAGCATTTCATTTGGGGCTATGAAAAGATGCCAGTATAGGAGGAATGAAAAAAAAAATAATTTCAAGTGTGAGCACATCAAGGCAATAGACAAAGAAATCCTCAGACGCAGAAAAAAGGGTGGGCCCTCAGGGCACCTTTTGATTAATAGTGCCCTTAAGGAATTGATATCTTTAGTCTTTTTTGCTCAGCAACTCACTTATCAGTTTCCTCCACTTTGTTCTGCATGCCTCGTAAATCAAAGACATCAGGCTGTCATCAGAGACAGTCAACAGAAATGACCAAAAGAAGTCAAAAATCATGGCAGATGGGGCGCAGAAGTGTTAAAATTGTCTTAATTTTTGACCAAAAAATGCTGTTCTGCACAACCTTTAGTAAGTAGAAACACCCGCAACTTGCAGACATAGTTGTCAGCTAGGGTTAATTTTATTTCTTATATACTGATAACACGTTCTTCAACATAAAACTGCTGTTAAAGGTCAACATAAAACTTAACAAAAATGGACTATTTGGCAACAAAAATCAAGGTTAGGCTGTCTAGAGATGACAGAGTTATAGATGACAGACCATCTGATTTAAATGAAAAACTCAGTGTTTCCACATCAAAAGAAAAGGATGTTGAATAAGTAAATTAAGAGCCAAATAAGAAAAATGTCACTGTTAACTTTAAATTTATTGTACACAAAGATAAACACACTTTATGTAGTTTTCTCTTCAAAGAAATCAGACAAGAGAAGAAATATCTCAATGCTTTTCCCCCCACTATCCTTCAGTCCTTGTATGTATCTATTTACCGTATATATAATATATATACAGTGCCCAGTATAAGTGAGTACACCCCCTATTGAAAGAAATGTATTATTAATATCTAAATTAACAAAAGAACAATTTCCAAAGTTCTGAAAAGCTGAGTTTTACATAACATTTTCTTTACCATAAGATGAAAATAAGGGTAATATGATAACTAAAATTTAGCTTTGCTCCCACCCCTTTGACTGGGGTGTACTCATTTTTGCATCCTGATCTTAAATTAAGAAAAACACTTTTTTGTGTGCAACTTAAAAAATCTTGTTTGCAATCAATGGCCCATATTTGGGGGAGCATTTTGTGGTATACTACTGTGGTAAAATGTTGATTTTGAAAGGAAACTAAAGGTTTTCTGACAAATCTGAAGGGGTGTACTCAATTATGCTGAGCATTGTATATATATATATTACATGTATGTGTGTGTGTAGCTGGAGGTTTTCTGTTTTGGGCTTGTTTTTGTCTGCCTGGTTGCTTATTTCATTGGAAAAATCTGGCAACACTTCTTGCAGAAGTTATGAAGTACTGCATTAAATATCAGGAGAGTCATGTTTTTGACATTGTTGCCATTGAAAAGCTATGAAGGCCTACTTTTTCCCTGCAGAAAAACAGCTGGAAACTAACCAATCGTTAAAGAATCGCACCCATAAGCAGAATTGTTTGTGGCACTGGTATCAATAAAATCCTATCAATTCCCATCCTTACTGATTATTCTAAGAACCAATTAATAATGTCCTGAGAGCTGCGGTTGGCCCTTGGGCCATAGTTTGGACACCCCTATGTTAGGAACTGAAAAGCAAAACCAAAACTTCTGATCCACTGTGATATTTTGGCTTCATTTTGATCAGAAGAGCTGATCGTGCATCTTAATATAGTTGTTGATGAACACTTAAAGACTTAGCGGATGGTGTGGTGCTTATGTGCAGTTTTTCTGAAGTAGTAGGTGGGAGGTTTTGTTTTTTGTGGCTCTTGTAAAGTTATAAAAGTTCTTTGAAAAGTCAGACACAGTGGAGAAAGGCAAAAGTCTTACGGGGAATCCTTAAAATAAACATCAGAATAACCATCAGTCAGCAAAGCTCATCAGGAGTTTGTTGATCCAGGTTTAAGTCTTTGTGAAAAGAGTTATTTTGTCCTCTGCTGAAGTTTCCAGCCCGCTCTACCTTCACCTTTTTTCTCATTTCCTGGACTTATTTTCCCCTCGCTGACCGTCTCTGTTTCTGATTTTCTCTCCCTCACCCCTCCCCTCACCCCCCTCACTCCCTCTCTGTTTCCTCCCCTCTGTGTTGTAGGGGGTGGGCTTGTTACTTCATGCTGCCCTGATCACTCCTCAAGTCTCTCACATCTGGGACGGCTTGTAGCATTTCCAGCCGGCCAGCAGACACACTCCACACTCTCACACCCACACACACACTTAACGGGACACTACGCCAACTGGACAGCCGGGTCTCCAGCCTCTGCTCAGGTTTTTATTTCTTTACTTTGGCTGCTTTCCTCCAGAGTTTTTCCGGCTTTGTCTCCTGCAGATCCAGGTTTACAGTCGTGCATGCTGAGCAGCTCTTTGTCTTTTGTACAGTTGTTTCTCTTTCTCCCGTCACTCTTTTTATTTTTTCTCTGCCTCTCTGACCTGAAAGTTGTTCTTCTCCTATCATGTAGTTCAGCTTCTGAGAGCAGACAGTGATATATTCAGCATTTTTCACTTTCATTCAGGAGTTTCTGGGTCGGGTGGCGCGAGTCCAGCATTGATGGAATTCATTGAGCAAACTAAAACCAGATTTAGAGAGCGGCTAACATCGCTCTGTGGGAGTCCGCGCTGACAAAACTTTAGAAAAAGTGAGTCATCAGATATAAACTGAGGATGTTTGACTGTTTTTGTGGCTGGAAGTTTATCCTCCCTGCTCTCTTTTGTCTCGGTACTGATTTTAATAGGGTAGGAAAGCATGTAAGAGGATTATTTTTGCTGATATCTGATTTATTTCCTTAATCCAAATTAGAGTTGGGATTTGAAAACAATCACTGTTGAGGATCGATAACAAATAACTTAAAGAATCAGTATTGTTTGTCTTATTGCTTAACAATTCCCTAATTATTTTCTTCTACTTAGTTCTGGATGCCCTATAAATCAAGGAGGTTATGCTCTTATGAGAGGCAGTCAGCACAAATGACAAAGAATTGAAGAGGGGCAGACAGGAGACAGAAGCAGTCAGAAGGATGGCTGAATTTCACACAGTATGAGTGTCTGTGTGATTTAAAGCATGGGTGGAAAGACTAGAAACTTGCTCTGTTTCTCTGCCTTGAGGTCAGCTTTAAATACCTGGAGTGCCATGTGTTTAACCTTGTTGACCCTAAAACCTGCACAGACCTTTTACACTGAATGTCCACTGGAATCGATAAGAATAAAATTAATAAGCAGAATCGACAATGGCATCTGAGTCAATATAATCTTATCAATTCCCATCCCTGCAAAAACAGACTTAAAGAAAGATAAACAACATTTATATTTTTGAGTTTGTAATGACAGATATATTATTTAAGGGATGCACAGTATAATAGGCACAGTGTTTGTATCTGCAGATTAAAGCTGAATAAGCTGATTGTGGAAATCGGCAGATATTAAAATTTCTGGTAATATTTTGGACAAACAATATGTGAGCCATGTTCGTTTTTTTCATATATTGTTTGTAATATAAGCAGAATGTTCGACTGTGCTTGCTCCACTCTTTCATCACTAAATGTATATAGAAAAAATGTTACATTCATTGTAGAGTCAACTATTGGTTTCCTTTTCTCACATCTGTTTCTAACACTAATAAAAGTCAAACTGACAGGAACAAGTTAAATTCTAGTGCAATAGAGAGTTGGTGTTCTTGACAAAAATGTGTATTTACACAGTGTATCGGGATCAGGTATAAGTATTTTGGAAATATCAGCATAAATCCATTTAAGTGCTTCCATAATTTAAACAACTGTTGATGAAAAACGAAAATAACTGCTTTGATTATTAACAGAGGAGGTCTTCTTCTGCATAAACTCGAACCAAAAAACATTTCACCAATGCTCTGTTTTGTTTTCTGTCTTCAAAGGGCCCATATTCTGCTTTTTAAGTTTTACATGCCCTTTAGTGTATTCAAATTGTCTCCTACACATGATAAATAGCTTAGATGGCGACATACCATAATTTATTTTTAATTTAATTGATTCCTTAACATGGCACAGGGTTGAACTTAGAGGAGCTTTAAGGATGACAGTCCATTGGAAAGAAATGTTGCAACCAGCAGCACAACCCAGAATGCATTGCACAACAATAGCAGCCACTGTGAGGTTTTCGTTTTAAGTTTTTAAAAATTGAGTGTTTCTGTGATCATAACACATTAATGATGCAAACTTAATTTAATAAAGTAAATGTGTCTTAAAGTGCAGACTTTATTTTACAACCCATTCAACCAGAACAGTTTTGATTGTTTAATTTGTTCTGTATTTCTGCCATATCTAAAAACAAAAAAAAACAAAAAAAAACTACCAATAATAAATGATCCAAATATTCAGAACGTAAGAATTTGAAGCTTTTCTTGCATTTATGGAAAAGTATGAGAAATGTAAAAGTCAGTTTGAAGACCCTGTCTTTTGTTTTTCCATAATTGTCACAATTATACAGCTTATTGTCAGTTTTGTTCAGTATAGTTAACCCTGATCATGCTTGATTCTCACAGTCAGCCACGCTCTTATTGATAGACTGCCTTGTGTTTAGCTCCACCCTTCAGGGTCAGATAAGAACACTTGGTACCCAGCAGAAGGGTGCAGAAATAGGACTGTGCTGCTCAGATATTTGGTACCTTTCATGGGTTTATTACAGTAGAAATGACAGTTTTGGCATACCATACTGAAGAAAACTGAACCACAGTGCTTGGTGAAAATCACCAAACTTATCTATAGTGAATATTTCTGGTTTGTAATACAACCTCAATTCCAATGAAGTTGGGATGTTGAGTAAAACATAAATAAAAAGTAGCAGTGCTTTCAATTAAAACTTAAGGCTAAAAGGATTTCCAAATTATTGTATTGTTTTTATTTACATTTTAAACGCATCCCAACTTAACTGGAACTAGGGTTTGTTAATGAATGCTGTCTCTGTAAAGAGGGTATATTTGTAAAAGAAAAATTTAAGATCCAACTACTTTTGAAGCATCTACACTTGCGAGTTTTTGTTCCAATAAGTTGAAATAAAAGACAAAATGTTTTTTTTTTTCCTTAGATGTGGTTATGTAACCCAGCACTAAAGTATGTTGCTTCTGAATTAAC
This sequence comes from Cetoscarus ocellatus, assembly GCA_037902135.1. Taxonomy (NCBI): domain Eukaryota; kingdom Metazoa; phylum Chordata; class Actinopteri; order Labriformes; family Labridae; genus Cetoscarus; species Cetoscarus ocellatus. The sequence goes on from JBAMNC010000497.1 coordinate 50,325, forward strand.
GAGTCATGTTAATTGTCAGTAATTAATTATTGGACTGAGAAAATAAAGGAAAGGTGGAGTGGTGACATGAGCATATGATAACATGGAGAAATGCTTGTATACATTTTGAATTTAATCTGTATTAATAATAATTTTATAATGTCTATTTTTATTTCATATTTTTAATTATGGTCTTTTCTTACTTATTCTTTTTTATTATTATTATTACTTATTATTATTTATTTTTCATTGTTTCATTATTTTTGCTATTATGCTATTTTGTTGAGTCCTAATTGTCATTAATATCACCTTGTATTGGAACTTTGTCCTGAGAAAATGGTAGATATGATGAATATGATTCTGTATATGTGATTATATATGTAACTGAAATAAAAATAAAGTCAACAAAATAATAATCAATTATTATTGTTTCTGTCTTCCAGGGTGCAGAGCCTCTGTCTCCTACACTGCGCAGCGGGAACCTGAGTGCTCTGAGGAAACGTTGGGAACAACAGCAGCAGAAGTCCGGAGCTCAACCTAAAGCTTCATCCAACGGCTCAGCCGAACCTCAGATCAAGAGAAGATCACTAGCAGCTTTTCCTACACCAGCATCACCGATCCAGAACCACACTGACACTGTAAAGTCCGCCACACACCCTGAAGACCAGGATCCAGAGCCGCAGACACAGGTTAACTCTGAGACCAGGTCCAATCTGCTGCATACAGCTCAGCCTGAGGATCTGACCAACATGGAGGAGAAGCCCAGCAGAGACGCAGAGCAGCAGGAGAGAGTGTCATCATCGGCTGAAGTACCAGACTCTGAGAAGCCCAGCGTTCCTCTAAACAGCCTCAAGATGATGTTTGAGAAGGGAGAACATCTGAATGACCAGGTGAGGTTTTCACAGTAGTAGTTTAAGCTAACGGCTAACAACAGGGTCTAGCTGCTACGTCATACTGTGGCTTGATATGATTGGTCTGTGATGACTGGCAGAACAATCGTCCAATCACCAGCTGCAGTTGTTTTTGAAGGTTCTGCCCTCTGAAAACATTGTCTATGGGCTCTTCTCCAGATGGACTAGTGAAATATTTCAGTGGCAGATATATGGCACTGTCCGTCTGGCGTGCCGAACACTGAAGGCCAGCTTGTATCGGGGCAACTGTCTCAAACAATCTAGATATAAAAATGGCTTTAAATGTTATATTTAGGCTTCGACTTTGACGAATACTCTGCATTGATGAGCCTTCAAATTAAAGAGCGTCTGCTTGAGCTTGGTTTACAAAAAAGTGGTAGGCCTATTTATCTATCCCTGGTATTTCAGTGCCAACTCAAGTGTCACGATTTGATGCTTTTCTTCATCAAATATGACTGTTAAATAAGACAATAAGCTTTAGACCTGACAGGGCAGTGTCTTCTTCTATTTAATCTGTTTGACCTCTGCTCCTCCAGCTTGGACGCAGCAGAGATAGGGACGTTAATGAGGTGTAAATTTACACCCTGAAGTGTCTGAATCAGAACAGGATTGGGATCCCTTTAAGCAAAAACAATCAGCTTGTTCTCAGAGAGGTCAGATCCCTGCAGTGCTGGCATACTGTGAGTCACATGGTGCAGCTTCCCTTCACCATCCTTCACCTCAAAACACACACATTAATACACACACTCAGCTGACTAGCACATCCTCTCTACAAGCATCAGTAACTTGAGCCCTGCTTCATGCCCCTGCAGGCAGCTAATTGTTTTTTGTTGAGCATAAAAGTCGAGTCCTTTAACGCCCAGTCATGCATCTCCTCCAGGCGTGTAAAATGTAAAGTGCTCATGCTCGAGGTGCGGCGAGTTAACAACGAACTCGCTGTGTTTCCTGAACACAGAGTGCTCATTTATGACGGGAAGAGAACATTACAGACATCTAAAGGCTTTAAAAAGCAGATTGATGTTTCATTATTCAGTGTGCATGGATTGATATCATGAAAAACATCCCTGATGGAGTCAGCATGACTAAGGACTTTTCAAATCAATCTGATTCAAGCTCTTGATGTCTTCTGCACTCTTTTTTTATTCTGTGGATCAGTTAAAGTCATACTTTTGAAGTTAAACAATGAATCACAAGACTCTATTAGAGGCTGGGCAGCAGACTGAGGGTTTATGATATAATAATATATTTTCAAATAAAGGGAACAATGATGTCCTTGATTTCTTCATGATCTATTACCTCTGCAGGTTTGGTTGTTTGTTTGTTAGAAAGATTACAGAAAAACTGCTGAATGGATTTACATGAAAATTTTACCAGAGGTGTGGTTTAGTCCAAAGTAGAGGTGGCTATATGGATACAGATCTGGATGCAAAAAGATCCCATAAGTTAACATTGGGCAGAATTTAAAAAAAATCATATCTCTGTCATATTTCAATGGATTTGCTTCCAATTTCACAGGAAAATTTGGGGTCCATGTCTCTATCCTCAAGGTAAATTTCATCTGGATCTGATCCAGATTGACGTCACAAACAAACATTGAACTGTATAATAGGAAATCCCATTGATGACTTTCAATAATTCATATAAAATTAAAATACTAAGTGAAGTTCCCAAAACTTGTTGTGTTCATACAAGATAACAACCTCCATGTATGTGCTGAGTTTGGTCTGGATCCTGGCACAAATCTGGATCTGGTGATCCAGATTTGTATCTTTTACAGGGCTTGTGGAAAAGCCACTGCCGGAACTGAGCTGCTTGGCGAAGGTCTGCGCTCTCTGAGTGCTTTTCTAGTTTTGATTTGTTTTGAAAATACCCTGATACTCAGTAAAAGAGAGCTTATGGTATAAAACACTCATAGTATTTTGCTATTTTTTTGGCCACAAGATCATCTATCAAAGTGTTAATGCTGAAGGGAAATTATAATTCTATTAATTTATTGAAGCAGAATTTGCATGACTTGTTAAATCTAACAGTATTGATAACTTAAAAAGAAATGGCTGAGTGTGGCACTGGCAACCTTGCAGTGCGGATGGATCCCCTGATTCAGTGTTTGCATTTAGGCAGATCCATCTTACCAAGTCCCAACCTACAACGACTGCGAGCTGCACACAGCGGGACGGCCTAATCCGAGCCCTTTAGAGCAGGAAGAGGTGGAGCTACAAGAGAGACAGCAGGAAGGGACTTATTTGTACAGAGATTAGCATCGATGCTAACAGTTTCAGTAGCAGTTTTTCAGATCTGGGCCACATTTCTTTTATCAAATGAAGAACAAATAACAGTGGAAGAGCTTCTCCATATAAAGGATATTTTCACTCCACTTCAAACATGTTTTGGGAGTTTGCTCTGTGTAATGGCTCATGCTCTGTCCTTTAGACTGCAGCAGTAGTGCCTGCCTATACATCATCTGGTTGTCCTGTAATAATTGTGACTGACTGAACCATCGTTCAATCACCTGCCAGATATGCCTTTGAAAGGTTCTGCCCATTTCCAAACTCTTTCCTTGGGCTGTTGCATTGATGGACTAGCTGTCTATTTGGTCTATTAGGTTTACTGTGTGGGCCTATCGATGAAAAATAACGTTTTCTGTATTAATAGCTCTTTTTTTCTGGGCTCTTCTAGCTTGTATGCTGATAACCTATTTAATACCACAGTCACAAAAATAGAAATCCTATACGTCACATATCGGGTCAATTTTTGTTTTCCATTTAAAAAAACATTGCTGGTAAACTCCTGCTGGATGTCTGCACCTCATAAACTTCTGCATTTCACCCCTACTAGCTGGTAAATAAAGTGAAGCATTGCAGTTTCTCCCCAGCCAAATATTCTCTGTGGAATTTGATGAACACAGTCTTATCTTAATGAGGAGTAAAAGAGTCAGTAGAAACTACTTTAACTGTATATATATATTATAATATATTATCAATCATGTTTTGAATAACATATCACAAGTTCATAATAAAAGCATCTCCTTACACTTTACAGAAAAGGGCAGGTCCTAGTTTGATGTATTTTGGGATGATTTAGACAAAAACAAACATGTTTTCCTCTCTGAATCAACTCCTCTGTCTCCCTGAGACTCTGCCTGACCAAAGGCTGTGAGCTGCAGATAGCAGGAGGCGCATTAGAGGAGATAAGAGCTTCACACTCCTCCAACTCAGAGACAACTCCCCCAGGCACACGGCCACTCCTTGAATATTTTCTGCTCATCCATTCCTTAAAATTTGACTTCTTATGAGCAGGAACATGTTTTTTTCCACTCCTGTCAAGTGAGGCAGATAAACAGGCCGAAACATTTCCCCTCAGCAATAATTCAGTGTGTTGTTCCAGGATGAGGATGATGTTATTCCATACTCTCACTTCAACACATCTTTGGCAGAGATGTAAGCAAGCATCTGGATCTGAGCCCTGAGGACATTTATTTCTACACAGGATGCAAAGCTTTATAGGTTGTTTATTATGAGAATTATTTGGTATTTCATCAAACAAACAAACTAAAAAATTGCTATTTAAAAGAAGTTTGGTATTATCGGCGGTGTACTCTTGGATTTTAAATGAGAAGTTATTTGACTTTGCTTATAAAAATTACTGGACGCAGGCAGTTTCAGCTGGCCTTTATGGCTCTAAAAACACTGGAGATCATTTTTTGTGAAGTAAATAATACTCCTACAGCTTGTATTCAAACATCTTTTTAAACTAAGAGAAGGAAAATATAATTGACAAGGTGTGCTTATATTTGAAACAAGATAGTTAGAATAAATATTAAATACAGATGTGTTTCAGTTTTGGAGATTGCAACTTGCCTACTTAATTTTTAATTTATTTTCATTTTATTTTATTTGAGCTTTATGCTCTTATCTATTTCAATGTCTTCATCTGATATTCATACTGCTATACTGTGTATAAGAGCAACTGAAACCACTGAATTTCCCTTTGGGGATTAATAAAGTATTTCTGATTCTGATAATGGCAGAAATGTTCATATCTGCTAATTAACACTTTAACGTCCACAAAAAATAGCCATGAAAATGTCTTTTGGACAAATTTGGGCACAAAGGCAACAATTAATTTTTTTACATCCTAAATATTTATTTATAAATCATTGACCTCTGCCAAATGGTTGAGCTGGGAGTTTACAGTCAAAGAAGTGAACAATTATAACTTTTTGGATGTCATGTTAATTTCATATATGCCATTTTTGGTTTTTATGACTGGTTTTACTATAATGCTAGGTTAACCCCTCTGAGAAATCTCCCTCTTTAATAAGACATTATGCTTTTTCTAGCATTATGTTCAACCCCAACGAACTATGGATGGCCTAATCAGGTTTAAGAAGTTTGATGCATTTATGAATAAGATACAGTTACTCAACGTTTGGTCTACCAAGCAGTTGATATGGGAGTTAAAGGACTAAACAAATCAACTTTTGAAACTATTATCGGCCCCGACCAATATTAGACTGATGCTATTGTGCATCCAGACTGAAATGGTTTTGTTACAGTTTTTTGGGTGGGGGGTTCAGGTCTAATAAAAGTCATTCTAGGCAAGAAAATGAACTTAAAGTCAGATGATGTTAAAACGTCTTGATTTAATTTGGATTAATTGAAAAATGAGCCTACACATACAAGCCAAAGTTTTGGTCCAAAAAGAATAAACATGGAGGTATGGAAACATAACCGAATTTTTACAGCTCAGCACAATAGACTGAAGAAAACATGTAGATTCTCAGCCTCTCCTCTTGTTGACCCCCCATGTGGTCCATAAATGAGAGATCAGGAGTGCTCTGGTGAGTTAGAGGAATGTAGAGAGTCTTTTATTACGTGTTGCCTCACTGAAGAGGATCTGTCATAAAGTCCTTGTGGAGTAATAGAGGGTCTTCACAGTCCTGTAGACTGAGCTGAGGTTTTTCTTCTACAATAACGTCCTCTGTACGTCTGAGGTCGGCCCCTCCGCTCCTCTTTGTTGAGCAGATGATGTCATGGTGCAGGATGGCGGGCTCATGACTGCAGACAGCTGATCTAAACTCTGAGCCTCTTCAGACCGTCTCCCCTAAAGCCATCAAACCCCCCCACCAGGCCTCCCCTCCCACCTCATCAATCACTCCTGTTGTCCACTTCTCATCTGCTCCTCGGCTCTCAGTCCATCTTTCTCCTGTTTCCCATCAACCCTCCCTTTCTCTTCGACATTCTTCTTAACGTCTTTAAAGAACTCCACTTCACTCACTTGTTTAACCTGAAAGTGGTGAGTCTCAGGGGACGGTGACGTCAGACCATTTCAGTGCACAGCTTTAATGAAGGTGGAGGATTTTCTGATGGATCTCCCTTAAATGTTCAGTAGATCTATGATTCTAACCTGGAACACCGGATGGACCATTCAATATATTCCACTTGTCCATCGGTTAAAGAGCCTGTTGAAGATGTTTGGGAATAGGCAGAACCTTTCACAAGCATATCCAGCAGGTGATTGGACGATTGTTCTGTCAGTCACATTCATTACGGGCTAATCAGATAATGTAGAAGGTGCTACCGAACATGAGCCACTTCATACAACAAACTCTTGTCAAAACATGTAAGTTGGAAGCAAAAATATCCTTACTATAGCGAAGTTTGTGGTGTTATTTGTTTTTTCATTTAATAAAAAAATTAAGTCATGAGCTGATTAGACTGATTAGACTGAAGCTGTTAGCATCTGTGCTAATCTCTGTAGCAGCCACCTCCTGCTGTCTGTCGTCCTGCTCTGAAGGACTCTGATTGGGCCGTACCACTTTGGGCCACTCACAATCATTGTAGACTGGAGCTTGGCAAGATGGACCAGCCTGATTAGACAGAGATCCTAGGTCAGGGGCGTTACTTGATGGCTGCCTTGTGGTGTTTCACACCAGTGTTTCCATGATTTTGTTGCAGAATGTCTGTGATTCCTGCCACACCCAAGTTTCCCTATGGGGACAAATAAACAAACTAACTGAGGCCCCGTTTACACGACGTCGTCGCCAGAAATCCGCGAGAACGACTGAAAATGCTGTAGCATGCATTCCAGGCCAGTGGTTGGCGATGTAGGTTTGTAGTGAAACAGCAGTGTTACAACACACATATGCTTTCCGGTGAAGACAAACTTTTCACAAACAACAATGGCGAGTGGACGCAGGAGTGTCTTGTCTGGACAACAAATCTGTCTGGATTTTTAGTCTGGATAACATACTGAGCACAGTATGCAGCACACATGTTGCTAGGTAGTCAGCCATAGTTGTTGTTGTTGTTGTTAAGGTGTGTGCGCAACCTGCATCTGAAAGAGTACTGCGCATGCGGCTGATTCCTGTTAACATGCAGACGGATACCAAAATGTTTTCAAAACTTTTCACTCTGGACCCTGTTTGTGGATTCAGGCACTCCAGGCACCGTTCTCGTTTAAACTGAAGACGCAAACGCAATGAAAACTCTCTGTTTTCGATGTGTTTTCGTTGTCATGTAAGAGGGCTCTAAATTGAGTCAGGCACTGCAAGGGTACTATAATTGTCAAAGAAAAGACTCTCCAGACTTCTATATCTTTCTGACCCCTCCCTCACCTGATAATGTTTAAAAATGGCAAATCAAATCTTTAATGTTTAATGGGGAAATGAGTATCCACAGGCTTCAATTGATTTAAAAATCTGCATCTTGACCTATAAGGGACTTCCTTGTTGGTGGGTAGGGGGGGAAGGCACAAAATATTAATCTCAAATTGGGGGCACAACAGAAAGTAATTGAACACCCATGGTTTAATGGTTTGAATTTCTACCATTTTATTTTTAATGGCATGTGTTTTAATGTGCAACAGTGCAAGTTAAGAAGAAGACATTTGCATGCAAAAGTAGACTCAGCAGTTTCTTTAATTTGTTCTAAGTAATTATTCTAATTAAATTGGTTGCTATTGAGAATAAACTGCAGACTACAGCAGAAATAAGGAGTCAATCAACAGATGAAAAGTGAAACAGACATTTTTAGTTTCTGTTGTTGTTTAAACATTGTTTTTGCGTGTTTTTCTCATGTCAAAGTACATTTTTTAGAACACTTTTAAGAGTTTTGTATTGAAAAAATGAAACATTAAATTTGATTAAAAAAAAAAAGTGACCTTTTTTTCTGATTGTTTTCTTTTTCTTTTCTTTTTTTTTTTTTTTAACCAAACAAAGAAACTCTTAATCTAGAGGCCTAGTGTACGTGCAGATTAATCTGTAATTGAAATAGTCATTAGTTTCAGTCCTGCTGTGGTCTCCTAGTCTTCTTATTACACATCTGCCCCTAGCTTATATTTTGATAACCCCCCTGTCCATTAAGCCCCCTCGCTGGGCCGAGCAAAGCATGTGGTCATCACGCACTCTGAAATTCATTTACCCCCAACATCCTTTACCAGAAAACCCCTCCCACAGCCCCGTCTCTCCTCACCCCCATCTCTCTTCTACACCAGCTGCTCCACCACCACCTCCCCTCCTGTCCCGCCCTGTATGCCCCCTCCTCTTCATTCTGGACCGTGACACAGTCAAAAAAAGACAAAACAAACTGCACACACACAGATGGGTAAAGGGGGGCTACACATGGCACACTTTGACTCCCCCTCCTCCTGCCGTCATCCCCACCTTCATCCGGCCGCACCCCCTTTTATGAACACCTGCTCCCTGTCGCCTTTATACTCCGGTCTGTGTCCCTCCTCCTCCTCCTCGGCTAAATCATCTCCAGAGGCTCTCCCACATCTCCAGATCCGGCTGCTGTGCTCAGTCTGACCCTCTCTCCCCTCGGCTGGATTAATTCATCCCCTCTCCGGACTTCCTTCACCTCCTTCTCTCTGCTCACTCTTCCGTCCCTCGTGGCTTTTCTTTGCTTTTCTCTGCTGAAGAGGTAGCTATGCTGTTTCATTCGTTTGGTTTCTCCTGCTCTCTTTGTTCAGCCTCTGCACAGGCAGCGGTTTCATGGCTCTGAGACAGACTGTCTACTTTTACTTTCTGTGTTTTCATATTTGGCTTCAGTGTTCGAGCGGCTGAATGGGGTCTTTTAGACCATCAAGCTGTAATAAAAACAGCTTCTCAAAGGCTGCTTCATGGACTAACTTTATCTGGAGCTGCTTTTAACTTTGGCAGCTCACTCTGAGCAGCAGAAATGTCTCTTTGTTTGGGTTTATTTGTCTGTTAAACCGCTTTTCAGGGGCATTGATTCACGAAGCAGATCTGAATCAAACGTCTTTGTATTAATACAGTTATTGCCTTTTGTTATTTGTCTGTCTGTCTGGTAGGGTAGAGGTAGGGCTGGGCATTATATCAAGTTTCTAAGATGTATAAACATATTATTAGGTGGCCTACATGGTGAAATACTGTCAGCTACAAGTGCTTCAAGAGCACAAACCTTCACCACTGTAGTGCAAGTTATTGCCCTCATAACAAAAAAATCCTGGATCCACATCCAGATTCAGATCACCAACAAAATCAAACAATTTCTTTATTGTGCTATGGCCAACATTCCCTGAAAATGTAATCCAAATCTTTTCAGAATATTTTAAGTTATCAGAGAAAATGTGCCCTATCTCACACTGTTAACAAATCCTCAAAAATTCCTCGATCTGACGTCAGATCACCACCAAATTAAATCACTTCTTCCTTGTTCCATGAACAACATTCCCTAAAAATTTGATCTACATCCCTTTTTTGAGTTTTCCTGTTCACAAATGAAGCAATTAACAAACACAAAGCAAAACATAACCTTCTTGGCAAAGGTATTAAGATTAATTAGAGTTTATTTTGTATTAAAATGATTTTTCTCATAGCTTCATCTGAAAATAATAAGTTGGAATGAATGAAGTTATTAGAATGTTATATGAATGGGCAAAGTCTAATAAAAGTCCTGGTCTAAATGGGAAAGAGATCATTTTGCTAATGCCCTTTTTTATTTTTTTGTATATCATACCACCTTTGATGTGACCTGACAGTCAATTTAAGATGTATAAAAATACACATGAAGAAAACATGACAAAAGCTGCCTGAAAAAATTATAAAAACAATACTCAAAGAAAGAAAAGTGAGGATCAGCTGCATTTGTTTCTGTAAAACTTACTAAATGAATTTATTGAAATGAAAGTGTTCGTAATATAAACTTAAATAACCAGTAAATACCCTGAAAGTCAAGAGTACATCTTTCAAATTCAGCAAATAGTTACTAGTTGCCACAAAACTGGAATTATAAACCTTAAGTTTTTGCTTAACAACAACTGATTTCACTTTGTTAGATATCAGGGCATAAAAAATATAAATCCCTGACAACCAATTCATATTTTAATCCTTTTCAACAATTTCACTCTGGTCCTGAATGTCCACAGAAAACCTAAAAACTACTCAGATTGTGGATTTTGGAAAGCTTATGAACCCCTCTGTTTCAGCCCTGCTCAGAACTGGCTGTTTGAGCGTAATCTCCAATCCAACCAGCCCTCTCTAAGGAAGTGGATCTGGCTTCAGCTTTCCAGGTCTTTCCTTTTGTACGAGTCAAACATGTCGGGCATGTTCACCCTGCTGCTGCAACAGCTGCACAAACACCTGGGTAAAGGGACATCTCTGTGGGAGGTGGCATATCCCTTAGTGACATCATTAGGGGAAGAAAACTACACAGACTGTTTAAGCACACAAATTATGAAAGATGGAGCAGGCAACAGAGAAAGAGGAGGGGAGTGTTGCATTGACAGACCATAGACACCATATAACAACCATTAAACGTGTAAATTTAGCTTTTTCACCAGAACTTTTCCGATATAACAAGTTTTCAGGGGTTAATCCTCTGATACTAATTGACAATAAATTATCTAATATTGGAAATCCAGTCCCTAATAATTGTTGCTGCAGTATCAAACAGGAATCAATAATTTAAATGCATTTTAGATAAATTAATGGAAAACAGAATAATTACCCATTCAAACTCAACATTTAAATGAAATTATCTTGTGGTTAGTAAGCAGAGTGGCTCTTAATGTAATTGATGTTTTTACCGATCAATAGGCCTGAAAATGTCATTTTATTCTACATTTTGCACTCAGAGAAAAATCTGAAAAAACAGGAGACAAATGTCATTATTTTAGAGCAATATAAACTACATTATTATACGTGACTTTGTTTTATAGTGTTTTTATACTTATTTTGATATAAATAAAATATAAATATTTCAGTATGTCTTAAAGACCCAGTATCTTTCCCGGCCCTATTAAGTGTAAAGATGTTGTTGTTTGTTAAATTTGTTTATTTGTGTGTGAGGTGTGTATCCATGACCAGGATGGGGTCATGAAGGAAGTCCGAGTCTGTCTGACAGAGAGATCTAACAGAATCAGGATTAGCAGCAGATTCTTTGTCTGATCCGTCCTCCTGAGACCTCGTTTGGACCGGCTGCCTGTTTACCCCCCCGTCCCCCTTCATGTTTACACCCCCTCCCCTTCTCATGTACACACACATACATGTAAAAGCCGGCCCAGACGCCCCCTCCTCTTCAGAGCTGCACCCCCGGTCTGTGGAAGATAATCCACCCAGGGGGATAAAGCCGTCATTATGATGATGGTTTCTTTTGTCTCTGTAAAACCAGACACGAGCTGGAAACAGTCTGAGGGCTCATTTTTGACTCAGACCTGCTGGGTGATATCGTTGTGATAATTTATTGATCGAATGCTGACTCAGGCTTTTGGATTTGAGGACTGACCCTCGTGTGACCTCATCTGTGATAGTTTTGACTCCAGTCCACATTAAAAGGCAAAATGTTTAAGACTTAGAAATCATCTGGCCTACAGCTGATGTGATCGATGTTTTTATATTGATTTAAGGATCAAATGACCTCCTAATGTTTAGTCTTTAACCTCTGAGCTCCAGCTTAAATGAACAGGAAGTGCAAAACAATCAATTGAGCATCAGAATCAAACAAAGACACAAAAGACAATATTTTTAAAAGGTTTAGGAAGCACAAAAACTGCTTGACAATGGCTTTTTATGTAATTGATCTGCATTTTACACATTTCTTTTCTTGTAAGATATGTGTATTAGATCAGAAGGATTTAATTGTAAGCTAATAAGTGTAGACTTAATCATTTTCCTCTGCTATCAAGCTTTTTCATGGGTGTTGAATATGACCACTTAAAGGGACAGATAAACTTTATTTTTCCGAAAAGTTAATACACTGAAAAAAAAATGTCTAGGTAGCGTACTCTTAACTGTGATATTTTTTGATGGGAGTTCTTGTAGGCAGAGAAAATACCCTTTGTATTTGGTACAATACTTCCCTTTTTGCATCTGGTTCTGCTTCACAAACTTTTACAAATTGTGGCTTACTGAGGGAGAGGAGAGAACTTTCTATTGCATCTAATGCACTTAAGCCCCAATTCCACCAAGTGGTCTGGATGCCGATAGCATGACGTCATAGCAGCGCGACACAGTGCACCCGGCTATTAAATACAACGAAGAAGAAAACGCGACACAGTAAACAAAGAGCAAAGATTCTCTTCACCGAGAATACTGAGGAAGGTCTGCACCTCTACAGTAGACCATGGGACGCTCGATCTTGATGCCATTTTCCAAACAAAAAAGCCTTGACAGTTATCTTCACGAAGACGAGTGGAGATTTAAACATGGCGGGGCTGTGTTGTTCTTTATTACCGCTGTCGCACGGGAGGTGACGTCTCCTTCGACCAATCAACAGGCTGCAGTGTTTCTAGCTCCACCTTCTGGGGTCCGATCGGTATGCTTGGCACCCCAACAGAAGGGTCCCACAAAGTAGGACGGTACGGTTCGCTTATAAGGGGTCCTGTCCCGGTTTTAGGCTATGGAAAAGCCACAAAAAGCAAGCCGTACCGAGACGAAACGAACTGAACCCTCTGGTGGAAACGGGGCTTTAGTGGCCATATGGAGCTCATACAACCCCACTTCAAAAAAACTGAACTATCCCTTTAATGGTCCAGTGAGAGGCAGTCAGCATGAAATACAACAGAGAAGGCAAGGAGGTAATCATGAAGGGCGGAAACAAAAGCCTTAAGTTTGTAACTGTGAGGAAACGACAGCAAAAAACTGAAACATTTGTCAACGCAGCACAGAGTTAATTATCAGAAGAGCCATGTGTTTGACATTGTTGAAACAGAAAACCTGCGTCGGTCGACTTGTTTCCTACACAGAAAATTCACCACCAAAATCGAGTCACTTCTTCCTTGTGCCATGACCAGCATTCCCAGAAAAATTTAGCATATCAGTTTATCTTTTTGAGTCATCTTTCACACAGATGGACAGACAGACAAATGCCAGCATAAACATAACATCCTTTGCGGAGATAATTCTGGTTTGTTACCAAAGCAATGTTTTTTCTGACTGTTTCTGATGGTAGATTGTGATGATAAAGGATACTATCACTGTTCTGTGAACGACCACAAAGCTTTAATGCGTAGAAGACAAAGATATTTTTATTTAGTTTTGCTTTTTGGTGTTCGCTAACACTGAGACCACTATGGAGTTTCACCTGCTGTTTAAAAAAAATTAACCTAAGAAGATTTCTCAATCAGAAATCAGATTTGAAAACCCTGAGAGGCATTTCTGTGACCTGCGAGAGACTTTAACAAGAAGGAATCTTGAAGCAGAATCAGATGAGCATCAACTTGTCTGAAGTATGCTCCTTGTTTTTCAGTCCTTATTCTTGTGAAATCTCCTCCATCTTTACCTGCCGGAGCTTGCAAAGGTTTCATTTGTGGCTCCAGCGAAACATCATGAGAAGTGAGAGCCAAGAAGTGTTGTGCCAAAATCTGATCTGTTGTGTAATTTGTAATTCAATTGATCAGAAGAGAACGAGAAGCTTGAAACAGCTGCTGGAGAGTCTGGACTCGTCTGTTAAAGTAAAATCAGTGAAATATTTGTTCATGTTGAAGCTGGACTGATGGTGGCAAAGATCAGTTTAATGCTTATATTTAGTTTTTTAAATAAGATAAATATGGAGCCTGCACTTCATGACCCCTCTGAGGAAATGATTGATGTTTTAGCTGGTGGTGGACAGACGGGTGTCCGTCTGACGCTACGTCTCCCTGAGCTCGTAAGGGGATTAAAGTGGTGTGAGCTGGACACAGACTCTGCTCTGTACCTCTCTGATTCGCTCTCGTCTTTGCGTTCGTCGCCACTCTTTCATCGTCCTGATGGTCCCTGTGGCTTCAAATCTTTTGGCTCCACTGCCTGAAACATGTGAGCATCAGATGGCCCAGTGTGTGTATTAGAGTGTGTGTCTGACACCCAAGTCACACCCGAGCCGGTTTGTTGTTGTCGTCCACTTGAAGTCTGTTTATCACTTTATTTGTTTGTCTCTACACCTCTGACTGACTGTTTGTGCTCTTCCAGGCGTCCACAGAGATAAATAGAGAAGGCAGCGGCACACCTTCCAGTATGGACCAGCTACTAGGAGGTCAGTCATTCTGTTATTTCACTTATTTCTTGGTAATTTGATTCCTTTTTTATTTAATTCAAGGAATACAAGGGGAGATTTATTAAGAAATACTTGGGTATACATGAATTGAGGACTTATAAGTGGCTTTAGGAGGTCTTTAAAACAAATAAAGTTTATAATAAGAGTTTTTTTCATCACATTCAGGCTGACAGGATGCTCCTTATTCATATGTGCCTGACCATTGTTAGGATTATTGTGGTTGTCATTATACAAAGATGTTTAACTTGTTACAATAAAAGTAAAAATCAAACAATAACAACACTTTACGAGACAACAGCAACAAAAATAGGAGCACTACACAGCCAATACTGCATTTAATTACCAAAAAAGGCCATATTATGCTAATGTTTTTGTGAAATTAAAATAACTTTTGGGAGTTTGCTGGGAATTTTTTATGACTTCAATCCTTTCTTTCCAAACTTTTGTATAAAATAGTGGTATTTTGTTGATTTGCAGGTCTTTTTTTGTTGCCACAGATCATCAAAATAACAGATTTATCATGTGTCACCTTTGAATAGGACTGAAGAAATTAGAGAAAACTATCATTGCACTATAAAAGAAGTAAAAGAAAACAGAACTACGTCAGACAGATAACTATTAAATATCAATCAAATAGTTTCATATAGATTGATAGATACTTAATTCTTTTTCCAAGACCTTCTCTTATTTTAGACTTAATTTCTTTTGTTTTTAATCCTGTCCTATGAAGTTATTATGGTCTTTAAATAATAAATGTCCTATGTGAATTAATATATCATCACTGTCAGGCACAAACCTTTGTCCATTTTTTTTGTCTCAAAAAATGTTTGCTATTGGTCTCATTTCATGTTGTTGAGTGGATTTTATTAACTTTTAACCAAATTTAAGTACAAAAAACAATTTTAATCATTTAAGTCAGCCGTAAAGCATTTTTTTCATTTCCTGAAAAGCAGCAGTTTTGGAGATGGAAGGTTTGTGCATGACAACAATGATATATGAATCTAATGTTGGTGATATGTTTTTTGTTTGGAAACATAATTTTTTGTCAGTTATTTAGACTTTGAAAGTAAATAATGAAATGAATTCATTTAACTGCCTGATAAGCAACACAACAACAAGCTCTGTATGTTTTTTAATAATAAAAATGACATCTCTAAACAGAGTCCAACAGGGACACTTGTTAGATTATTTTTTGGCCTTCCTGCATTCATTTGAGAAGACAGTGGACTAAGTGGACCCTAAGGAAATGGAGAGTTGGGGCGTGACATACGGGACAGTAGCTCATCTAGAGCTCAGGCTGCATGTCTGGAGGACTGTAGCCTCAGTACGTGTTGTATGCTCTATTTGCTCGACCAACCAGCAACCTGACCAGGAGATAGTTTACTCTTTTTTTAACTGAATCAACTATAAGACGGGAAAAGACTGAATGTGAGAGAGGCTGCTTGATGGTTATGAACATGTAGAAACTGTCGGCAAACCTTAGCTCTTTCTTTCATTGCTAAACACACCAAGGGACATGCTGTTTAAATTCACTACAGCCTTATTTGGAAAGCTCAACTTGTGGGCAAATATAGGCTTGAAGTTTATGATCTCGGTAGCCTGCAAGGTGTAAAACCAGGCTGGTTGTTTAATGAAAGATTATTTTTCAGTTGGATGCACCAACAGATAAAAAGACGATCCTGAATTATACATTTCACAGGAGCCCATCTGAGAGAGAAAACCAAGAGAGGAGTAAATAGTGGATTAATGCCTTCATGTGCTCCACTATGATTGTAAGTTACAGAGAAAGAAGCAACGAACAAACTTCTCCAAAGTGTGATACACAGTAAATCGTGTTAAATTGGACTTTCATCCTTTAATTTTTTCAGGACTAAGTGACGTTAATCAGCCAAGTCTGCCTCATCACAGTGATTTTTCTTCCTTGGTTAAATGAAAAGTGAAAGTTAGAACTTTTAACAAGTAATTATTTATAAAGGCTAATTACAGAGAAAAAAGTCGAGCAGCTGTTGATTTTCATTTTCGATCTCCACACGCAGCATTGTTCTCTTGGACTTTCCAAGGAGCCGTGAACAATGCTCTCCAAACTTGTCATTGTCTTTCCCGGGGATGGATTACATCCTTCCCAGAAGTGAAAATCTGTGACGACACAAACAGCCGTGGAGCCGCTGTGATCAGCAGACAGGAAAAGACGAAGGCCTGTTTTCCCTCCAACACTGCACACGACTCCTGACCTCGTGTTCCTGTCCACAGCCTGCATGACTAACCCGCACATTCTGCACTCAGCGTGAACCACGAGTGGAAAAAAAACACTAATCGTCATCGGGGATAATTGTCCCATAATGGAGAATTCCCCAAACTTTTCCAACAAATAAAGCTCTGTTTGGAGAGCAGATACTGGAAAACCGATTATGTTTTACAATCTGGGACAAACATTTAAAAGACCCATTTGCAACAGAGTGATCTAGAAAGATGAAGAAGTAGATGGATGGATGTATCGATTCAAGCATGTTTGGGAATGTTTACATGTTGGATATTAGCAAAAGCAACTATTGTGCATTATATTTTATGAATTTGTGGAGTAAATTCAGTGTTAAAAATGTACTAAAAACATGTAGATCAAGGAAAATACATGAACTATCAGAAGAATAAACTTTGAATAAACTTTTACAACAGAGAAAAAAATGTACATATGTATATATATATATATATATGTGTGTGTGTGTATATATCATAAAGCATAAATGGAGGTTTTAGCTGCTTTTGTGTGTCACTGATTTACTTTATTTTCGGTTTTGTTGGATCAGATGGAAGTCTTGCAGAGTCCACTCCTCTCCGGGACAGAATGGCTCTCTACCAGGCCGCCATCTCTAAACAGGATGTCACTCCTACATCGGTCAATGTGAGTAGATGTCAATTATTGTCCAAACAGAAGGTTTCATAACTGTTGTGCCTCCAGTGTTCTCTAAACAGGAGAGGGAGATGCAGTGGCCTGTTATACTCGCTGTGTGTGAATTCTGTCTCAGTGTGTGGTGTTAACTTTTCTTTAAGATAAATTAGTTTGGAACAGAGGCAGTGCCACTGATTGGCTGTGTTGAGGGGATGTAACATGTATCTTAATAGAGCATAACATCCAAACAAACCCAAATCTTGATGGCCATGATGTCCATCATTTGACCCCTTGGTAAAATAAATATTTCTAAATCCAGTCTGTTACTACTCTGCCTCTCATGTCTAATTGCCTCAAAAGAAGCAACGAACTGCTGAAAAAGGTTATTTATCCAAAAGTCACCACATATCACAGCAGAACCAGACGGCCCATTCAGCAATATAGGCAAATGCTAAGGGCGCCACAAAATCAGGAAAAAATTCACCTTCAGTATAATAAAATCTTATAATACTAATAATAAAAATCTTTTCATCTTTTTACCTATAGTCTGCACATATCTTAATTTTATTTATAATGTGTCTCTATTTTATAACATGTTTATTTTTTGTGTATTTTGCTGCCACAGAGGATGCCAAACTATGTTTTACTGTACAAATTCTGGTGCCCAACAAATGTTTATATATAGTGACAAAAAAGAGCTATTCTATTCTATTCTATTCTATTCTATTCTAATACTAAATAAATTATTAAATTATAATTACTTATTCACTTGGATTCACTATTTTGTGGTCAGGATATTTATATTGTATTTCAGATTTTTTGTATTCATCTGTAATTTAACATGTAAACTGGGTGACATGTTATCTTATGAATTAAAGGCAATGGAAAAACAACGCTATTCATTTATTTGTAAGCATAAATTGCAGAGGGAGGGAGGCGCCATATAAAATCTCATCTAGGGCGCCACATTAGGTAGTATCTGTATCACAGACACCAAACAGCAGGTGAAACTCCCTCCTCTGTTTTATTCTCCAAGTTATCTAACTGTCAAACATTATTTCCCAACAACCATATCTTCCAAAAGCCTTTTTATAACTAGCAGCTATGTGTTGGATTTAAGTTGTAAATCAAGCCTATGCTAAAACATCACAGCGGGTGCAACACGTCAAACATCAGAGCAAACTGTCATTAAATTGAAACTAGGATTAGTTGACGCTTTAACATGTGCAGAGAGAGCTGAGACAATCAGTTATGTTTAGGTAGAAATACTTTGAATGTAGACGTAAACAGAAAAACTAAAAACCTCAAACAATGTCAGCGTCAGAATTCTCCCTCAACACTGCTTAAAATGTGTTTACAGTAGTTGTCAAGTGAACCTCAGATCTTTAAAGTTACTACTTTGCAGGATATAAAAACTCTTCTACTGAATAATAAATACTGTATTTATTATTTTGTGCTTATAAGTGGATAAAAGTTTATAAAACTACACACCAACATGGAAGGTGACCAATAAAACATCCATCCATTAAAAATATCGCTTATCCATTTGGGGTCGAGGGGGGCTGGAGTCTATCCCAGCTGACATTGGGCGAGTGGTGGGGTACACCTTGAACCAGTCACCAGCCAATCCCAGGGCCACATAGAGAGACAGACAACCATTCACACTCATACCTAAGTGCAATTTGGACTCACCAATCAACCCAATGAGCATATTTTCTGTGGGAGGAAGCAGACCTCCTGGAGAAAACCCACTCATGCACAGGGTGAACATGCACGCTTCACACAGAAAGGCCCTGACCAACATGGGGATCGAACTGGCGACCTGCACCACTGTGCCACCCACCAATAGCACAGTTTTATGAGACAATAGAAAACCATTAAAAATCCCCCCGACAGCAGAGCTATGCAATTTATCTTTCTCTAACTAAGTTCTCCTGAAAACTGACTTTTATCTGTTACATTATTTTTAAGATTGCAAAATAATCAGCTCTTAAACCTGTTTTTACATATTTTCTGATCACACAACTAATGAAGACGTCCTCTGCATGTGCTCAAACCAAGGCGAGTCGTCTGTAGAAAAAAATAAAGTTTAACGTAGTTGAGATTCATCATCTTTGTCAAGTTTTGTTTTGCGTTTGTCTTGTTTGTTTGACTCTAAAACTTCAGTATGAATTTTGATAAAAATTTTCAGCAGATGTTTGTCATGGCTCAAGGAAGAAGGGATTCGATTTTGGTGGTAATTGGAGTCTGGATGTAGATCCAGGAATATTTTAAAGGGTGTAATAACACCTACATTTTCAATAACTTGGCTGACATTGTCAGAAATGCTTTGGCAGAGGCCTGTGCACTCGAAGACCTTCCATTATACACTATATTACCAAAAGTATTCACCCATCTGCCTTCACACACATATGAACTTGAGTAACATCCCTTTCCTAATCCATTGGTTTTAACATGATGTTGGCCCCTTTGCAGCTGTAACAGCTTCAGCTCCTCTGGGAAGGCTTTCTACAAAGTTTAGAGTGTTTATGGGAATTTTTGACCATTCTGCCAGAAGCACATTCTTAAGGTCAGTCACTGATGTTGGACGAGAAGGCCTGGCTCAAAGTCTCTGCTCTAATTCATCCCAAAGGTGTTCTCTCGGGTTGAGGTCAGGACTCTGTGCAGGCCAGTCAA
The DNA here is from genome assembly GCA_037902135.1 of Cetoscarus ocellatus. Lineage (NCBI taxonomy): Eukaryota > Metazoa > Chordata > Actinopteri > Labriformes > Labridae > Cetoscarus > Cetoscarus ocellatus. The sequence goes on from JBAMNC010000497.1 coordinate 70,271, forward strand.
GTTCTTCCTCACCAAACTCCCTCACCCAGGTCTTTATGGACCTGCTTTGTGCACTGGTGCGCAGTCATGTTGTAACATGAAGAGACCGTCTCCAAACTGTTCCCACAAAGTTTGGAGCATGAAATTTTCCAAAATGTCTTGCTGTGCTGAAGCATTCAGAGTTCCTTTCACTGGAACTAAGGGTCGAGCCCAACTCCTGAAAAACAACCCCACACCATAATCCCCCTCCTACAAACTTTACACTTTGGACAATGCAGCTGTAAAAGCAGTCTGCATGCCGAGGTGCTTGATGTTATACACCTGTGGCCAATGAAGTGATAGAAACACCTGAATTCAGTGATTTGGATGGGTGAGTGAATACTTTTGGCAGTAAAGTGTTTGCAATGTAATAAATTTGGAGCCTGTTACTTTGTTCCATTCACTGTTGAGTTTGTCCTCAAAGTCTTAACTATCCATTCAACATGTCTGCTGAAGAATCTGGATCTGTGAGTCTTGTCAGGTTTCCAGCTCTTTAGCAGCAGGTAACATTCGTGCACGGCGCTCCGACCTCTGCCTCAGCTGACTCCTCTCATGACCTCACCTGAGAAGAAGAACTTAATCATGAATGACAAAGATAGTCGCTCTGATTGAGGCTGAGTCAGCTTTTGCCAGCAGGTGATCCGGATTGGATCTGCTCCAGGCCATGGTCCTGATTTTAGTCTGTGGTTGGAGAGGATTCCCTGGAAATATGCCAGTGCCTAAATATGCCTAAAATGTTAACAAATTGTCGTTGAAAAGTCGCCGGCAGAAAAGATTTGACAAGAGGCCGCAGGTCTGTAAACCCCCCACATGTGAACAGCTGATGTGTTGGTGGTTTCACCAAAGACAAATTATCTGGAGCACTTTCAGAGGCAACATTGGTGCCCTGTATTAAACTGTAGACAGCAGAAAATTATTCACACTGAAAAAACTCAGATGTAAGTGAGAGCATTTGTACAATTTCAAGACAAAAGTCTCGCCAGACTTATTCTAATCTACAATTTCCTTACATGTTTGGATTAAGATCTTATTTGAAGATATAAAAACTAAAAATAAGGCCTGAGTTGCTTTTAATAGTAAGTAAAATAATCTGCCAATAAGACAAGACAAACTTAACTTGAGCAGATATTAAACCTTAATTTAAGACCCTTACTGAGTCAAATGTTCCTTGTTTCATTGGCTGATATTTTCTCTTCATTACAAATAATTCAAAGCCTTATTTTTGCCTTTAATTCCCTAAAGTTAAATATTTATCTTGACTGGTTAAGTCAATGGGGATTAGAGACTACAGGTGGGACATGGGACAAATGTTGGCCATCTAGAGGCTTACTGAGAGAGGCAACTAAAACAAGACAAAAGTTATTACTCAAGTCATTTTAACAAAAAGATAACCAAGAAAGCTTTGAATCAAGACTCATAATCCGAGATATCAAGCTGTTGCTATGCAGATTTTAAGCTGCAGCTCTTATTAGTCAGGCAGAGTTTAACAAATCACATTGAGTTACATCACTGGAGTTAAAGATCGGGGGTCAAGGGACGAAAAATCTGATTAGTTACAATCAAACAATCAAGTCAGAAATAGATCCCGTTTCAAATCTGTTGCTTGTAAGTCATGCTAATCGATTAATTGAGTTTCAATAAAGATTTTAACTTCTCACCATAAAGAAAACAAGATAACACGGATTAAACAATTACAGTGCCAAATGTCGCACTGTGCTCATTTTTGTCCACACGTTTAGTCTTAAGTGAAAGTGGAGCACTCTCTCCTTTTCTTTGCAGTACAGTGCGGGCTCTGCCACGTTCTCCAGAACTGCTCTCAGTTTGATTTAAGTGAGGAGCAGAGGGAGCCACCGAATATGCTCTGGTTAGGCTTGAAACACTAGATCATTTCAAACCTTAACTAGTTTTCAAAAACCTGCTAGTCCACAGACAAAATTATGGTTTTGTCTGATATTTAACAAGATGACTCTCACTAGAAATGCACTAGATGATGAGAACTAAGGCTGCGGCCTGCAGCACAAACAGCTGCAGCTTGGAGTTATTATTCCCATAGTTACACCTAAAGAGTTTACAGTAAAGTATTCAGCATTAAGCTGGTGATGCATCCTGATCTGCCTGCTCTCATTGGTCCCTGCCATCTGAGGTGGCTTGACCTGAAATTATAAATATCAAACATGCTGAACCTGACCTGGGCCTTTTCGAATCTAGACTGAAAATGTATTTATTTAGGATGGCTTTTAATACCCAGTAGCGTGGTGACACATTTACTATTTCTATTCTATTCTATTTTATTGCTTTTTATTTTTTTTATTTATTCCTTTGTATTTACTATCTATTGTAAAGCACTTTGGTTTACCGAAAGGGTGGTTGTACAGGGCTGTATAATAAAGAACATTTACATTTACATTTTGAGATTGAGAAGGATCCAACGTATTTGTGGGGAACAACACAACCAGGGCTGAATATTGTTTAATTTGTTTTTTTACATTTCTGGTGCTGAATTTACTCTTTTAAAGGGATACACCTACGTTTATTTTGTTTTCATGTCTTGCCTCACTCCTGAGTCCATGACAAGCAGATAGACACCGTTCTTTTGACTGCGTGCAGTTACAAGGAAGAGACAGGCAGATCTCGCCCACTGCTAATTAGCTTAGCTCAAACACTGAGAGTCAGTGGGTAGCGTTAGCCTGCCTCTGCCTCCAGTCATCAGATAAGCTCTTCAGCAGCTCTAAACAGTCCTGTGTGCTTGTTGTGACTCTTTTTTTTCTGAATTATGTTACATGATCTATTTTTAGGCTAAGATTAGCAGTTTATGTAATTCTCAAAATGCATACTGATGCAGACATACTTACAAGCACTTCCGCGGTGGATTAGTTTTGTATGCATTTCTTTCGAAAATTACACAGGACTGTTTAGAGCTGCTGAAGAGTTTATCTGATGACTGTCGGCAGAGGCAGGCTAACGCTACCCATTGACTCCCAGTGTTTGAGCTAAGCTAATTAGCGGTGGGCGAGCTCCACCTGTCTTTCTTGTTACTGGACACAGAGTCAAAAGAATGGTGTCTATCTGCTTGTCATGGACTCAGGAGTGAGACAAGACATGAAAAGAAAAAAAAATGGCGTATCCCTTTAAAAGAGCCACATTATGCTCTCTAGTGTGTTTCACATCTCCTCCACATGATAGAGCACTTCTATGCACAAGCCAGAAAGTCTGCAGCATCAGGACTTCTCCCTCTCCCCTCTTTGAAGCACCAGTAGCTGCCTGAATTGGCTCATTACCCTGGCCCACCAAATAGAGCTACCAGTGTGACATCCTACCATTGTTCTGTCATTGGCTCGGAGTAGGAAACCCAGTGCTGAAATTACCAATCACCACAGAGATGACCAATCAGAACAATCTGAGCCCACATGAGAAAGGGGTCTTAAAGTGGGAGAAGCTCCAAGTACTTGGACAGAGAGAGCATAGAGGTGGATCAGAGGCAGTCAGAATTTGAAGTTGACTGTTTTATGAGCAACAGTGAAAATGATGATATGAATCAGAGTGAAGGCCTTATATGGAATATGTGAAGTCTTAGCCTCTCCCTTGACCTGCTAGTATCCCTGTGTCAGTTTTATGGACATTTCCCTCACTCTTCTTCCCTGCCTTTGACTGAAACCTTCAAAGGAACCTTTTTACTGTGTAATCAAAACACTCAAACTAACCGTGGACAGGAGATGTCCAGAAACATCTCATCACATGCAGCCCTAAAACTCAAACTAACCTGAAGCCTCAGAGTCAGATTATAAGAGATCTTTGAAGGCCATGTTCTGTGGAGCTCTGTGGCTTCATGTTTTCAGATTTAATCACTGAACTCTTTGTGTTTGTGTCTCTCAGAGCGAGCAGCTGGACGGTTTCTGTGGGAAGCAGAAGGAGAACGTTCCTCCATGTTCTCTGGATCTGGTGAGACTCTTAAACGCATTGATGTGTGGATCGAATATCTGAGATTTTTTAACATAATTTATTAATGTGTTCTTCACATTTTGTTCTTCCTCTAGAGTTTGGATTCTGAACCAAGTGGCAGAAAAGTTTTTACTGCAGAGAGCAACGGTAATCTATGTTTAATGTCTTTACACGTCTCTTAGCAACAAGAGTTTCCTCCTGCTATTAGATAATACAGTCTTGATGTTTATTTAAGTGGATACTGATGGAAAATTACAACTTCTAGCACCTAGAGGTAGATTAATGTCGATGAAGGAACGAGATAAAGTCTGGTATAACAAGAAAAGAACTCAGACCTCCACCAAGCAGCTCAGTTACGGCAGTGGCTTTTCCACTTCTGTACCACCACGTGCTCCGATTGGACAGCCGAGTCTCCACTCATGTCTCTGCATGTGGAGAGCTCCTCCATCGGCATTGCAAGGGAAGCTGGGAAATGGAGTCACATAGGCTTTAAAAACTTTGACATCCCATAATGAAGTAAAAGGGGGCGAAACCCTCAGAGCAGAGTGGGATTTCCCATTATAAACTTCAATGTTTTTTTGTGACATCAATCTGGATCAGATCCAGAAGAAATTTACCTTGATGATAGAGACATGGACCCAAATTATCCTGTAAAATTGAAAGCGAATCCGCCAAGAAATGGCAGAGATATTTTTTTTTAATTAAATTCGGCCCAATGGTAACCTATGGGATTTTTTTTTTTGCACTTAATCAAGTTATCAGATCACCACCAAAATGAATCACTTTTAAGTTTGGCCATTAACAACATCTCCTGAAAATTTCAGCAAAATCCGTCCAGTAGTTTTTGTGTACTCGTGCTAACAAACAGACAAAAGAGACATTCAGGGCCAAAAATGTAACCTCCATGGCAGAGCTAATAATCTTTGGAGGATATTTTTATATCAAAATATGTCCACATTTCAGATACTGACATTTTTTCCCTTTGAAGAAAGTCTCATGAATGTCTTTACCATCATCTAAAATGTTAAATTTGTGAATCCAGAGTGAAGAAGTAGATACAGTTTAACAAAATGGCGCCCTCTAGTGTTCAGATGGAGTCACTGCAGCTCATCGCTCTAATTGTGTCCACAGGTTCTGCTAATGGCACTCCTGTCTCGTCCAATCAGAGAGACTCTTCTCAGGCCAAGTCGACCCCCAAAGTGAGTCCTGACAGAAGCAAACGGTCCTGCAGGTACAGAGCAGGTCTGTGTGTTTAATTCTAACTCTGATCATCTCTGCTCGTGCTCAGAGCTTCAGGCTGCCGGCGAGGGAGGTGTGCGTGTCGTGTCAGAAGACGGTTTATCCTCTGGAGAGGCTGGTGGCCAATCAGCATGTTTTCCACTCGTCCTGTTTCCGCTGCTCGCACTGCAACACCAAACTCAGGTGAGGAGGAGGCAGATGAGTGATTCTCTAAAGCAGGAGGGTGAAGGGGCGGTTTTCTGAGAGTTTGGAAACTTTTTTATATTAATGCTCAAATTAAACTAAGAATTAAACATTTTTTCCACTGTTTTTACAACATTTTCATCCACACTCAGAGGGTGAATTGATTTAATTAATCAAATAATAGCCAGCAGGTGACTTTCAGTCAAATTAACCTGCTGATAAAAAGAGGGTTAAGAAACAGGCCTACGGCCCCCAGATCCTGAGTTACACTGTCACTGATTTTTATAAATATAACAGTATTTTACTGTAATATTTACAGCTACCTACTGTAAAAGGTCTATACAGTTAGTTACTGTGAGTGGCAGTGGATCGTGGAAAAGCATACTGATTTCTGTAAACTTTACATTGTATAGTGTCTTGAGATAACATTTGTTATGCTTTGGCACCATACAAATAAAGACTAGTTGATTGACTGATTAAGTGAAAAATCTTCTCCTGGAAAAAAAGGCAAGATTCCTTCCAGTAAATGTTTCACCTTTTTTTAAACAAATGTTTGAGAAAAGTATTTGATTCCATGAAAATATATGTATGTGATTTTTTTCTTTACAAAACTATATATTGCTATTAATGATCATTTAAATAGCTAAAGGTATGGTAAAATAAATTATAACACAGCAAGTTTACTGTAATTTCAAATGCATTAAAGACATAGTAGAATAAAAAACTGCAATAATAATGTAAATGAAAAAACACGGTATGGATGGTGTTTTTGAAAATCCAGTAATTATGCTGTTAATCAAAATAGTTATGCTACTGTAAAAATATTTACAGTAACTTACTGGCATCTTGTTGCCAGTAAGTTACTGTAAAATGTACAGAAAACTGTTTACCGTGCATGCTCAGTTAAATTCGCCTATGCATGACGTGGGTTTGCTTTTTTCCATCGTGAAGGTCGCTCCATGACTGTACTGCATGACCTAAAACTGGGTCATTGTACTAAAAAAGTTTAGGGACCTCTGACTTGGATAATAACAGGTCAGTGTTTCAGTTTGAGGTCGTTTCAGCCGAACAGTAACTTTTCTCTCAGCTCAGTGCTGCCCTCTTGTGCCACAGCTCCTAAACTACAACACTGTTAACTGCGTCCATGTGAACAGATGCAAGAAAGAAGTCTGTGTTCTGTCACTCAAAACAGTAAACATGGACAAGCAGCTAAACTGAGGTTAACAAATCACAGCACAGAAATATTAAAAAAATATTGCAGTAAAATAATAAAAGAGAATAAACTATGGAAAACAAGTAAGTGACGTAAGAAATGTTTGTTTTATCGACCAAAGAATCGCACACTATGATCAAAATATCAGGATAAGTGAAAAAAATTCCCCAAAATACATAAACAAATAAAACCTCTGTATTCTCTGAGGATAAAAAACAACTTCAAGATTATAGCAGCAACACTTATAACAGTAATATCTAATTCCTTTTGATTTAAATAAACTGAAGTGCACAGAGAGCACAACCCTCAGCCAAGACTTCATAAGCAGAGTTATTAGCAGAATTAAAAGTCCAAAAGTGCCCCAGTTAAGACTTATTATAAAGAAAGTGTTTGTACAAATGTCTTTTAGTTTGGATGTTCACTAAAGACTTATAATAAATATTTTATAATGATGCTTAAAAAAGGCTGAAGAAAGAAAATCAGCTGAGGGTCTCCATTTAACATGGTGACTTTATTAACTGTAACACCCCTCAGTCTGCTCTCTGATGAAGCTAACCAGGATGATATCAGATGGACTTTTAATGACTTTTGATGGGCAAACAGGAGAAATTGCAGTTCTGGCTTCTGTTAAAAATCAAACACAAAAAGCTGCTCGACCTGCTTTGAGTCACATCACTGACGCTGCACGTCCTCTGATGTTACTGTGGCGAATGTGATGTTAAAAGGATAAAATGTGAAAAATTTCAGCTTTGACTCACTGTTGGCCCTCAACTTTAACCCCTTCTCTTCTGATACCCAACAAGAGGGAAGTTTTAGACTTTTCATCCAGTTTGGCTTTGTTTGAGTATAACATGCAGTCTTACTAAGTCTTACTGAATTTAAACTTTGTTTAGAAATACCAGTAAAAAATAGCACATGATAGCTTTGTTTATTTCACTGTGACAAGAAAAATAAGTAATATGTCACATTCTAAATATTTGGTTATTTTTCCTTTTTTAGGGACGAAAGGAGCAAAAAAACTGCTGCACACTTTTGAAATACATGCAAATGCATTATCAGGGTTAAAGAACTAAAATGGTGTGAATGTAGGAAACATTGTGAAGGACTGACGCAGAGGCAGTTTCTTTACATCTGCAGTCACTATTTTATACAGTTAAACAGCTTCACTATTCGTTTGCACAATTGTACTATAGCCGCGCAAAAAATTGCTGCACTTTCCCCCCATCAGTTGTAAATATTCCTTTATATGTTCCTGATGTACATTTTGTATGTATACTGCATTTGTGAAGAGTTATTTTCATTTATATTTTATTTCCATTTTATTTATTCATTTATTTTACTTCCTTTATACTAGAGAAAACAACTGCCGGAGTCAAATTCCTTGTATGTGTCGCATCTTAAAAACTTCTGATTCTGATATGGTGCTTAACAAATTTATTAGAAGTGAGAAAACTTTTGTATTTTAGAAATCTTTCAAAAACTGGATTAAAACTTAAAATGTTTTTGTTGTCAGACATTTTTAAAAGGAATGAGGAATTTCAACCTGAATACACCGTTTTATACCCAAAATTAAGTCGCTCACTGGGCCTCTCTGAGAAGTCAGAAATTAATAAAACATTACACTCAACCACTAAAACAAATTTTTCTGTTTAGGAATGCAAGTAAATATCTATAATTTGACATCTTGATCTGGACAAAATAATTTCATTTACCATTTTTTCACCTTTGTTGTTGTAAAACAGAGAATTTGTAAACTCAAGGATAACAATAATAATTACATTTCATCATTAAAAATATAATTTGGTTAAAGATCTACATTCTGGTGTATTACCTGTTACAGACACATAAAAATGATTTTGGTGATCAGAAATTATTTGAATTTCGAGCTGCTGTGGCATAAATCCTACATTGTTTGGTGGTCTAATAACTGTGTCAAAGCTGTAATTTTCAGCCTGACATCATAACGGTGTGCTCGTTGAATTATTCGAAGCCTCTCGTGGTCTGACTGTGTGCTCTGATCTAATCTCCTTTATCTTCTTTCTCTCAGTTTGGCGAACTACGCCTCCCTGCACAACAACGTGTACTGCAAGCCGCACTTCTGCCAGCTGTTCAAGGCCAAAGGGAACTACGACGAGGGCTTCGGACACCGGCCTCACAAGGAGCTGTGGGAGAGCAAGTGTGACAGCGTGGAGACCTCCCCTCAGTCCAGCACCCAGACCAAAACCAAGACCCCGGTCCCAGAGCTGGAGAGCCCCAGCGTGGAGGACTCCCCCCTCGCTAAAGTCAACGTGCTGACGGCGACCATGGAGGCTCTGGGTCAAAGTCCCGCAGAGAAGAGCGAGAAACCCCCCGAGGCCCGCAGGCTCAAGATCTCCTGGCCTCCTCGAGCGGAGCAGGAGGAGACGCCCAAGAGCACTGAGGGGGGCTCGGCTAAACCAATCAGAGCCAAGTGGCCCCCAGAGGACGACTCCCCCTCCTCACCCACTGAGGCCAGCAGGGAGTCCCCCTGCCTGCGCCGCACCTCCTCCTTGAAGGAGCGCAGCAAAGCCTTCACAGTGGCGGGACAGACCGCCGCTCTTGAAGCTCCTGAAGCTCCTGAAGCTCTTGAAGCTCCTGAGGCCAGGAAACCAAGCCCACCTCCTGAGGACCCCCACGAGGAGCTCAGCCCTGAACCCACCTCCATGGACCACAACTCATCTGACAGCCAGACCCCCACCGAGGACAGCTGCGTGGACGTCTTGGGCAGCTCCGGAGACGAGGAGCAGGAGGGCCAGAAGACCCCCTGTGGGCAGGAGGAGCAGGAGCTGGAGGAAGAGGAGAAGATGGAGGAGGACGGAGGAGCGCTGGAGGAGGAGCTGATGGCTCTGAAACGACAGGAGACGCCGACCAACATCTCGTCCCCGGAGGCCGAGGTGGAGGCCAGTCGGTCGTCTCAGGATGTGGGATTCTGGGACAGCGAGGAGGTGGAGGAAAAGGAGGAGGAGCAGGAGGCGCTGACGGTGGAGGAGATGATCAAACGGAACCGATATTATGAGGAGGACGATGAGGAGGACGTATGAACTGATGATTAAAAAACAGCAGCCATGGACTCTTAGACCGCTTCACCACATTCCTCCTTTTTTAGACGCTTCTTCCTCTTCCTCCTCTGTCTTCTTCTCCTCCTTCTTCTTCTTCCTCCTCTTCTTCCTCATCTTTGTCTTGTCTTCTTCTCCTCTTCCTTTTTCCTCTTCTTCTCCTTCTTTTCTTCTTTTTCCTCTTCTCCTTCCTCTGTCTGTCTTCTTCTTCCTCCTTCTTCCTCTCTTTCTTCCTTCTTCTTCTGAACCGTTGCTGCAGAGACTGGTCTGAACTTTGTTGGTGCCTCTTTCTAAACGTTAAAGCCATTCCTGCAGGATCATTTTTAAAGCGAACGTGCAGCTCTGACTTGTTTTTAAATGTTCGATATTTAAAATAATTCTGTGTGATAAATATTTTTAGAGCAGAGACGTCTTAGCTAAAAACAAAGAGGACCTCTTTTATTGCTGAGGATGTGACTTTTATAATTTTCTATCATGGACGCCTCCTAACCTAAAGGACACTTTTAACCCCCGTCCCACCAGAATGCGGGGCCATCCCAGCTCCTGGAGCTCCTCCCACTTAAAGGCTTTAATGAGGAAAATTAGAGAAGACATGTTTAACGGTCTCTGTCATCACAGTCCAGCACTTTGTAGGCAAACTTGTCAAAATAATGGGTTAGCTAGTTTCTGTCTTTATCTGTGTCACTTTCTTTACAGCTGCCATCTGTACCGACATGAAAAACAAAAAAACACATTCCTGTATCTTTGTTTTTTAATTTGAAGAGTTATAACTGGATTTGAATGATGTCGTTCTGTTTTTAAGACCAAATATCCTAGATTGATACTGTTTATTAAATAAATTGTTGTATACAGAACATTTTGTCGAGACATTTTTATCTTACTAAACAACTGTCTTCATGTTTTTAGTGTTCTGTTGTCACACTGATGAGCAAAAAAGATCAGATCCAAGTGATACATTTTCCTTATGAATTAAAGAATCATAAAAAGGAAGTAAACTAGATCGCAGACATTTTACACTCACTTAACAGCAAGTACAAACAGGATGTCACAAAACTGCAACAGTGTGCACTAATACGCAGGGATGCACCATATTAAATTTTACCAACATTGTGGGGGTGCTGGTTTGGTGGAGTGGTAAAGCAACCAGGCACGACCCATATTCATGCTTCTGCAGGTCCAGGTTCAAATCCAGCCTGTGGCCAGTTTGCAGAGTGTCTCTCTCACCCCTCTCACAAGCCTATCCACTGTCTCTTTCTCTCTTGTCAATAGAAACACAAAATGCCCCAAAAATAATCTTAAAAACAAAAAATACTGATATCCAATGTGCTGATATTTCTGAATGCATAATTGTCGTTACTGATATTTTCCATCAAGAGTGTCAAGTCTTTATTTTACAAAAATGTACGTGTTGCTTTCAATGTGACAGTTTTTTGAGGAAGGGGACTGATGTAAAACAAGAAAAACTAGAAAGCACTCAGAGAGTGCAAACCTCTGTCAAGGTAGTTCACTTATTGTTACATCTATAAGCAACAGCTCCATGATTAAGTTACCATCATAAAATGATTCCTTGACCCTGAAAACCCACACGTAGCAATGGCGGTTATCTGGATCACCAACAAAATCTTATCATTTTTAAGTTGGGCCATTAACAACATCTCCTGAAAATTTCAGCAAAATTGGTCCAGTTTTTGTGTAATTTTGTTAACAAACAAACAAACAAACATAACAAAACATAACCTCCTTAGCAGAGGTAAGAATGTACCAATATCCATTATGCTGATATTTCTTAATGCCTTAATGCTGTTAACAATAATTTTTGTCAAGATCATAAAGTCTTTATTTTACAAAAATGTACCTGCTGCTTTCAATGTGACAGTTTTGTAGGAAGGGAACAAATGTTGCAAGAAAATCAACCATCTTGAAAAAATGATTTAATTTTTACACTTAGCCCATATACGGGTAAAAATACAAACACAACAGAATAGTTTAATTTAGATTTAGACTAAACTTTGTCATTGCACATGTCACAGGTACAAGGCAATGAAATGCAAATAGCATCTACGCAGAAGTTTATTAACTTAAATTAATTTCTAAATGTATGTACAGTATATACCGAATAAAAGATATGAAAGATGTATAAAATATAAATATGTGTCTACATGTATGTAAGGCAAATAATGCAAATAATGGAAAAGAAAAAAAAAGTGTCATGTGGCACAATAGTATCTAAATCTTGATTACTCTGTCTGCATAATTGTGGAAGGTAGTGCTTGTAATTGAGATTAAAATCTGGTAGAGAAGAAGCAAATTAAGCCATATTCACCTCAGCACATCAATGTGTTTGATTATGTTTAGATATTTTTGCAGAGAACCCTTCAAACACCAGAGTTTCAGCTTCAGATCAAAAACCAAACATTTTTCTCTGTTACATCATTTATATTTTTATTGATGGTCATACATGAACAAGGCCTTTATAGTGCAATTAAACAAGGAGAGCAGAGATTACAGGAGCCCTCTGTGAGTTAAGTCAGAGACGCTACAAAAAAACAGATTTAGCTCTAATTTGGTCACAAACTTAAATTTCCGATAAACTTGAAATGAAGTGACTTTAATACCCTGAACGGTGATGCAGCTCAAACGTCCACATCAGTTTCTCTTTTACATCTTTGCTCTTCTAGCTTTAAGTTTTATCTCAGGCTTTTAAGAACCTGATTTGAAGTCTCAATCCAGGCCCGCAGGAGAAGAAAAAACATCTGATAAAGATTTTACACTTCCTGCAGATGTGCTAACATCAGTATTAACGGCTCCAGAACATTCAGTCTCCAGCTGATATGTGATTCAAAGTTAACCCTGTTTAGTCTGTTAGGTCGTCTTCTACTGTTTCTAGAGTGAGCGATGGTTTGTTATCATGCTGAGTTCATCCTTTATGAGGGTTTAGAGGCTACTCTGTTACAGGAATACAGCTGCTGTGGACCATACAGACGTGAGGGGAAGTCAGATGAAGTTAGTAAACAGTTGAAGCAGAAACAGGATAATAACATGGACACATTCCCTTTAAACAGACAGAGAATGAACATTCAGAGTGGAAACCAGCTCCCACTGATAATAAAACAGTCTTCATCATTCACCTGCAGACTGGGTTTAGCTCGGAGGGTCTGTATCACAAAGGTCTGGCTTTAGTAACTCCAGTACTGATGATAAAGTGTCAGGGTCAAGGGTCGAGAAAAGGTCATGACTGTTCACACTTGTCCCTCCTTCAGTTTCCCTATCAGACAACAGAGGATCAGGGGAGAGAAACACGCGAAAGAAGTCAACACACTAAAAAAACTCAGATCTAGGTGAGAGTATTTGTCCAATTTCAAGTCAAAAATACCTCACTAGACTTATTCTAAGACACAATTTCCTGATATGTCTGGATTAAGATCTTTTTGAAGATATAAAAACTAAAAATAAAGCCTGATATGCTTGTAATAAATAATATAATCTGCCGATAAGAAAAGACAAATTTAACTTAAAGGGCGTCTTAAATGGTTTTTTTTATCCAGAGCAGATTTTAAACCTGAATTTCGGACCCTCACTCAGTCAAATTTTCCTTGTTTCATTGGCAGATATTTTCTTATAATAACGACCAGTTCAATGCCTTATTTTTGCCTTTTATTTCATGTAGTAAGATATTTATCTGGACTTGCTACGTGGAGGTGGATTAGAATAAGTGTTTTAGATATTTCTGACTTGAAAATTGACAAACAGCCTCGCTGAGGTCTGAGATTTTGCAGTGCAGGGAAAATTCATCTCAGTTGACCAACGATCAGTCAGTCAAGAAAACAGGAAGAAAGGACGAGTCGCAAAGAGGTCCTGCTTCAAATCTGGGTAATTCCAGCAACCCTCTCATATGGATCCAAACACAGAGGCCACATTTCATGATATGCGTACTTTGTGGACAATGGGGGGGCTGCCTACGCCTTTATTAGTGAAACACAAACTGTGGGAAATGTTATAACATGTCCAGCTTTGTGATACAGACCCTGAAACTGCAGACACAGATTAATAAAGTATTTTAAACATGCATCACACACAGCAAACATTGTCTTTATCTTAAAAATAAGAAAAAAGGAACATCCAGCAGTTATTTAACATTAAATATGGCATCACAGAGAGGAAAATGTCCTCTGATTATAAAAGCAGAAAATTATTAAGATCATTTAAAGTCTCTTGGCTCTTAAGAATCTCTTCAACTATCTGCAAAATATGTTCTTGGGAAGGAAAAGGAAACTGATGTGGGGAATAATCTTTATAGAAGAATGTAGAGGGTGTAAATCTTTAAGGGTATTAAAATACAGTTCATATTAAAACACTTGAATAAATGCTTGATTATTACAGTACGACGCGGTAGAGATTAAGGTCAGTTTGTGAGGTTACAATTTTATTTAAAGAGCAATTTGCAGGTTGAGCTGTGTCACAGAACTGTGTCATATATGCTAATTATTGATTTTGTAAAAAGACAAAGGCTCAGATTTTTATGGACAAGTGTCTATTTTCAGTGAGGCTGCAAAAATATGTTATATTACATCAACAAAGGGGACATAAATCGAAGCTCCTCAACACAACAGTCTGAGCTTTGAGCAGGGAGGGTTAGAAAGACACGTCTTGTCACTGACTCTGGTAAGAGCTGAAATTCACAGAGAACTTTAAAACAGTGAATTATAAAAACATTTTCCAGGCATCTCTTTCTGCTCACATGGACACGAGAAATATCAGAGGCTTGAGGGAGAGTGGGTTTGTAGCGTAATAAGTCGTGATTGGTGAATATTGAATGAAAAGCACACTTAAGCAGCAGCCTGTGTGCCTGTGGTGACTCTGTGCAAACAGTGATACATGATTTTAGGACAATTCAGGTAAAAATGTGGTCGTCTTCAGCATGAACACTGGATTCGGACCGTCACCAAAATCTGATCACTTCGCCAGTGTGTTATGATCAACATGTCCTGAAAATGTCATCAAAATATGTTTGAGAGCTTACTGAGTTTTCAGCAAAAAGGTTCTTATTATTGTCGCAATAATAAGAAAATCTTTTAAAAAATCCTGGATCCAGATTCTGATCACCACCAAAATCTAATCAGGAACCCACCCAGATAATGTCATCTACAGCTGTTCTTCAAATTTAAGTTAACAAACAGAGGCAATAAAACTGTTATTAATATCCATATTTATAAATGTTAAAAAAAGACAGACTCGGTGATGCTCCCTGCAGTTTTATCACAGCCCTTTGGCTTTTTTTAATGTGGAAGTAAAACAAAATGTAGAAAAATAACTCCAGAGCTCGCTGTTGTGTCTAAATTTATATATTAGAAACCAGTTGGACCCTGGTTTACCCATCTCAGAGGTACATAATCACGTCTGTTGACGCCTGTGTAAGTATGAATAAAGTAAAAAGAAGTCCTCTCAATTAACTCAAGTGATCGAGAGCGCAAACCTCCACCGAGGCATTTCTAACATTGTCAAGCGAGTTATTGGTTAAAATGTGGCTCTATCTCACACTGTAAATAAATGCTTCAGAAAATCCTGGACCATCATCTGGATTCAGATCACCACCAAAATCTAATTACTTCCCCAGTGTGTCATGATCAACATTCCCTGAAAATGTCATCAAAATATGTTGAGAACTTATTGAGTTCTTAGCAAAAATAAGGAAAACTGCCCCATCTTAATAAAAATCCTTAATAAAAATCCTGGATCCAGATTCTGATCACCAACAAAATCTAACCATGTCTTTCTTGTTCCATGACCAACATACTCGGAAAATATCATCTACATCTGTTGATAAAATTTTGAGTTATACAGCTCACAAACAACGAAACTAACAAATGCCACCAAAAACATCACCTCCTTGGCGGAGGTAATAAAACAGTTATCAATATCCATATTTACCTGCGCTGAAGAGGTTATGTTTTTGCCAGCTTGTGTGTACATGTCTGTCTGTTTGTTTATTTATTTGTTAGCAAGATCACGCAAAAACTACTGGATGGATTTTGCTGAAATTTTCAGGAGATGTTGGTGATGGCCCAACTTAAAAATGATTAGATTTTGCTACTGATCCAGAAGACCGTTTTTGCTCAATAACTGTCTAACTAATAATGATAATATCAACATGATTCTGAGTGCTAGGTGTGGTTTTTCAGGGTCAAGGAATCACATTATGACGGTAACTTTATCATGAAACTATTGTACAGATCTAACAGCCATATGTGAGCCACCTTGATGGAGGTCTGTGCTCTCTGAGTGCTGTCTACTTAAAAATGTTAAATAAAGCAATGATGCTCACTGCAGTAATATAACAGCTCTTTGACCTGTTTTTGGAAGTGGAAGTAAAACAATGGAGCCAATGGAGCCTCCAACCTGCAAATTGCTCTTTAAGCCACTTTTTTAATCACTCTTTTCTTGTTTTATGGCTCATGATTATTAACTGGACTGCACGATGCTAAGATTTTTACATCTATCTCTCACTTTCACTCATGTTCTCAAAGTGCAAAAACAAAAACACATTCCCTGATCTTTTAGACTTAGAAGATAAATTTAAACCTATATTTTGCAGATTGATTGTAGAAAATATACCTGAAGTGTTTTTAATTACAGTCTGCAACGTGAAACTATAAAAACACTCCGAAATCTGCTCGGTGATGTGATCAAGATTTCCAAACCTGAACTAATCCGTTCTAGAGAATTCAGGCTCTTGTCTAGAATATCGAAACAGCTCCTCTGATCACTTCCAGCGAGCTCCAGGAGAGCAGCGAGCGAGGTGGAGCGACAGCAGGTCCCTGATCGCTCACAGGAGGGCAGCCTCACCCCGAAAGAGAGAGAGAGGGAGACAGAGAGAGAGGGAGAGGGAGAGAGAGGGGGGTGTGTATTCCCTGAAACATAAACCTCCTGTGAGCTCTGACTCGGCACAGCTCCTGGCCTCGCTCTGCTTTGCTTGGGGTCGAGACAAAAGAAATAAACCAAAGTGTGCCAGAGCTCATGAGAGGATTTAACAGCTCAGCGTGCATGCAGAGGGAGGTTAGCAGTGAGGATGGGAGCGGTGCAGATTGCATAGAGTTAACCGTTAAATACCCTCCAGGAGTTTTCATCTTTGTATCTGCAGACCTCACGTCCATCGCCCTGCAGGATCCTTTTTCTCTGCTACATCACAGCCAACAGGACGCTCGGGTCCGGCTGTCAAATGTTTAGTTCTCATAAATTAAAGCCCAGGCCGTGTCCGAGAGGAAGACGTGCATGTGTTGTGGTGAGTGTTAGCAGCATGCTAGGCTACCGTGGGTGAGCTCTACAGAGCAGCCAGCTGTTCGCAGGGCGTCACGGGTCCACTGAGAGCTCTGAGATCATCCGCTCAGGGGATGCAGGTCCACTTTGACCTTCTCCCCGTTGCTCAGCATCCCCACGGTCGGGTAGAGGCCGCCGGGAGGGACAGCCATCTCCCTACGTCCCATCAGCTTCCCATTCCTGGTGAAAAACACCTGTAAGACCACAGGGGGGCAGCAGTGAGTTAAAGGTCATACACATGCACTCAAACATGCCCAGGGTCCAAGTTTGGAGGGGGGGGGGTATCCTGTGAAGAGAGGGCACCAACCACAGGGCTGTGGACCCGAACAGGGCCGCAGATCATTTGGTATCAGGCCTGTTAGACCCCGATATGCAACAATGACCCGAAATGTTATTAAAAAAATGTAATAAAACCCGAAATGTAATACCGTAATTTCTCGATTTTAACACGCACTTTTTTGCTTTTAAATAAGCTCAAATTTTTCGGATTTGTATTATACACGAATATGAGCAAAATACTTGAAATATTTCGTTTCGCCAACATCGCAATTGCAGCACATCTGATACAAAAAGCCAAAATATTCTCTTTCTCTGCAAAAACACATGCAAACACAGCGCGTTGCCATCTTGTGAGCAAGGGGATGCAAAATAGCTGCGCTGTGATTGGTCGAAGACATCGGCATGTTGATAGCCACTCTCTGATTGGTCGATACACTACGACTGAGCATGCTCGGGCAGAAATGGAGTAATTGCACATGCGTGAAGCAAAAGGTGTTTCCGCATCCTTTTGAAAGAGATAATCATTTTTTGTGAAAATACTGAAATTTCATTGATTAAAACTTTGATTTAAGGTAATTTTTGAGTTGTCTGAGAGAGTAAGATTTGGGCAAAATTTGGGTGCGTGTTATAATCGAGTGTGTGTTATAATTGAGTGCGTGTTATAATTGAGAAATTACAGTAATTGGTCATTAATGTAACAAAAGTGTTGAGCCCAAAATGTAATAAAAAAATTTAATAAAACCCGAAATCGGTCGGTATTGTAACAAGATGCTGAGCCCAAAACGTAATATTTTTTGCCCAAAATGTAACAACCTGGTACATTTTGGGTGAGTTATTACAATATGGGGCAGTCAAAATATTTTTCTCCCAATAGTGTAATAATTTTATTACATCATAGAGTGAGTCAATGAATTATGGATTAAAGGGCTCATTGCTTCAATGCACAGTGTAGTATCACACAAAAATGCCCCATCCTACATATATACACTTAACAAAGCCTTTTGGAGACCTAAACTTTGTCTTTAACCTCTGGTAAGTTTACCTCTTACCTGTGTTCAATTTCAGTTCATTCACAATATTTTGCCTGCTCTATAATGTAATAACTGACCCAAAATGTAACAAGTTGTTACAGTTTGATCAAAAAGTTATTACACTTTGGGCTCAGCATCTTGTTACATTATTGACCAGTTATTACATTTTGTGTTTTATTACATTTTTAAAATAACATTTTGGGTCATTGTTACATACTGGGCTCTGACAAGGCCATAGAGAAATAAAACAAGCTAATGTCATTATTCTTTGTTGAATAACGAAGACTGAAGGGCTTTTATTTTGAAAGGATGACCGGATGACTTTACACTCAGGCTCTCTATCACTGCAGTGATGAACGAATTCTAAGACCTGAGACAAGCTTGCAATTAAACCTTCTGCTCGGGCACTCCTCCACCTGTGCTATGAACGGTGTTGTAACGTTATTTGTCTCTGCATGATGTGCGTAACTGGAGGACACTTGAGACAAACGAGAGCTCAACCTCCTGACGTGGAGACAGTTTAGAGGTCAAAGTCAAGAGAATGATTGTAATAATCAGCCGAAACATCACAAGTTCTGACTGGTAAAGATGACGGATGCTCAGAAGGTGTAGCCATTTCATTAGTATCCATGCCAACTGGTGAATTTCAGCAGACTGCATTCCTACATGTCATAGATGAGAAGCGGATGAAGATAGCACTCGGAGAGCGCGAACCTCCACATATTGCTGTTACATCAATAAGCAATAGTTCCATGATAACAGTGAGTAACATCAACAACATGGCCTGATTCAAAAACTCGTTAAATTCCTAGAATTTAGTCCAGCTCTATGCTTATATTATTCTACTTTTCTAGTGTAAGCATATTATCTACGTAGACATAATGAACTTTCTCGGACTATTTAGTCCAGCTCATTCAGTCAGGACAATTTATCCTTTTTCAAGCTGCTCTATAATTTTCACTTTATCTGCACTTCTACAGGTGTTATGTTGTAATAAGCTACAATGCTATCTGGTGTCCTTTATGGTCCACTGTGGACACTGGTGACCATCAAAAGGCCAGCTCACGCCATTCGTGGGACTCAGCCCACATTAAAGTACTGCTAAACTAAATTTGAGGGGAGTTGAGAACTTGCTTGAGCTTCGTCTGAATTAAAATGACAGTTAACAAATGTCTTTTATGTCAAGGCATCCATCCAAAAAGAAAAATATGTATTCATTACTGACTGAGATTTCATTTCTTTTGAAACTAGAAAGCACTCAGAGAGCACAAACCTCCACCAAGGTAGCTCACATATTGCTGTTACATCTATTAGCAATAGTTTCATGACAAAGTTACCATCATAATATGATTCATGACCCTGAAAACCCACACCTAGCACTCAGAATCATGTTGATATCATTATTAGTTAGACAGTTATTGAGCTAATGGTGATTATCTGGATCAACACCAAAATCTAATCATTTTTAAGTTGGGCTATTACCAACATCTGAAAATTTCAGCAAAATCCATCCAGGAGTTTTTGTGTCTTGCTAACAAACAAACAAACAAACATATGCCGGTAAAACAACCTTCTGGGCAGAGGTAATCAGAGTGAGTCCTCATGAATGTCTCTTTGTCTTCGTTTAATAACAAGCTCATGTCTCCCTCCAATCCAACATTATGGTCAATTTTACAACCAAGATGTGCAAGGCTTTTGCAAGAAGCACAAAGAAACGGCGACATTTATGAGATGCAACTGTCTGCCACAGAAACTTAGTGCAGCAGAAGAAAGACACATCGTACTTTACCTTCCTTCATAATCAGATAATGACCATCAGCTCAGACCTGGCAGAAACCAATGGGACCCAGGTTTACCCATCTACTGTCAAGAGACATTTGAGCAGAAGTGGTCCTCACTGAAGAATTACAGCCAAAAAATTATACCTCTGACGCAGAAATAAAGCCAAGCCACTCAGCTATGCAGGAAAACATCAGATCTGTGGTTGCAAAAACACGGGAGCAGGTGCTCTGGACCACTGGTTCTCAAATGGTGTAGCTTTGAGGAAGTCAAAGTGTGCCCTGGAAATTTGTACAATCATAAAGTATTAACACAACTACAAGTCTTAATTTTACTCTGATTATAAAGTTGAATTGGTTTGTTAATAAACACACACTGATCAGGAATAACACTGAGACCATCTGTCAGCCTGACTGATCTACAGCCTCATACACAACAGGCTGTGATGCTCTGTGCATTCTGACAAAAACTTTTCCCTCTGGACCCTGGTTTCAAAAGTCTGTGGATTTAGACACTCCAGGCACCGTTCTCGAGTAAACAGAAGGCAAAAACACAATGAAAACTCTCTGTGTTCAGCCGTTTTCGTTGTTGTGTAAACGGCCCGACATATCAATGCTCATTAATGTGCACTATCCTCTATTTAAATAATAAGTAAATAAACAAAAATAAATAAGAAGACCAGACTAAAAATATAATATAACACAAAGAGGCTTTTTTGCATGGATTTAGACAGGATGTGCCTTGAGATTGTGACTTGCTTTTGCGTGTGCCCTGGGCAAAAACAGTCTGAAAAACACAGCCTTAGACTGATGAGTCAAACTTTGACTGTAGCAGAGGGAAGTTTGTTCAAGACGGGCCGGAGAGCAGGACAATAAAAAGTGCCTCAAGGCAACAGTGAGGCATGGTTGAAGTTCATTGCAAGTTTGGGGCTGCAAAAGGAGTTGGGGTTTCAGTCGGCTTCATGCTGAGAAATATAAGCAGATACTTAATCAGAGAGGTGTCTGAATGGCTCTAAATGTGTTTGCAGCTACGACCCAAAATATACAGCCAAGACAGATATCATCAAGGACTACCTTCTGTCTGGGTAGGAGCAAAAAGCCCTGGAAGTGATGGTGTGGCCCCCACAAATCCCTGATCTCAACATCATGGAGTGTACCTAAGCCAGCCTACATCCACACAAGATCTGTGGAGGTTCTCCAAGATGTCTGGAGCAACCTGCCTGCAGAGTTCCTTCAAAAACTGTGTGCATAAAAAACTGTAGACTGAAATAGTGCCTTCTAGTGAGCACTAATAATGTCAGCAAAGGGATGCAACACATTTAACATTGTCAGGCTGTTTAAATGTAACTTCTGTGACTGGTTTAAGTAACTAAAGAGACTCTGTCTAAAGACTAAAGTGACCTCAGAGGACACGGCCTTGGAGAACAAATACGGGTTGAAAAGGAAACACTGATGAGCTTGAATCTCTCTTCTGTGGTTTAAAAACACTTGTAACTCATTGACCTGAACAACCTTTTTCTTTCTTTTTGTTACGATTGACTTGTTTTATCTCTGTGTATGTCTGTGCCTTTTTTTGTTCTCCTATCTAAGTATCTATATATTAAAAAATACAACTCAGTTAAAAAAAAATTAGTATAAAAAAACTGTGTAAAGTGTACGAAGATAATTTTATCCTGTTTTGAAGGCAAAAGGTTGTCACACCAAATACTGATTTGATAAATTTCTCTTCCCTTCATTCACTTTGCATTTGTTCACTGATACAAATAAACTTACAATACTTTAATTTGTGAAAATATTCTTACATTGACTTCAAAGAGACAAAGGATGAAGTCCATGTAGGCATTGGTGCTCCTGTTAACAGATTCAACATGCTCCCCCGTCTCCTGTCAGTCCACAGCTCTAATAAGGCAAATTTATGAACAACTATTTGGTTTATTATAATCAAACTGTTAAAAAATAATCCCAGCGTGTCCCAATAAAGAGCTGGGATGCTGTTTCATTAAACTGAGCTGTAAATGTGCTTATTCCTGCAGTCCAAATAGACATCTTAATACAAGTTTGGGGATTCCTGTTCTGTCTGATGAGCCTCTAGTGGACGCTCAAGGAAGTGCAGCTTCATTTCATCATTGGCTTCATTTTTCAATCGAGGACTTTACAACTCGACTTTACCTCATCATGAGCAGAAGGGCAATCCCTCAAATGAAATTTCTTAAAAAAATGACTTACAGAAAGTCGATTTAATGGGGGTGGAGACAGGAATTACGTGCAGTTAAGAAATATTGTTAAACAAACAGGTGACAGAGTAACGTCTGCCCTCTTACAGAAGAATAAAAAGTCAATATTTACAGTACAAGTCCATACTAAATCAGTGAGTGATCAAACATTATCCAGCTGTCCTCATACGAACATCAACAGGCTTTTCACTCCTAATGCTGAGGGCCTCTTTCCAAGTCTGAGAGCAAATACCGGCGCACTGAAACAACAAGTGGAGTACCCAGGAGTGTGTGTCTCCGATAAATCAGGCTGAGTCACATATCAAAAATTCAGTGTACCACCCACTGAAAAAAAGAGAGGCTTAGCCACTATTCAGCGACAGACCAAGGGGGAGTATAACAATCCAACACGTGCAGCGCTGCATTCAGGCTAATTTGTCCTGCTGAGTAAATATTGGACAAATCCTCGGATTAAGAGATGGACAGTTTTATTCTCACCCACTTCAGTTTCAGCGCTGCGGTGTTAGCTTTGGCAGCTGTTTCAGATTAAGTCTTAGTCTTTAGATGAAAATGCTTTTTAGATTTAGTTACATTTTAATAACGGTGTATTAGAGCCACTCTAAAAACGTAAAAAAATTGAACTAAACCATGATTTATTGTAGACAAAACGAAAAAGAAAACTTGTGAGATTATTAAATTGTGATGTAACAAGACGGCAAAATAAATCAAAAGGTTTTACATTTATGGGATATCAAAGTTAAAAATCCTTCAGTATTCTGTAAAAAGCACTGCACTCAGACTGCTCTCTTAAGAGAGTTTAATGATATTTTAATGTTCAGATACTCAGGGGATTTTTGTGTGTTGGTTCTCCTTAACATCAGCTCAGCCTTTGGCACAATTTAGTTACATTTCAATAATGGTTTGTTAGAGCCACTCTAAAAAATTGAACATAAACCACTTTAAAAAGACATATAAAGAGATGATTTTCAGTAGATATAGGAATGAAGGTGTTTGACCATCATGTTTACTGAATTATTTGGTTGTCTCGTCCTTTTTTTTCCCTTTGTTTATTTGGGGGAGATACTTTCAGTTTATGTATGAGTAGGGATACGTGAATGTCTGTGTATATGTCTGTATTTATGTCTGTAATTAATTATTGTATTGATTTATATTGATAAGGAAGCCTAATAATATTTTATGAATAAGCAGTTAAGCAATAAGTATTACTTCTTCCCACTCCTTTTTGGATCATCATAAATCATAGTTTTCATTTTCATATTTTGTATGTTTTCAGTTTTGTATTGACAGTTACATTAGTCCACTATTGTATGATTACAATAGTCATTTATTTTATTTTTTATTTTATTTTTTATTTCGCCAAATAACCTACTACTACTTCTAGATAAAAGTTTGTTCCTCAGATTCTCCAGAGCATTGGTATCCTCTCTACAGCAGTCTGCTCCAGTCTATCAAATTCAGGAGTTATTTTTGATCAGTCCTCACATTTGACAGTTTGACAGTCATGTTTTCTCCGTTTAAGAAATATCAATCAACTGAGAGAAAAACTTTCCAGTACAGAGCTTGAAATGTTTAGACATGCTTTCATCTCTTCACGTATTGATTATTGTAATTCACTCTTTTCCTCTCCTAATACGTCCTCACTTGTCAATACAGAAGGCTGTAGCAAAGCTTAACAAGGTAGACTAAATGTTCCCACATCACCCCAGAGCTTAAGTCTCTTCACTGGCTCCCAGTTACATTTAGAATACAGATTAAAAACCTCACCAGATTATTTAGTAGAAATTATTCATCCATATCAGTCACCTCGCCCCCTTAGATCAAACTCAGAGTTACTGTCTGTCCCACAAACTCACATAAAGACTCTGGGGGGACACTTTTCCATGCTGTGGCCCCAGAGCTCTGGAGTGACCTGCCTTTTTCTTTATGGGACGTGAAATCTGTCACTGACTTTAAAAGTCAGCTGAAGACGTACCTTTTTAGACCAGCATTCGGGTGATTCCTGAGTGCTATAATGTTTTTTCTGTATTTAAAAACAGATTTTTCTCTGTTTCTGTCTTATTGTTAATGTTTTCACCATTATGATTACTTTTGTCCACTTTTACTATTCTATTTTATTCTGTATTTTGTGTCTGAACAGCACTTTTTGACTAATGTCTGTAAAAGGTGCTGCATAAATAAACTTTACTTACTTACTTAAAGGGATACACCAACATTTTCTTTGATTTTGTGTCTCGCCTCAAATGCAAATTGCCTGCAAATTTAAGAACGGCTTGTAAATGAACAGCTCACTCACAAGTGTGAATCTGTTCTCATTGTTCACTTAAAATGGCCATTCAAGTCAAGAGACTGGAAACAAAACAAAGTCTCTGTTTATGAGTAGAAGAAGATAAAACGATGATGGTAGAAGATAATGTAACATAACGTGGTAAAAAAACAAGTCACAATAAGCACACAGAACCGTTTAGAGTTGCTAAATAATCTATCTGATGACTGTAGGCAGAGGCAGGCTAACACTTCCCATTGACTCCCAGTGTTTGGTAGAGTTCTGCCCGTCCCTTTCTTGTTACTGTACGCACAGTTGAAAGAACGGTGTCTATCTGCTTGTTATGGACTCAGGAGTGAGGCAAGACACGAAAACAAAGAAAATGTTGACGTATCCCTTTAAATTATAGACCGTAAAATAGCCTGTTTTGTAGATGAAAATCATACCAGATCAGAATCATGACATTATTGGCATCTAAACTTTGAAAAATAAACTGTTGTAAAGTGGGTCAGTTTGCAAGAGAACAACACACTGGTTTGGACAAAGTGATTTTGTGATATTGTAGTTCAGCCCTTAAGGGCTAGAGCCGGGGACCGGAGGGTGGCTGGTTTAAGTCCCGATCGAGACATTCTTAGAAGATGGTTTAGTAGCTGGGGGGATGCAGGCTGACTTCCTGGGGCACTGCCACCAGTTATGACAGTTGGTAATGAAACTGAAAGGGTTCGGTGTTCCTTGCCTCCAGAGCCTCGGGGCGTAGGGTTTGCACCCTTGCACCCTTAAACTTCATCGTACGTAAACCTCTATGAATGAAGTAGGGCTAACGTGGCAGGTGGTGCAGACGAGTTGTCAGTAATGATGGATGGCGAAGCGCCGACCCGGCATGTGCTCCCAAACCTGACCTGACATTGTAAGCAAAATCTCTGAGTTTATAAAGTAGATGATCTACAATTTAAAAACTAAAAGACATCCATTTTGTCACATAAATTGACCATTTGAAAGAGCTTATATTATGCCTTCTTTAGGTTTTATATGCCCTTTAGTGTATTTAAATAGTAATGATGATAATAAGTCTTATTTCAGGGAACATCTCTAAGCGCTCAAGCTCACTACAAGGCAGACTCAAAAAACTTTAAATGTGAGGAGCAAGATCTTAAAGTCAATACGGTAATTATTCCGGCTGGAGAACGAACTGGAGTGATGTGATTCGTGGGGGGGTTCTGGTGATGATAGGAGCAGCAGAGTTCAGGACAAACTGAAGTTTATGGAGGGATTTCTGAGGGAGACCACAAAGAAGGGAATCAATCCAGGATTAGGGAAGCACGATTGGATTTTTGCCAATCTGATATATTTTTTAATTCTTTATCGCAGACACCGATAAAGATAGTTCTGGTCAAGAGCACGAGCTCTGTACTTAAGAAAAATGGACTAAATTTTTGTGAGGAACAGATGTAAAACAAGAAAAACAGCATTTAACTCTTGCAAAAATAGAACCCTTGATTTCTATATGCATCTATGCAGTGATGAGAGGGTGCATTAATATTGTACATTTGTGTAATTGACCGATATTCCAGCCGATATATGGTCGATATGTGTGGCCGATATATTGGCTGGAAATATCTGCAAAAATTTAAATATCAGCTGATACAGATACTTAGAGTTCTGGGTAAGCTGAAGTTTTCTGTGGGAGGAAGCTGGAGTGCCTGGAGAGAGCCCATGCACGCACAGGGAGACTAAGCAAACTCCACACAGAAAGGCCCTGACCAACATCTTGGGAAACAAACACATTTCTCCAAAAATCATGAATTCCGACTCTGACAACCCCCCCGATGTCTTTCTAGGCTGATGAAAAGTAAACACACATTTCATTCGAGGTTTTACAATTTATTTTTTGTCCAGCTGTCATCTTTTTCACTGTCATGGAAAAAGGCTGGTTGACGAACATTCTCAGTCAGATTTTTGTCAACATAATTGACACTGTAGTGCTCTGCGCCCTCAAACCCTCTCAGTGACACCCCCCCAGCCTCCAGTTGCACAACAATGAGGGCAACTTTTGCAAACAGCAAAACATTCAGCGGTTGGAAGATCAGAGTGTGAAGTTACTGACTATAATGAGAATCTAAATTTAGATATAGTTAATGTTTCATTGTGCTGATGGATTATTAAAGTCGTGATGCAAGACAAACTCCCGGCACTTGAAATGATTGTGGTAATTGTGCTGCGACTAGAGATCCAAAAACACCAAACTAGGTTAACATTCATTCACCTCTGCCAAAAAGCCGTTACTATTCTGGGAAACTCTTTTTGGATATATTTCTGCAGACAGTTCCAGTAAGTTTCTGACCTATAGAGAAGACTAGTTTATACGTTTGAGAGCATCAACATGTTGGAGCTGGTCTCTATCGGAGTCGTAAAGCCTGCTGACACACACTAAACACTTTGGTGTGGGCTCGGAGGGATTGTGGGGTGAAATAAGGTCGAACCCCTGAGAGGATTATGGTTAATTGGTGTAAATGATACACTAAAAGAAATTATTACAAACTTCAATAAAAGTTTCAAAGCAACCGCAGGAAAGGACACAGTGTGCTTGTTGTGTAAGTTTGGTGAAATTGAGAAAAAAGTTCTTTTGCTGTTTCTGTGTCCCATTAGAGAAGCTCCTTTAAGGAAAACCTCCTCCATTAATGCTGAGCTCGGCGGTTATTAAAAACTTGGGTCGTGCTTTTGAGGACAAGTCTTTTTTTGTAACAGATTTTTATCACTGAAGCCTACAGGGGAAGGCAGAATAACAACAGAAATGTAACGTTTATCATAAATTCATACTTTTAGACTCGTTAAACCCATTTTAATGGCAGTTCAGCTAGATGCTGCTATATTAATCAACATCATTCTGGTCCAGTTTATAGTCATGACAGATATTAATGTTAATATTAGATTAATATCTTTATCCATGGTTGTACTGATCATCCATAGTAATTGTCTTTACAAACACATAGACATAAGGTTCCTCTTGAAAATGAGATGCCACATCTCAAGGGGCTTACCTTTAATACATTTATATTCAACAAATATGGTGCTACACAAATACAGATTGATTAACTAATATCAGCAGAGACAAATGTGATGAGGACAGATTTATGATCTGGACGTCCATGGGTTTGTCGCCATCAAAAATTCTTATTTTTAGTCCCTTTGTCGCTGCCTGGGTGGATGTGTATATACAAATATATTTATTATGTGTATATATGTGTATCTATTAAATGAAGAGTATGGCTTCAGCCTGCTCTGTGGTCTTGAGACAAAACTTGTTTTGAAATGGCACTATAAAAAAAGAGATTGATTGATTGATTGAATACAAAGGCTGTTAAGGTAAAGTGTTCACGATGCATCAGGACACCAGCTTGAGTCTCCATTTCACACGGTCACTCTTTGAACTGCAACACCACTGTTTCTGTGAAGAGTGTTGTCTTAGCTTGTATATTTAACATAACCTTGCAGTGCAGCTGGATCTACCTGGTGGATCCATGTGATTCCTGGTACAGAGATTAGTGTAGATGCTAACAGCTTCAGTAGCTGTTGTATCAGATCAGGACAGTATTTCTTTATCAGATGAAGAAGAAATAACAACACTGGAAACTTCTCGATGGAAAGTGTATTTTCACTCTACTTATCCAACATGTCTTGGTGTGATTTTTTCTACAAAGTGGCTCACGTTTTGTATTTCATATCACAGCAGTAGCATTTGGCCAATACATTATCTGATTGGTCTGTAATGAATGTATAGAATTATTTCTTCACATTTATACACTACTATTTTTTGGCACACAAATACACTTTAACCCTTTAATCAGTATTTTAAATCACATTTTCATATTCAACCCTATGAATAAAACTGTGTTCTTGCCACCAGTGTGCGTGTAGATGTGCTGCGACGTCACTGTGACATCTACTCCAAAATACTACATGAGTGATGAGATACGGAGGAAAACAACATCACAAGGACTTGATGATGGGGTATGAATCTGCCTCAAACAGGAGCTCTTAATACTTCAATTAACATGAACAGCTGACTGAGATTTTCTTAATTTATCTCATTCATTAAAATCACAAAAGGATCTTATTTTCCTGAGTTCATAATTAAGATCACGTCTTCAAAAGTTCATACAAAAAACGATCTGCTCTAAGCTGACCATGGAGACGCAGAATCAGGAGAGCAGCTACACCTTCACAGTAAACTCCACAGAAAGTGTTGACTCTCTTGTTTTCAAACAGATCAGTGGTATTTTTCCAGTTAAAATTTACAACGGGGCTCACTATTGCAAATCCTGAGGAGGGCTGCACAATATAACCTTCTCTTAGGATTGGTGTGACATGTTGTAAAACTGTATTATATTATATTTTCTGTTTCTATGTTTTCCTCCACGTCATTTCTGTTTTGTATCTGCTCTGATGCTGTCTCTTGGTCAGGTCGTCATTAAGAACTGGTTCTCAACTGACGTACTGGCTTAAATAAAGGTTATTATCATTAATTGGTTTTGATTTTACTGTAATTGTGATTTGATCCTTTGTAGTTCACACGATCAGACAGTCAAAATTTGTTAAATAGATATTATTTCAATGCAGTTAAGCAATAGTTCTGCAGATGTGATATAATGACTAATTGATGCAGTCAGTTGAAGCCACAGCTGGCTAAAAGCTACCCTCAGCTTTATTTGCCCATTCACTGGAGTAAAAAAAAAAACTTCTTTAGTTTCTTTTAAACTCAGCAGAAACATGTTGCCACCGTAAATGTTGCATGAAACATTAAGAATAGCTTACATGCACTCATTTATCACACATAATATTGTTATCGCTACACTGATCAATGTTACCAGACACTGCATTTTTAAAATCATGCAGGCCTTGTCAAAGTGTGTTTAGTTTTGTTTATACAAGTTTTAAGTTATTCTGTTAAAGCAAAACTTCTGTTTAATCCTTGCAGTTTCATTTCTGACCTAGAATAAAAAGAAGCAGTGTTTGCTTTGTGGAAAAATCCCAAGAGAGAATTTATAAAGAACACTTGAGGTCAAAGCTGCTTTTAAATATGCACAAAATCCAATCCATCTTTTTCCCTCTTATACAACCAGAAACTGTTATCAGTTAGAGAAAACAATAAATTTCTCCTTGAGGACAGATTTTGTAACCACTAATATAGATTATTACATCTAGAAAATCCATCCAAGTCCTGTTTGCTGTTTGCATATCTTCTCCTGCAACAGTCAGTTTTGATTAGTTTACATTTCCTTTTGGCGTTGTGTCTCTGCTGTGATCTGGAATGTGCTGCAGACCAAAATTAGGTGGTCTCTGACCAAGCTCTGCATATATCTGCAGTATTTTATTCATGGAGATGCTTTCTAATGCTGATCTTCAATCAAATAAGTTGCATGAGTACCACGGAAATGATCAGCAAGCTCTGCAAATGCTCTGAACTCGGTGCTCTCATTAACCTAGTTTCCAACAGCAGCAGAAATAAATAAAGTCTGAAACAAGTCACTGTGCTCTACGTGTGCAACAATAAAAAAAACAATAAAAATAATCAGAACAGAGCCTCTGTGACCAAGAACCTGCTGGTGAGTCAGTTTTGTTGACACCAGAGGAGAAGATTGTTGAGTTTCCTGCACTTCAGACACATCAGCCGATGGATGATGTGTCTGAAGTTTCTTAACACTGTAGACTCCTTACTCTGCATTTACTTAAGTATGAGAATCAGATTGATTAAATTCATCTAATTAAATGCACAAGAAGGTCGCAGGTTAAAGCCCAGCTCTGGCAATCACATATGGATGTGTCCTTGGGCAAGGCACTAAACCCCAAGTTGCTCCCACTGCTGCATCAGTGGCGTGTAAATGGGAGTGAAAGAGCGTGAATGTGTTTGTAGATACTGATAGATAACTAACATGGAAAACTCCAACCATCAGTGAGTGAATGTCAGAGTGAATGGGTGTGAATGGGTTGATGTGACTGGCTGCATAAAGCAACTTTGAGTCAAAGAGATGAGAGAAATGCTTTATAAGCTCAAGTCCATTTACCATTACACTAGCAGCTGTGTGTCAACGGTGACAACAGAATCAGCTAAACCACAATGCCTTGGGTAAAGTTGTGTGACTTTTAAGAACAACATATCAGGAGCCATATCATTATGATTGTTAGGCATTATAGTTGGCTAATAAAGGTTTTTGTTCGATTAATTTGAGCAGTAATTTAGACTATTAAGCTAATGAGAGGACAGAGTGGGAAGCATTGCACTGTGGAAATCTCTCTGTTATGTTAGATTTTAGGGCAAAGGGACAAAAAACATCAGCTTTAAATGTAAGCTCATTTTATCATCTCATTGAAACAGCTGTGGGGCTCTAACTTGCACAGCAGCTGGATCAGCCTGATTCAATGTCTTTAATCAGGTGGATTCATCTTGCCAAGTTCCAACCTTCAACAACTGCGAGCAGCCCAAAGCAGCACAGTCCAATAAGAGTCCTTTAGAGCAGGAAGAGGAACGAGCTTCGAGCGAAACAACAGAGGGAAGTGACTGCTCATACAGAGAATAGCATAGATGCTAACAGCTTTGGTAGCAGTTTTATCAGACTGTGACTGCATTGAATTGTTAACATAATAATCAAATCCAATCTGGTGTCAATTTTGAAAGAACTTTTTAATTTAGTTTTAGTTACAGTCTTTTGCCTAAAATATCTTTTAGTTTTAGTCATAATTTAGTCATCTAAATTGTTTCAACTTTAGCCTAGTTTTAGTTGATGGAATTTTACAACATGTTAGCCGACGAAATCACTAAATTTAGTTGACTAAAATATGAAGAGTAAAGTGTAAGGCATTTTTTAAGTTTCCTTGAATTTCTGAAGTCATGTTTTACACTTGGATAAAATGAAACATCTAATAACCCTTTATTGAATACTAGTAAAGTCTGAATGTATGAATGAACAGAAAGAAATTTAACTTTTGTGTGAAATGCAGTCACCTTTATTTAGGCTACCTGGCAGAGCATCATCTCTCAGCTCATCACAGTCTAGTCTTGCCGTGTATTACCTTGCTTGTTTTTTTGACCTTGCCTTTTTGCCTCACATTTTGAAACCGTTGCCTGATCTGACCATCTTTTTGCCTATTTGACCTCTGGTGTTAATGTGTTGCATCTGTGTCTGCTTCTTCTGTGCCTCATTTCATGACAGGTGCAGTCTATCTTTGTTAGTCTTGAAAAACTGATTTTTAGTCTCAAAGAGTTTTATTTTCCTGGTTCAATAAAAGCTAAATAAAACAAAGTAAAATAAAAAAAATCTGATGGTTTTTTTTATTGTGTTCTGTTAGTGTCCAGCATAAATAAATATACCCCCTATTAAAAGCAACTTATTAGTCAATATTTAAATGAACAAAAGAACAATTTCCAAAATTTTAACAAAGCTCAGTTTAACATATCATTTTTTTTACCATAAGATGCAAATAAGGGTAATATGATAACTTTAATTTAGCTTTGCTCCCACAACTTTGATCAGGGTGTACTCATTTTTGCATCCTGATCTTTAATTCAGAAAAATACTTTTTTGTGTGCAACTTAAAAAATTTCGTGTGCAATCAATGGCTCACATTAGGGGGATTATTTTGTGGTAAAGTATGTCATAGAAAATGTTGATTTTGAAAGTAAACTAAAAGTTTTCTGACAAATCTGAAGGGTTGCAATCATTTATGCTGAGCACTGTATATATATGTTTTTTTTTTGATACACCCTTTTTATATTTTATCCTATTTGTCTTCTAAATGTTGTTTGAGCACCAGCCGAGACAGTAACCCAATTTCGTTACACACTGTAATGACAATAAAGACTTCTATTCTATTCTATAATTTGCCACTTTATGCTTGTGGTGTCAGGCTTTTATTGTGATAAAGGTTTGGGGAAAAAAAGGAAAACTGGCTTTCAGTGGAGAAGGTTATGCTGGGCTGTGGAGGAGTCCCCAGAAGGACCCTCTTTAGAGTTGGCTGCTTTAGGAGGAGCCTGTGACTCACAGGTGTGGCTTATTCAGCTCTCCTCTGGCTCAGGCCTCTTATATACGACATAAACTCTGAGCTTTTTCCATCAGTTTTCCACTCCACTTACTTTACGACAGACGTGTCTTCCAGGAGCGTAATGACTCTTCAACATGTAATCTTTACATACATGTATACGTGGTGACCGCAGCTGTGTGCGTTTATGAGTGTTCCTCACCGTGACCTTCCTGCCCTCTTGTCCCTGATTCGCTTCATCCCCGTCTTCTTCCTCCTCCTCGTCATCGTCCTCCTCGTCTTCGTCGTTAAGGTACAGAACATTCTGGACGGCCGCGTGCCCCGGTCGGACCTCCAGCCAGTCGTCCATGTCACCTGAGGACAAGGAGAGCGCCGTGTGTGTGAGCAGACCGCTGAGCTGCAGGTTGTACTCGCTGATTAAACACCGGGACAGGAAGCGGAGAGCGTGCAGACAGACGGCAAAACAACCTGAGGCATTTCAGGCTGGTAGGGGTCCTATATAAGATCTCCCAATGCTTTGTCCATACATTAAACATTATAGAATTTCTGAGTAAGTCACAGCTCTCATCACTTAGAAACTGGATGTTCTTGAGGCATGTTGGAGCTTTTCAGTCTATAAACCTCTCACCTGTTAATGGATGGAGTGGGGTAAAGACATTACTCTTCACGCCTCTGCTTTTTTCTCCATGTAGGATGTCTTAATTTGAATCCAACGTCTTTCCCACAAGCAATGAAACCTCAGCAAACTCTGAATGTTGCCTTCACTAAACCACGACAAGCAGGTTTAAGAGCGAAACCTCCCACAGATACACAAACTGCCTTAACAACTGACTGGCATGAGTGTTTATTGCAGTAGCCAAACTTTGCTTCTCACCTTCTCCATCCAGGATGTAGTCCCGTGGGAACATGATGCCGCAGCCCATGATGTCACCTTTGAAGCAGCGAGGGCCAAAAGCATCGCCA
This sequence comes from Cetoscarus ocellatus, assembly GCA_037902135.1. Classification (NCBI taxonomy): domain Eukaryota; kingdom Metazoa; phylum Chordata; class Actinopteri; order Labriformes; family Labridae; genus Cetoscarus; species Cetoscarus ocellatus. Next base: position 103,833 of record JBAMNC010000497.1, read on the forward strand.
ACTCCACTGCCGTGGAAGATTTTACCGTCATCTGTGAGACGAGGGGAAACATTTTGGTTAATTCACTTTAGATCACTCAGTCTGTCTGCTATCCTTTGAGTGTGGGTTACGCACTTTGCCACAATTAGGACAAAAAGAAAACATTTTCATTACAACATAAAATCCAACTTACTGCCTGTATTAAAAGGTCATTTTGGAAGGGAAACTATTACCTTCATCATCACCATTAACCTCTCTTGCAGCTTAAAAAAATCATTGAGGTTTCCTTCATTTCCAAAGATATTGAGATACAAAACACACATTCATCATACAATCAATCAATCAATCTTTATTTGTATAGCACCAGTTCATAACAAGTGTTATCTCAAGGCACAGGCTGAAGCCATACTCTTCATTTTATACATAAACATATATACAAATACCTATAATAAATATAATTGTATATACACATACATACATCCAGAGATGTATCCATTCAGGTAGAGACAAGGGGATGAAAAATAAAAAAATTATGACAACGACAAACCCATGGATGCCCAGATCATAAATCTGTCCTCATCACATTCGTCTCTGCCGAATATAGAGTCAAACAATCAACCTTAATTTATATCGCACCATATTTGTCTTTGTTGAATATAAATTCATTAAAGGTAAGCCCCTTTACCTTTACACTTTATCAACAATAAGGAAATAACTTTTTTGGAGCTACAAATTGTGATTAGTTCGGCGAATGTGCATGCTGAAGGAGAATCTGAAGTTTACACATTGCAGGAATTAAATGAACAGTATGATTGCAAACATAACTAATTACATTAAGCAGTATTTTCCCTCTGAAAGTTTGATGTGGTAGCTGTCTTGTGTTCTGCACATGCTCCATGGTGTTTGCACTGACTTTGATGCGTAAGAAGAGTTTAAATGCAAACTGTGGCAGCTGTTGCCCACGTTGACTGCTAATCTGTCAGTACTAGCCAGCTTTCAAATGCAGGTGATTTGTGCAGAGGCTAGTAAATTTAAACCTTGCAGTGCAGCTGGATCAGCGTGATTCAATGTCTATAATCAAGCAGATCCATCTTGCCAAGTTCCAATCTACAACGGCCCAATTAGCATCCATTAGAGCAGGAAGAGGAGGAGTTACGAGGAAGACAACAGCAGGAAAAGACCGCATGTGTAGAGATTAGCATAGGTGACAGTGTGGAGCCCTCCCCTAAAACAAAGACCCTGGTCTCAGAGCATGGGTTGAGCAGTATTTTGTTATTCAAAATATAACTTTTGCAAATAACATTGTATTTGCTTGCGTTATATTACAATTGAACATGTTAAGTATGTCTGTTTTCTTGCTCCTCATGTGAATGAATGGTTCTCTAAAAATAAACTTGCCTTGCATGAGAAAAACAGCAAAAGATGCACGCTGCAGTCTCTTTTTGAAAGACACAGTGTATTTGAGCATCTGTTTTATTTGTAGCATTTTTCCCAAGTTTTATTCTTAACTGTTGTTTTTCATTTTTACTGAATTTGTTTGGCTGCTGGCCAGGTCACATCTTTCTTGTAGAGGAGATTGTTAGGCCTCATTGTACCCCCTGGAAAGGTAAAATAAAAAATAACCAATCAAAATTTAGCCTAAAATAAAGTTATTACTCAAGCTTAACTATTAAAAGACTTATTCTGAAGATTGTGCACCAAACTGTAGAGAAAGGACAACACAAGGGTGCAACAGTTGTCTTTTAACAAATGAGTTGAAGAGTGTCACACCAGTGGGAGGTCATGTTAGATCTTTTAAAATGGACTCCACGTGACGCAGAGGCATGAACTTCTGTCTTTAATGTGTTTACCAAAGCGTGCAACATGTGAGCTGTAATGTAGTGCTAACAGTCAGGACATCCTGACATTCCAGGCAGAGGCTGATGTGTAAAGGTGAAAGCAGCGCTAGCAAAAACACTCCAAAAAATCAACAACATCCAAAGGAAATCATCAAAACAACACATACTACACTTGTGATAGACAACAATGGAAAAAAAAAAATCAAAGAAAAACATTGCAGAGGTAGCCTGCAGACGAGCGCTCGTCAAGCGAAGCGGCGTGGCTGCTGCTGGTAAATATTTATGGAGTTGTCATGGGACCCGTCCCCGGCTCAGGATACTGTTTAAACAATCTGTATCTGAGCACCGGGAGGGAGACGGAGACACTGTATCATTACGGCTCCCATGCGGGCCCTTGTCACAACACCACACACTAGGCAAACAGAGGAGCCACGCCGGCACAAGCGCAGAGTAACTAAAAATAGCAGAAAAGCTTTGGAGAGTGAAAAGGGCTGGAACTGGAGGTGAGCCGGGGTGTGGAAGTCCAGGTTTGGGCCTGAGGATGGAGGCCGGGTCACCACGACAAAAGAGGCGGGAGAGACCTGGAGAAACCTCGAAGGCAGGGAGGACGCCAGCTGCAGTAACTCGACTAATCTTCAAATTTATGGATGATTATTGTCATCAAAGAACATAAACGTTACTCTCCATCTTAAATAGGAGATGTTTTTTTATCTCAATTATGTGATTTTAAGTGACAATATCACTTTGTTTTGTGTTAACAAGAGTTTATTATTCAGTCCTTAAAACCTGATCTAATTAGTGCAGCAGGGGTTACCAAAGAAGAACAAATTCTCCATTCATAAAACCCAAGTGTTGGGATCTGATGTTTAAGCCTAGATAAGACTAATTATAAGTCAAAATAAATAAAGAGCTCTCAGGCAGCATGTAAAAGGCATATTGTCTAAAACAAAGTTCCAAAAGACTTGGGACCATGTGTAAAATGTGATGAAAGACAGAATTCAACAAATCCATTTCAACTTATATAAGACTAAATGCAGCAAAAAAAAAAAAAAAAAAAAAGAGGCAGTTGGCAACAAAGAAGATAAAAATCATGGCAGACGGGGCAAAAGTGTTCAAAATTGTGTCTTGATTTCGTTAAAAAAAGATGATTACTGCACATCTTTCACTAAGTGGAAACACCAGCAACTTTCAGAACCTTTCATCGATGCAGGACAGCATTGAAAATTAGGAGTGTCATGTGTTTGACAATATTGCTCCTGAAAACCTATGAAGTCCAACTTTTTTCCACAAAGAAGTTTAGCAGGAAGCCATAACCAATGGGATTGATAAGCAGAATCATTAATGGCATTGGTATCAATAAAATCGTATCAATGCCCATCCCTAGTCCTAACTGATTTGTATATTCATTCAAAATTAGAATGAATATACATTTAAAAGAAACAGGGATGTGACAGTTTAAGAAAGTTTCATCAATACCACCCAACAGCAAACTCAAAGATGAAAAGGACAAAGAAAAGACAGAGAGAAAAAGAAGAAGAAATGAACAATCATCTTTCAGCATCTCTAACTAGAAATTACTCTGCAGGTCCACAAACCTCCACCAAGGTAGCTCACATATTGCTGTTACATCTATAATCATAGTTCCATGATAAATTTACTATCATAATATGATTCATGACCCTGAAAACCCACACCTAGCACTCAGAATCATGTTGATATCATTATTAGTTGGACAGTTATTGAGTTAAAAGGATCGTTCACTAATGGCGGTTATCTGGATCACCGCCAAAATCTCATCATTTTTAAGTCAGGCCATTACCAACATCTCCTGAAAATGTCAGCAAAATCCGTCCAGTAGTCTTTGTGTAATCTTGCTAACAGACAAACAAACATACGCCAGCAAAAACATAACCTCTTTGGTGGAGGTAAATATCCCTAAAACTGCATGCTGTATGCAGAGGATTTATTATTAAGACCTTGATACGGTGCATCTCATTATTGCAGCAGAAAAAAATGGATGAATCTCAGAAATCAAACTCACATTGATCGGACGGATTTTAAAAAATGTTACCAGGACATCTGGAACGGCAGAGAAGATCAAATGTCAGTTTTATTAAATAAAAAGATCCTTGGAAATTTTATATCTGCAATACTTTACAACATCCTTCATATATTCAGTGGGCTGCACAGACCTGAGCTGAACTCTGAAGCTAGAAACTCTGTGTGTGCACAAGGCCAGAATATGTATTTGACTAAATCTGAGGAAACTTAAAGCCAGTCTGTCTAAATAATACATCAATGATAAAATCACAGGAAGCTGCTGTGGTTTAATGCAAAAAAGTAAAAGAGGCAAACTGAGGACGCTTTGACATTATTATCAGAGAACAATAACTTAGAGAGAAGCTAATTTTGAGGGGATAGAAAGTAGTGATGGACACTTAATGGAGACAGAATTTGTTGTAAAAAGGTAAAAGCAGACACAGCGAGAGTATGTTGACCTACAGAGGTTTGCTCAACTGTTTGAGGAAGGAAACAAGACAAAAACAAATGATTTGAATATATACAGTATACTATTTGGCAGAAAATAAACAAATGTTCACCAGAGTATGTTTGATAGTCTGAGCGAAACAGATGTGATTTTTTTCACATGTGTTCAGCTATGTTTTTTGGCTCATACAATAAAATGTTCTGTCTTTTTCTAAAATGTGCTTTGGTTCCTACAATGCTGGAAATGAAGATTCAGGAAGCAGACTCGACCTGGCGTGCTGCTGCAGAGGAAAAAGTTATAATTTGTGTTGGATTCTGCCGAGTTTAAAATTAGCATCGAGGTGTTGACCAAGCTCTGGCTCTGGTGCTGGTGAGTGTGTGGTGCAGAGGTCTGGTGATGGTGTTAATGTAAAAGTCAGGCTCATAAAGAGGGGCCGTCGACTGTAAAGCTAACAATGGCAGCTACTGTGACCGCCACCAGGTGCCGGGTCTTAGAGGGACCGAAGCGGCAGTAGGAAGCTGAAACCTGGAGCTGAGTTTGAGGTTTGGATCCAGGCCTGCAGGAGGAAGAGGGATGGCTCCACGGCTACGAGAACCTGCCTGAGCGCTGAGACCAGCTGGGAAGAAGAAAACAGGCTTTCTGGTAACATGAGAGTTTGTCTGGAAACGACCAGGCTTCCCTGCCCAGGGAACAATGACTTCACAGACTCCTAAAACAAGGAAATTAAAACTAAATATTTATATTCCTTCCATGATTTCACACACACACGTGTGTAAGCACATGTTTCTAAGAATTTACTACAAGTTATATTTTGCAGCGCCATGTGAGTTTATACAAATCCAAATTAATTCATGGTTTGACCTGCCACAGTAGGACACAGTATGAGGACCAATTAAGCTGCAGCACCAATTTTGTAAGTATGCAGCCCTGGTTGGTTGATGATGATTGACTGAATTAGATTGATTTAATCAGTTGGAGTATAAATTAGTATGCAACTATTAAAAGGTTTCTCTTTCAAACATTTTCTAATCGAATGAAAATCAAAGGAGAACATTTTCTATTACTCTTACTTGTCTAATGTGATGATAAACTATTTTATTTGAGAATTCTTTTTGTCAGTAAAGCAGTTTTATAAGTTTTTATAAAAAATTTAGAATTTTCTTGTCATGATAAGATCTTATAAAACAAAAAATTGTGGAAAAAAGTGATCTTCAGAAAAGTAAGATGAGTCAAAATTAAGCAGAAGATACATCACTGGTTGTCTGTTTATATACAAAGAGGCAATGAGATAATGGAGGTACTACATACTATAAAGTAATTTTTACTCCACAGAGGCAGATAAAGAGAGAAATACTGAGCACAAAGTTGTTATTCATTAGTGGATTTGTTTTTAAAGATTTATATTTGGCTTGTGGACCTTCATTTGGATGACAAGCAGGTAGGGATGGAAACTGAGAGTCTGTCCTAGTTAAGAACCAGTTCCAACAAAACTGAGGCATCGCTCTTGTTGGCCTTTATGCTTACCAACTCTCCTAACAAACCTCCCACTTCGCTCTGCATGCCTTGCAGAGCGAAGTGGGAGGAAGCAGACAAGAGGCAGTCAGCACGAGTAGAGGAAGTTATCATGACAGACAGGAGAAAGAAGCTGCCTCAAGTGTGGCTGTACTCACCCTAACTAGTTTGCATTAGATTTATTATTAGGTTGAATGTTTTAAAAATATTTTAAATTCAAAATTGTGCTAAGTTTTGATTGTTTTCTGATATTACAGCAAATTTAAGGCTGGTTGATTGAACTTTGCTTGGAACTGTGAGGCATTAGCTGTCTTATCTTCCAGCTGTTAGCTTCTGACGTTCACAGTTCTCTATGATGTGAAAAGAGACTCAGGGTTCACACTCTTTTGTAAAAATCATTTTCCAGGACTTCTCCAAGATTAAAGGTTGATGACCAATATCTTTAGGTAGTTCCACCGTATCATATTGAACTTTAAGTGTATTTATTTCTAACTCTCGGGCATGAACGTTATCTGCTAGCTATCTTTTTGTTCTGGCTCTTATGTAGTGTCTTACTATTATAAATATACGGTTTATACTTATTTTTGTATCTTTATTTATCAGTTTTTTTAAAAAATATATGATGTTGATTTACTGTTAAAGTAGCCTAAATTTCATTTTGCCATTTTAATAATTTCTTTTTGACTCCATTGTTTTGAGTTTTTATATTTTATTCCTTAACTTGGATTATTTATCTACTCATATTTTATGTCTAAGTGTGCATTAGTTACCAAGTACATTTTCACTTCACTTCCTATGTTTGATTTTTGTTCACTAACAAGACAGAATGAAGGCAAATAATTGTTTGGGCCAATTCCAGCTTTCCAGAACATTTTATTTTTCCCCTCAGTTCCATGTTTTCCATGACTGGAAAATTGGTCAATCATTTTCCAGGTTTTCCAGGACGTGTGTGAACCCTGTAACTTCAGACTTTTGACTTTTTGGCACTGTCCACATGAAAACACTCAGCCAGCATTTTCTGACTTATCCACTTTGGGACCCATTTTTTTAAATGTGCATTTTATGGCACCTGAAACGCTGTATCCTTGAGGACAAAACGCCTGGATTCATCTCTGTGTGGACAGCCCCTAAAAAAGTATTTTTGATCTGTTGTTTGGTCCTCGAAAAAGGAGGTAGTAGTAATGTCTCAGAGCTGAAATTCGGACAGTCTGCTACTGTTCATCAGTGCTACTATTTTCACTAATTTGACTACAAAAGAGTGAATGGTCTGACATGTTCTGGAGACATCACTTTAACCTTTGACGTTATCCAAAGCAAACTATAAACAATTCACCAGCCATCATGACTAAAGTGTCCTGAGGATTGTCTCAGCCTAGCTCAGCCAGTTCATTACAAACACCACTCTGTTAACAAATCTGAGAATTCCCAAGACTATGTGGGGGATTAATTCACTTGATGACTGGTCTGGTCCATAATGAAAATAATCCCCTCTAAAAGCCTGCGGGGACGTCAGATGCTCTGGGATTAAGCTAATCAGATGGTGTTAAATGCTCTGATCAGGATCTTTTTGTGAAAGTCGTCATCCATTTTTGTCCTGTTAGGTAAGGCTGTAATCTGATCCTTCAACAGATATGTTGGTGCTAAATATCTGTTCCTGAAGAACCTGAGCTGAGATCAGATTAGACCGTGTGACTGACTATCAGGAGTTTGACTGAGGTCTATTATCTCGGGTTAGTGGATGATGATGGCGACCTCGAGCTACGGGTGTTGAGTCACTGCACGTGTGAGTCACTGATGGGGGGATTGGAGAGGTGACAGGGTTAATGAGGCTTGCTGAGGAGCACTCACTGGTTGGATGGCTGGTTGCTCCTGATAGGACCCACAGGGGCCCAACAGGGGTCCCTGCCAGTGCCCCACGGCCCATTAACTAGCGGAGCCGGGCCCAGCCAACACACAGGATGGAGGTCCGCAGCGGGCTGGCTCCCAACACAAACACTCGTGGTAACACCAGCGCCGGCCAAAGAACTCTTAAACTATACAAGCTATACAAAGGAGCAGCGATACGGTTGGCAGCGGTCTGTGTGTATAACTGGAATATATCTGGAGTAAAATCACAACGTTTAGGGTTTATAATACACATTACATGTGATCCAGGTCAACACTGGTCGCGTGCCCAATATAATGCACCATAAATCAGAGTGATAGAGAAGGAGCTGGTGGTCAAACTTTAAATCCAAAGCAGAAATAAGAAAAGGAGAGAGCTGCATTGGTTCCTTATGTAATTTATGTCTTCGCCTCCGGGCTGAAAAACATAAATCCACAGCCACTGTTTTCTTTGAAGCTGATGATAAAAAAATCCACAAACACCCAGAGTGCACTGAAGAACAGCTTAATAAAAATATAACAATGAGTTTAAACAGTCTATATGAAGCTCAAGTCTGCCAAGAATAACCTGGCAAATTAGATACTGAGGTCAACACAAAAACTGAACATAAAAGTTAGCACACAGAGGCACCACGTGACACAAAAACACCTTTTTGTGGCCGTCTTGGCTCACACTGAGCAAGAAAACAGAGGTAACAAAGCTAAAGTCAATCCTCCTTTCAGCAATTTCTGCTGTGGTTATATGACCCGGGGTATATAATACTATGTATACATTAAGCTTCTGTCTCTTTGCCAAAGATTGCTGCATGAAATTCTTGAGGTTCCTGAGCTGCTCAGCGAAAATCTGCGTGAAGGATGGAGGGGGAGACGTGAAGAAGAGGCCCTGGCTGTTGACTTTAAGTAGCTGGATCAGAGCCGGCACCTTAACCCAAGCATGGGGAAGGCAGACCTCATACGCACAGCGTGGAAAACCGCATACATCATTTTAGTCTCTAACAAATAAGATTAATGGGAGCTGTGCTGGGGCGTGCACATTTCTGTGGTATCGGACGCACAGCGGCCAAACCAGATGGGCCGCAGCGTAAGACCTCTGGGACTGGCATGGTGAGCCCCCGTGAATGAGTAGCCCCGTCTGTCACTCAGCAGCGAGGTATCATCCTCGGGCCCGCAGGACATGCAGCATCAACTGTTATTATTATTAAAGTATCTTAAGTATAAATGGAATCTGCAAAGGGATATGGGGATTCAGGAGTATAAACATCATCTGAAAGCATGAGTGGAATGTGCCGAATGAACAAGAAAATGTGTTTTGATAGAGCTGAAGGTCAGCTGGAAGAAAGTACATAAACTGATGTCTAAAAATAAAAATTCACAAGTTTTCTAGTGGAATAAAATACTGAAAGCGACATTTGCAGTACTGAAACACTCAGAGCTGTTGAAATCAGTCCCTCAAGAGAGCCACAATACATCAAATTCACGCAAATTGAACCAAATTCATCTGTTGCAATGGACCTGCATTCATGCAACTGTGTTGTTCTAAGTGACTTGCACAACTCCTCTGCACATTTGATTTCCTCACTGACAGGAATCAATAACCACATCACAAAATTTACATCTTTCTCGTTCCAAACATTGATCCCTGTAGGCCTGAAATAGATATGCTCCCATCAGGCTTTTTGTGGCTGATCAGCGATCACCTGTCAATGATATCAACCAATACCGATACCAATAACGTGTTTGGTTTGGTTCATGGAGCAATGCAATAAGTATCCTACAATAAGGACGTCTGAATTACACAATACAGTGATTCATATATGACCTGTTTCTATTTATAAATCAGTCAATCAATCAATCAAACTTTATTTTTATAGCACTTCTCATACAAGAGAACGCAGCACAAAGTGCTTTACAAACAGATAAATTAAATGAAGAGAAAAGGAAGTATGTCCCTAACTTACTCACCCTGTAATCCATACACAGTTTTATTAAAATGCATCTTAAATAAAAGAAACTAATAGAACAGAAACATTTTTGTATCCAGTACGAGGAAATGCCATCTTACAGGTTTAAAATGAGTTAAACTGGAGGTAAGGTTGGTTTAAGTGTAAAATTAAAAATATCATCCAATAGAATGAAAACAATTAAAAAATTAACTAAAAAAATAAATAAAAGGGTGCTGAGATGAGAATAAAAACACTGAAAGGTAATGGCAATATGTTCAAACAGGGAATAAAACACTTAAGAAGAACTTGGAGAAAAACAATAAAACAAGAGGATAAACTAGTAAAAAGATAGTTCTGAAGTTAAAACAGAATAAGATAAAACCTAAAGTACCAAAACAGATTAAGATGGGTACATTAAATTCAGCAAAAAGCCAGACTAAAGAGGTAGGTAGGTCTTGAATTTTAAAAACAGTTTTTTTTTTTCTAACTTTGGGGACTGTTAACAGAGAACTTCCTGAAGACCTTAGGGCTCTACCGGGCTCATAGGTTAAAAGAAAATCATTTAAATAAGAAGGGGAAAGACCATTAAGAGCTCTAAAAACCAGTAAAAGAATCTTCAAATCTGTTCTAAAACAAATGGGTAGCCAATGAAGAGACCTATGAATCAAAAAAACTGTCAGCCTGAAATAAACTTCTAAATTTATTCAAAACACAAAACAGTGAAAACGGTCTAATCAATAAAGACACGACTGTCAATACACATGTGATTGCTTCACATGAATAAGAAAACAAATTTCCCCTCCACTCAACATGAAATATTCAAGGTTCAGCCATAATCTACATTTCCATATCTCCAGATTAAATTTAAACACATAGTCAAATAATCACTTTACCAGGCCAACATTAACGCGTCATAATGTTTCTGACATGTCCTCAAATGCCTCACGGTGTGCATCTGCTGCATAGGAATCTGTAGCTGGTTTAGCTTAGGTGATTAGATTTTGTCCTGTTAGTCTCGTAGTAAATTTCAGCAAAGGCTTCAACACTGGATTCATATTTTAAGCTAAAAAGGACCAAAAACAAAATTTTGGGATTCTATCACAGTTTGTTAAAGAGCATGATGGAGCAGCAGGACCAGTCACACACAAACACTAACACCTAAGGGCAATTTAGAGTCAGAAATTGAACCAACAAGCATATTTTTGGTCTGTGGGAGGAAACCAGAATGCCCTGAGAAAACCAACACATGCACAGGGAGAACATGCAAACTCCACAGGAAAAGGCTCTGACTGCCTTCAGTCGCTGGACCAGCATCTTTCTGTGCTGTGAGACAACAGGACTACCACAGTGCAGCCCCAGAGTCTATAAAGTAAATCTATGATAAAACTCTAATCCTTAATGTCTGCCTGTGAAAACCTTTAGCTTCAGAGACTTTGTCATGTGCCTATTGACCAATCAAGGGCTGATTTCCAAACCTTACTCAACTCAAAGCTGTTACGAATGATTGCATTTACATGGACCTGAGTATCCTGATTGCTGATCATATTTCAGATATGGCCTTTACTGAAGCATTTATTCTTGCTCCACTGCAAATGCAAAGTGCACATGTGAGACCATCTCATCCAAGGATATTTGATGTCAGTCATGTGACTTGAAGCACATCATGCTGCCACTTCTGTGATGTTTGATGAAAACCAAAACTGAGAGTATTTACATTTCCACGATCAATCTTTCATTAAAGTCTGTCTGATATCACCATCAGCAGTCAGAGGACTGCCAGCTTTAAGGCTGCCAGAGTTCAGTTTCAAGACATTGACTCCAACAATGATAAAACACATACTGAGCACTTTCTCAGGAGGGTCTTTTGCTAAGAACGTGTATGTGTATGCCCAGTCCATCTGGGTTTAGTCAGTAAAACAAAGTAAACTTATTATTATTGTTTTAAGGTATCATTTGGTGTTTAGCCTTATTGACAGTTGAAAGAGAGGCAGTGGACATAGTTAGAAAGGGAGTAAGAGAGCAGGAGCCTTAATACATGGACGTGTGCTGTGTAGGTTCTGGCAGGGGTTCAATTCCTCTAAAGTGGGGGTACCCACATAGGGATTTTCTAAATCTGAAGAGATTTTTTATCTGTTAGAGACCCCACACACGAAGATAAAAATTCATTGAATAATTTTGATTGTACTGTGTGGTGTGCTCTGATAATCTCAATACAACACACCACACACACAATGGTTCTGTCCCACCAACGATCTAGAATCTAGTCCTCCAAGACAGAAATCTCACGTGATCAAATGTGATCTAACAAAAACAAAGAAGAAGAAACATAGCAACAACCAGAAAACACAAGACACAACATGGAAGAGGCCATACGAGAAGAGGGAATGATGGTGGAATTGTGACTATTTTGACAGAAAAATCCAGACTTAATAAAAAAATAAAAATAAAAAAAAAGGCTGTGGAAAAATCCTGGAGACAGCGTGAACACGTGGTCCTCCATTTCTGAGGTCCACAGAACTTTATGTTAAAGGTCAGCCATGCTTGTTTTTATTTACGCCTGCTTCCTTGTTCCTCAGTCAGCTCACTTCTTGATTAACTACATTCTGTTTCCACATCACAATTCACAGAGTTATCACTCGGGAGTCTTCGGCTTTCCCCACACACATGAAGATTTTTGGTTGTAATATTGAACAAGTCTAATATTTACGATTGTTGGCCTGACCTGTTTTGGAGCCGATTATCAGGACAAATTCACTCTTAACACACCTCAGACCACAGGATAATCTTCTAGGATAATCTTACGAGACATAAAATAACCTGGCATTTGTTGTCCTTGGTCGGAAAGGGGAAAAATTGGGACAAAAACAGCCCGATAATCTTTATGTGTACCCCGCTTAAGGTACAACTGTGGGTCTCCAAGGGTGAAGACAAGTAACCATTGCTGTGCCCTGTTAACTACGGACTAGGGCTGCAAGATTTGGGATTTTTGTAGATTTCTGATTTGACTTTATTTCCAAACTCACAATCGTTAGTACCACTTTTGATATTTTTTGTCATAAGCACAAAGTCCACACTTTACTAAAATCAACTTGTTTCTTTCATGTTGACAGTTCAATGGCGGTAGAAACAAATGCTAAGCAGGAAAAAAACATATTCTTCTTTAATAATTATACTTCTGATTTGTAAAAGTGGACATTCAGTAATGATGAGGTGAACCATTATGGTACATTTGTATATTCTGAAAACCTTACAGTCATTTTATGGTATATTTATGCCAAAGTTGTATGGTTAAAATTTCAACAGTGAATATCTGCAAAAACATTGATATCTGCAAATACCACTAATCACCTTTTTAGATAATTTTCTGCTGATACCAAAGTGTTCCAATAATATTGTGCATCCCTACTACAGTAGATCAGCATTTTGATGCTTTTTGTCATATAAACTTCCAATAATGTTCAAATGTTTGGTCATCAAAAGACAAAACTCTGTTATTTAGTCACTCCAAAGGTCAGATAAGGTTGATAAGTCACTTGGCGGTGGCCACGTCAGTACATGTATTTGCAAAGTGTGGAGTTGAAGCACATTCATTCCACAGTAACCCGATTATTTTGGTGTTCTACAGGTAGTAAGATTGGAAGAAGTGAATATACCAGGTTCCCAAATTGGGGTATTATGTTTACAACTGCAAACAAAAAACTGGATACTACATAAGCTCTTTGGCACCCATCTATCAAATGTGCATTACCTAAACAAGGGTGTTAGTCGTTCACATGCACAGACTGGCAGATATCAATTTGAGCATGGGCGTAGGATATGTTGCAAAAACAACCGCTGGTGAAGAAGGAGAATCTTCATACCATATTTGCTGTTTCATATCAAATTTGTTTTTATGTTTAAAGCTTAATAGTTAAATTAGCAATGATATCTAATATGAATTTTATATTACACTCCAATCTAACAATCCCTGTTGACTTTCTGATAATGGCAGCACAAACTCTTAGTTCTTGTTTTTGTTTGAATTATATAAACAAGTGTTTTCTTCATCAAGTCATTTTGAAAAATGGATAGGCTGCTTTCAGTAAATGTAAATGCTACTTTGACAACAGTAAAAATCCCTGCACCGTATATTGTGGGAGTTTTAAGCAGCAAATTAAAAACTGCAGTGATTTGACAGGAAATGAATGAAGGAGATCAAATTTACAGAGTGACGCACAGCTCTGCTTAGCGGTCCAAAATCATCTGTTATCAAGAAGTCTTTTCAATTACTCACTTTAATCAGACATCTTGACGTGTAAAATAAACATTCTGCTCAGTCAACGAGCATTTACTTGATTATTTGCCCAAGTCTCAATCAGCTGATGTTCAGTGTGTTATGCTAAATTCTCAAATATCAACTTTAGGAGCAGCTTTTCTAAAAACAATCAGGGGTTATTGGCCACAACAATCGCAGTAAAAGTTAAATCCTGTAGGGACCACAGATGTCCTAAACAATGAGGTGCTTCAGGCCAAAAAAATGCCAATAAATGGGTCAGTGTTCTGATGAAGCCAACAAGATATCGACTGTGACCGCAGATTTAGAGATAAAGAGAAGACTACCTTCTGTATGTCGACGCTGTTCTAACAACCACCTACCTCACTGCCGCCATTCTCATATCAGAGCGCAGTATTTGATAGCTAATCTCTGGGTGCTGATAGCTGAAGCCTGCACAGGGAGCTTTTGTAGATGCCTGTATGGATAACGTTCACAGGCCTGTCGTCACAAACAAACGTGTGAGTGGGTGGATTCATGGGCAGATAAAGATATCTAAACTCAGTTTCTTGTGTCTTGTGTTTTTTTGGTTCATTGCTCAGAGAGATAACCAAACTCCCACGGAAAAAGAAGGAGAAAGAAGCGAGGGAGATATGATCCTTCTCCTCTTTCTGATGCTGTCACTGTCTGTTTTATCTCTCGGCAATCCTCCTTGATCTCTGTTTGTGCCAGGCACCTTAACATCCTGCAGAGACGCTGCCCTGTGATGTTTCCATCTCAGAGGCAGCAGGGGGATGCTTTGGAGGAAGTATATCAGATTTATTTATTTTATTCAGGGGGATTCCAAACTTGCTAAATAAATAAACACAAAAACTTCTTTAGGAAAATAAAACAACAATGGAAAGTAGGAATGTGCGATAGGATTGAATTTTCCAAACGCCCACTGACAGCCCCGAAATCGATGACTGCTGATAAAAGCAGGAAACAAATGAAAGATAAAAATGGAGGTCGACAGTATGGAGATCCGTCTGCACTGCAATGCTGTGGGGCATTTTGATGCCATAGAGAGGGTCAACCTGTCCTTTTCGGACGGGCACATGCTGTACAATTTTTAAATTGTAGTGGAGTGTCAACTCGCGCTATATGACTGAATCGTTTATGACGCACAACCACAGCTCAGAATTTATGTGCCTACACTGTACGGTCTGATTGTCCAGCACACACTGTACATGTTAAATCAGGACAGTGCACTGACATGGTCAGCAAAGACTCTGTCGAGTACTCCTTCAGAAAGATGTATATTCCCCATCAGCTGGAGGTTCAAAACTATTTTCTGTTGGCATTTCTTTTCTTTGGATCATTCATGATAGAATAAAATAAACATCATTGAAGTTTTCCACGATTTTAAATACTGTCTGTGATACAGTTTGTGCTGCAACAACCAGGAACAAAAGCCCTAATTTAGGGAAACTGGCTTGTGGCGCTGATTTCACTGAATGAATGCAGCCGGTTGGCTCGAATATAAAACATGACAGAAAAACAACCAACCAGAGGCAGCAGATCAGGCTGTGGTGGCCCCTAGCTCACTGCACTGCAAATATCAGATCAGAAAATACATGAAATGTATCAAATTTAAAAATAAGTATCACAATTTAAGAATCTAAAGAACAGCCTCATTTGCTCAGAGGTTGCCTGGCTTTAGTGGAAAGATCTCTTACCATATACCTGGGTCTTTTTGGGGTATTTCAACTATGTGGTATCGCCTCAGCTCTCCCCTCCTCCACGCACTTTCTGTGTAATAATGAGGGATTATCCCTGGTAAATCTTTTGTTTCCCTTCTGGCAAAGCTGGAAGTAAGCCAAGCCAGCAATGTAACATGGAAACACTGCTCACCACTAATTAATCAGAGTATCGCAAAAACATGACAGATATCCAAAAATGAAACGCCTCCCGTTGTCAGCTCTGTGATGCTGTTTCACCTCCCAAACTCTCCTCTGCTCGCCATAATATGTTGTTCTTCTGCCTGCAATAGTCCCTAAAACAAAGCTCATCATCTTGCTGTGACAAATAGCCTGATATTGAGAGTCAGTTACACTAACGCCTCTAATTTTTCCTTAGCTGTGTATGAATGTCACGGTAGTTTAAAACAGAAAATGAGATGGTAACTAATGAAAGCAAGTGCACATGGACAAAACCTAAAACAAAAATCAAATGACAATTTCGTCAACAAATAAAAACTAGACGAAAATGTTTGACAGAGACTTAATCCAATCAGAACTTATTTGGTCATGTAGAAAGTAGGAACAAGTTAGGAATATATCCAATCACGGCTAGCTATGCAAAAGCTACAATTATATCAAGGCTGTGGGCATTGTTATGAGTTCAGAATTCCAATTTATAGTAATTTACAGTTGTAAATTGTTGCATATGTCCGACTCATAACAACTGCTTGTTTGTCTTAGTTGGCAGTCTGAGGGATGTTAAATGCTCCTTTTTTTACTACATACTTTGACTGGGGGCCTGTGATTTTTCACTTTTCTTAAGGGCGCCTGGACAGAAAAAAATGTTGTACCGCAGTAAAGAAACAGAATCTCTACCTTATTATCCTGCTGGTGGAGGGCTTACTGAAAAAGTTGTGAGAACAAACTCTGTTGATTAAATTTGAGAACAAAGGGAGGTTCGATAATCTCACCTGCATGGTATGCCACTGACCCTCTGCTCCATCCCGGGTGTCTGTTCCTGGGGTAGTCCTGCACACAAAAACAGAGACTAAGATTACAAACATTATATTTCATGGCAGAAATGCTTAACAGGAGATTTTTAGCAGATATTTAAAATGCCAATATTTTCAAGCTCTTTTTATCTTATAATATCTATTTTAAAAACACACATTTACATACTGTTACATTTTAAAAATGATTCCTGACCTGATTTTCTTTGACAACCCCCCCCGAGGTTGTACGTAAGACTAGTCGAGCCCACCTTAGAACTACATGAAAAATATATTGGACATTGATGGGCAAAAGAACAGTATTTCAACTAGGGATGCAGGATATTATTGATTTGATATCGGTATCGGCCGATATTGACATTTTTACAGATATTTATAGTCGATATATCTACCACACATATTGGCCATATATCAGCTGGAATATTGGCATAAATGTATACATAAATGTATAATACTGACTGACCTTCTCATCGCTGTATTTTTGCAAGAGTTAAATGCTGTTTTTCTTGTTTCACATTTGCTCCTCGCAAAAATATACTGTAACACTGAAAGTAACAAGTCCATTTTTGTTAAGTACAGAGAATACATCAGTATCGGCAATTATGAATTTAAAAATATCGGCATATCAAATATCGGCAAAAATCCACTATCGTGCATCCCCACCAAAAACACATGCATCTCAAGTGCAACAAACATACACCGATCAGGCATAACATTATGACCATTGACTGGTGAGTGAATAACACTGATTATGTCTTCATCGTGGAAAAATGAACAAGTGTGAGGATTTGAGCTTGACAAGGGTCAAAGAATGATGGCTAGATGACTGAATCAGAGCATGAACAAAACTGCAGCTCTTGTGGGGTGATCTGATCTGCAGTCGTCAGTATCTATCTGGAATCGTCCAAGGAAGGAACAGTGATGAAGCAGGGACAAGGCTCATTGATACACATGGGGAATGAAGGCTGATCTGTGGATATGACCCAACAGACAAGCTACTGTTATTCAAATTACTAAAGAAGTTAATACTGGTTCTGATAGAAAGGTGTCAGAATATAGCGTCTCGTAGTTTGTTGTAAATGAGGCTGAATAGCCGCAGACCAGTCAAGGTGGCAGGTGGTAATGATGTTATGTCTAAAGGGTTTAAGTAGTAGTGGTAGTCCTGGGAACACACTGTAAAGTTTAAGTAATGGGGGATCAAAGAAAACAAAACTTAATGTAAATATCTATGGCTGACATACGAGCTGCAATTGTTGGTCATTTTTATACTGATAACAGTAACTGACTTCTTCAGCTTTGTCTTCCAGTTCCAACACAATGTTCATAATAAATTGCATCACTGTTTGATATTAAATTCAGTTATTATCATTGTTATTTTTCATGTTTTCATAATAAGTCACAAGACAAATTAGATTAGATTAGATCAGATTAGCTAGAACTTTATTTATCCCTTTGGGAGACGCCCTCAGGGAAATTAAGATTCCAGTGGCATGATTTATAGCAGATAGGTAGAGATATAAAAAGAGATAGATATAAACAGAAATATAAATAAATATAAATAATAATAAAAATAGAAATATGGCTACTGGCTGGCTACCGCTCCTCCCCATCATCAGTCTTCCAGAGTATAAATTTGTAGGATTAGGTACAGGACATGGAGTTAACAGCAAGGCGAGTAACTTAATAAGAATGTAACCAATGATATTTTAACATTCGACTAAAGTGACAGTGCCTCGCTTGCAGGAAATGCTAATACTAACAGTTTACATTAAAACTGAATAAAGCATGATTTTCCTAATAACTGTCACAGCTGCTGAAGTTTAAGTTCAAGAAAAGTTTACACCACTTCAGCATGAATCCAAATCCTGACTCTGTCAATCATCTCTAAACTATGAAGTAGAAAACCAGTAGTCACTTTACAGTGCTTCCCCTTCCAGCTTTTGAGCAGGTTACTGTACTTTTTTTTCTACTGTTGTCATTTGGCTTTGTGTGTTTTGGATATCTGTCAGTGTCTGCTCTTCCTCCCAGAGGTGCAGATGTGTTTTCTCTCTCTCTCCATCTGTCTGCATGTACAGTACAAGCTGCTCACCATGCCAACAGAGATAACCCCTGAGCCAACTTCTGAATAAGATCAGAGTATGACTCAGATATAATTACCAGAGGTTTTTATATGTCCTCTAGGCAGCACCTCTTTTACTGTAGAAACACGCTACTGTACAAGAGACCGAGGGAGAGAGGGAGGCAATGAAATTATTATCTTCTATCTTTTAAAGGCCTCAGTCTGTTATATATTCATTACACTGGTTAATCTTGCATAAACTTTCATTTGAGAAATGTATCTTAGTTGTTAATCACTTGGACTTTGGTACTTTTTTCACATTTATTTTCTGTCTGTGGGACATCTGCATGAGTTTTGATTTTTCTTTACTAACTAAACAAAAGCAACCTAAAAGCAAACTATTTTCAGCACTTTAATTTAGCATTTGAGCTGCATTTTGGAAACAGAAGGAACTAGATCTTCCAGTCTCAGTGCTACAAAGTGAAAGCACAGTTGTGAGTCCCTTGGTCTCTGACCTTATACCTCCCAAATGTATCAGTTCATTGTGAAGTCAAAGAAGACATCTGTTCAAAGTTTGACTGAAGTCCTTCAAAGATATCTTGACTTATGAAGTTTACTCTACCAACTTGACCCTGTCACTATAAGACTCTACCAAGTAGTCCTTGAGTTGAAGTGGATATTTGTAAAAAAGTTCAAAGAAAACTGATCATTTTGAAGTCAACATAAGGAACTATAATGATAATGCATGGGCTAAAAGAAAGGCCAGATACGAGGTGTGTCAGAAAAGTGGTGTCACAAAAGTTTTATCTAGAATCCAAACTACAAACTACAAGTTTTCCCCTTCAAAGTAATCCCCCTGGAGTCTAATGCACTTTCCCATCCTTCTCTGCCACGCTTGCATGCACTCCTGGAAGGATTCTTCCGGGATCCTCCGCAGCTCCGTCGTCACAGCCTTTTTGATGTCGTCCACGTCTACACGGAGCCAGGTCGGGTGAGTAGGGAGGTTGCTCCAGCACGGCGATGTTCTTCTCGGCCAGGAACTGTCGGATGCTCAGGGCATTGTGAGCAGGCGTGTTGTCATGGTGAAGCAGCCACGACTTGTCCTGCCACAACTCTCGCCTCTTCTCGCGCACTGAATGAAGCAAATGCCGCAGTATGAGTTATATACTCCAGGGGGATTACTTTGAAGGGGAAAAGTCTGAGTTTGAAATAAATCTGTCGTGACACCAGTCCTGGAACTTTTCTGACACACCTCGTATTTGCAGTTATATAAGTTGAAGCTTTGTAGGTCTGCAGCAGCAGGCCATCCACATCAACAATCCAGAGCAGCCTAAATAAAAGGCAGAGACAGGTACAAGAGCAAAGAAAAAAAAAGAGAGTGAGGGAGCAAGAGAACAAGAAAAGGGAGAGAGAGTGTTCACATAGACAACCCAAAAAAAACAATGCCTCCTGCCTCTGCTGTTTCTGATGCAAGGGCTTAAAAACCTCGGGCATGTTGAGTAAGACTGATATCAGATCTGTAGGACTAAAGGCTGCTGCCTGAGGTCTGACATCTTCAGATGAATATATCAATGAGATTACTATCCAGTTAGTGGTAAAAGTGCTTCCCTCACCACTGGGAACAGCTAACCATTCACACTACATTTGTAAATTATGTTGAGTGTCCATCAGCATCAAATAATTTCATATAGACACATTAGCAGCATTAGCAGTGAAAAGGACACTTAATCGTGACACTGAAGAAACTGGGAGCTGAACTCATGACCTTCCAATTGAGAGGCCACAGACTCTACCGCTGTACCACAGAGGAAATCATTAATCAAAAAGGCAAATGATATCAGTGGCTCAAAGCAGTTGGAACAGTTTTTAACTGGAACTGGTTCTCGATTCCCATCCCCAGTGAGGACAAGTGCTGCTCCAGTTGCTCTTGCTAGCTTGCAGCATTAATGTGATGAATCTTGAACACAGTAGATGTTTTGAATTAGAGATGATGGACACAATTACCCAGAAGACAGCAATGAAAACAGGCATTTAACAGTTGATCCATTTATCAGACACACGTCTGCGGTTTAAATTAAAGCCCTGCAAATCCACCCATCAGTATTGTAGCTATTCCTGATGTTCGTCCACAAAATGTCCGATTAGAACGGTGCCTTTTGGTCATCAATCAGGGAGCAAGGAACCCAGACGTTCCCGTCCTCCTCGTGGAGATGCTGCCCGCATGCCAGCCAGCCAGAGGAATCCTCGGGCTTGTGGTCGAGACGAGGGGGGAAGAGGAGCAGACTTGGCGGATCAAGAGGCTTTTCAGGTTTGGACCAGCAGCTGCATTCCTCCATGTCTCTCTGTCTTCCTCTGCTGATGTCTCACTCTGTCCTTTCTCCCTCTCTCCCTCTCTCCCTCTCGGTTTTCCCCCATCCATCTCCATTTCCTGTTCCTGAAGCCTCAATGGGGTTGTCAGACAGGATCCTGGATGTTTCCCTGATGTCCTGTCCTCAAATGCTGAACTATGTGGGCCTGGCCTGACCAAGCTATGTCCATTCTGTCCACTTAATGATATTTTTTCCATTCACACAGATGGATACTAATAGATACAATTACACACCAATTTGATTCTAAGTAATTTATTAGCTCATTGGTCTTTGGATCAGTCAACAGTGGCTGTGCTTTGGTTTAAGAGTGACTGTGACTTGATAAAGACGGCCAATTTTTCCATTTTCGTGACATCTTTCTGGTTCCATTTTGTACAGATGTACCTAAAGATAAGTTCTAAATGATTTTTTGGATGCCCTCGTTAGTCTTAGTCAGTGGATGCAATTTAAGCAGTATCATGGGTTTATAATGCATCTATTTATTTCACAATGTGACTAATACACAAAACCATGAAAATCTCTCCCTCACATGTCTTTTCTATCAATATTTGCAGCACTAAAACACAAATAATACAGTAAAAATAATCTGCCTACAAGTTCCCTGAGAAAAACATGCCTTTTATTTTGCTATGTGGTATGTTGTAAAAGTCACGGACACTTGCTTTAATTAAATAAAATCATGTAAATCTTCATGTTGTCTATGCCATAAAATGAAACAAAAAATGAGAGGACACCTTCATAAATGGATGGCACCACACAGGAGAGCCAACCCTTCAGATCTGGACTCAGCCATCCGCTTGCTTCTTACGAACACTCCTTTGAAAACAGCAAGTCTGAACACTGTCCGAGGAAGAGGTTTGGTTTGAACGTGGAGTTAAAAAAGCCATTTATGTCAAGCCAGAAAGACCATCCCTGAACAGAGGAGTCAGTCTAAGACCACATTTATCGCCCATCTACACTGCAGTTCTGGACTCTCTCCATCTGATATGTAAACACAGAATCCAATCCCAACCCTGAGTGAAACCTTGATCACCTTCAGACCAATGAAGTCAACCTAGGCTTTATATTCCAGCTCTATGCCCAATCACATTTTAGAAGTGAAGAAGTCTTGACAGAGGAGGCAAAACGTCTTCTAGAAAAAATAGGTCAAACAGCTGAGAAGAACTTTGGATAACCATGACCTGGTTGCATTACTGAAAAGGATGATTACAGGAGTTATCACTTTGATGTATCAGGTCATTGATTAAACAGGTCGTTTTATGGTTTATGTTGCATGTGACAAAAAATCCACAGGCTCAATACCTGTGTGAAAAATCTGGTTCCCCAATCAGGGGAATCCTGGCCTATGCTTAAAATATCAATACGGCAAAATATCGTCATGCACTCCATGGGGATATGTGTATCGATACGGATTCCACACAATCGTTACGGCCTCAATGTTTTGAAGATTGCTGTCAATACTCTTTGGTTAATGTTAACAATGGCACAGCTCAAAGTAGAAGCCAAACTACATGATGAAGCACATGTTTCAAATTTTAACTTAGGTCTGCCATCTTTAAGGACGTGAAGTTAAGTTTGTTAAGTTGTAGAATCATTTAAAAGTCATCCTTGTTCTGCTTGGTCAATATTCACAATTTATGTGTATCAAGATAAGACATATCGTATCGTGGCCTCAGCGTCGGGATACTTATTGAATCGTGAGTGTGCTGGAAATACCCAGCCCTAGTTACATCCAACTATTGTTTGATCAGAAGTTTAAGATGAAATTTCCCACTCGGAATTCAGAAATCCCAACTTCCCAGTGCAACTGGAACGCAGCATTAACTGTTAATTGTTCCTTCGACATTCAATTTTATCCATCTTGCAGGGACCATTTTTTATATGCATAACTCATTAAAAAATGTATTTTCATGCACATAATATATGGGTTCTAAATACTATAACAAGACTTTTTAGTGAAAAAAGAGATTTATTGCCCTGATAATAGTATTGCAATATACAGTATCAGCACTCATGAATCCTGATGTGTATCATATTGCCAGATTCTTGCCAAAACACATCCTGAACAGACATTGTAATCCTGCTCATAAATACAACAGAGCTCACAACTACAACTGCACAAGATATTTACCATGTTTATTGTTCTCAAAGACCATTCAAGTTGTATCTCTGATTTAATCACAACATTAAGCAAATGGTGGAAATAACCTCCACCTATACCCTCAACTTTTATGTTGAAATCTGAAACTGAAGCTGCAAAAGTCTGCAGAACACATAAAAACAGTTGGACCAGTGCCTGTGCCATGTAACAGCAGCTTAAACAGAAATACCATCATAAAGACATCATTATGAAATCTTCTCTTGTTGCCAAGTCTTTATCATTTACTGTGGCATGCAGGGGCAAATCATTTTTATGCAGGATGTTCAAGTACCTGAAAAAACAATTTGAGGGTATAAAAATAAGATTTTAATCTTCTGACTCCTCTTGGTGTTTTTATAATGTTTTCTTCACCAGGGAGAACCCATATCTAGCCATAGATTATGTAAAGCAGATTATATTGTATTGTTTTGTGGGACTTGGCTTCCCCTTTCATAAAAGAAACACTGAAACCTACTGTGGTTTGGAAATTACAACATTTAATGCTGTGATTTTTGTTTTAAAATCGGTGGTGGCGCCACTAAATCATGCATACACTCCTTGTCTATCAACATATGATGGAATGCATTTTAGAGAGCACACGTTATGTTGAGCAGCCAGTCCACGTTTATGTAGGATTGGACAGTGATGCATTTGGACCGTACCCCAGGGTATTTGAAAAAGTCACAATATCCCCATTTAAAACCACCATTTAAAAAAATCCCCTGTGTGATGGGTGTGTTTCTGTAAAATTCCATAAGAGTGTGTTCATTTAGGGATGGGTATCAAAATCCACTGGCATTGTGGTACCAGTACCAACCAAACCTAATGACAGATGCTGGTGCATTATTTTGGTACCATCAATGATTTGCCAGAGTCAAGGATGCTGAACGTTCTTTGCCTTCCTTACTCAATAACCTGTCAAATATTGCCCAACAGCTAAAGTAACTGAAATCACAAGCAACGGAAGCATTATCACATGGGCTGAAAGAGTCTGTGTTAAAACTTTTAAAGGGATAATTCAATATTTTTTAAGCTTGGTTGCATGAAGTATAATTCAATATTAGATATATAAGACACAGCAATTTTGATCAGGTTTGCCCTAATGAGGGCCAAAAGCTTTTGATTATTTATCTAATTTGAAGAGCCGATAGCCTGCTTTTTGAGTTTAATATGCCCTTTAGAGAGTTTAACATGTCTTCTCTGTGTGATGGAGCTCTCCTTTAAACAAGTTAAGAATTCAACAGCACTTCTCCTTCTCCCCCTTTTAAGCTGACTTAAATGTCCTGTTCCCCCAGCCCCCTGAGTAAACCTATCAGTGCTCCAGGTCGCAAGCTCATTGCAGAGCATAGTCATTACATAGAATGACTGCAGGGTTGTTGAAAACAATGCTGAACTGACCAATCACCATAGAGCTGACCTGTAAACCAACCAGAATGGACCGGGCAAACACGAGGAAGAGAGTCTTAAAGGGGCAGAGCATCTAAGACAGAAATAATACAGCACCAGTGGTCAGTGGTACCCTAGCAGTTATCAAAAATGAATATATGAATCTAATTTAAAGCAAAATATTGGCTCACAAGGTTGAGAATAAACCAAAAAATCTTCTTTTCTAATTTGTAAGTATTTTTATTTCAACACACTGCATAGCCAACATGTCCTTTCATCTGGAGTAAGGTAAAACAAAAACAAAAGGCTTCTTTAGCTACCTCATGTCCAAATTTTTCTAAATAACATGAACCGCCAGGCTAACCTTGCAAAGCAGTTGGATAAGCCAGATTCCATATCTGTCGTCCCGCAGATCCATCTGACACTGCCTTAAGCTGGAATGTTTGTGCTTGGCTGGGCTTTCCAGCATCTTTTTAAAGACAAAGAGGCAGTAGTACCAATCTGGTTTAGTTGTGCTAAGATTGAGAAGCGACCTTGAGTCTCTGACTACTTCAAAATTAATGTGACAAAGCATTCATGCAACAGCATTCCAGTTTTTCTTTAAAAGTCCTGTCCCTCCCAATCACTTTCTATGGGATGTTTCCCAGATAGATGTGAAATATATCCCATGGATATGTGAAACTATCCATCCATCCATTCATCTGGCATGTAAGAGGTTTGCTCTAGGCCCTGTCTGCAGCAATTTAAGGCCTAACTTTTGTTCCCGTTCTCTCTTGTGAGGGGCAGATTTGATCAAAACCACTGTGAGAAATATATATATGTTATGAAACTGAAACATTCAACCCACTTCAATAATACCGACCATTTCCTTTAAACTTCACTTTTGTCTGATAGGTATCAATTTCTAGAAACAGATTTTTAAGGATCAATTTAACACTGATACAGGAAAAAAGACTGAACCTTGGAGTAAACTTACAGTAGCAACAGCATTTGTAGAAATTATTTTTTGTTTGTTTGTTTTTTTGTTTATATTCAAAGTCTCAATACAACACATTAACACCACAAAACATTTTTTGCAACAGAAGTGGCTAAAAAGGCACAGGCAGAAGCATAATGCTTATATTTATACCTGTCCTAATTAACAAATTAAGCTACCCTCCACATATTTATATTATATAGAAAAAAAACAAAAAACAAAACCATAACTAATACAGTAATATAAATCATTAAATATAAAACAAAAACAGCAATATGACATAATTTACGAAATCATTTACATTTGTAACCCTCACAAATTACTTAACAAATCATTCTCTAATTATAGAGTGATGACAGGACTCCTGTTAATAGTGTAAGACTAATTTACCAAATACAGAATCTCACTATTTAGACTCATGTTGCCCTGCAAAGGCCAATAGTGCAAATGCAAGAACAACAGACTTGGAGAATGTGTCCACAGTAGAGCAAAGACCTACAATATCTGATCCATATCTGCTACATCGGTGTCATCAGAGCTACCTGCATTTCCACACGGTGGCAGAGTAAACAAGTCAGAATGTGCGGGCAGAGCGAGGTATCATGTGGAAGCAGATAACTATCATCCACAGCAGGTATCACTCAGGAATATCTCGGTGTTGTCTAAAAATATAACTGAAATCGTGATTTACCGCAGATGTGAGTGCATGGGTGTGTTTTGAAACGACAGTTAGGGATGGAAAGTAGAGTGATTCTGTTTCTACGTGCCCACACAACCTCACCTATAGGGGTTGGGCACAGACGGTGTAGTGAACTAATGCAGGTCTGTTTGTTTAACCTCATGTCATCGGGCTCAAACCTCCAGCTCCCCACACGATATCAGGACCGTCTGACATTAGCTGATGATCTGACGGGGGTTAGGAGAACAACAGCCTGTGTTTGGGCATGTTGGGCACTCTTAATGGATGCGCGGGCTTGCCTGATGCAAACACATTACACTAATATCACCTGGTTTGCTCTGTTATTGTTACCAAGTGGTGGAAAAATTGACAGGACAGGGTGCCAACATGTGTTTAGCTTGGGGGTGTTGTGCTGATAGAGCTGCTGGATTTGTCAGGTGTAATGAGATTTGTAGTGATTTTGTGTTGAATGAATTGAAAATGATTGACCAATTGATTTATATTAAACTTATTTGCCAATTTTAGACTCTGCTTAATATATTCATTTTCTAGCCAAAGGAATCTTTTCGGACAGCCACAAAGGCAATATCTTGCCATTTAACGTGAGATCATAAATGCTTCAATTGGGGTCCTGCTTCATCCTCCAAAAGATTCCTGCTTATATATATTGATGCCCCAAAAAATTATAAAAGATAAAAGTGGTCAATAGCTTCAGATCTTTCTGCTTCCAATTGTTTAAATGATCATATTGGGGCTAGAAGACAATCCTCTCTCTCATCTATTAAAGATAGGCTCAATTGATTGATACAATAATTAACTATTGTTAATAATTCTATCAGGGGATCATCAGTCATCTTTTCACGGCAGGGATCAAGCATCAGCATACTAAAAAGAGACCTTTGATAATAAAAACTTGACAGAACTTGAGTTTTGTTTCTATGTATGAAGCATTGTGGGATCAAAACATTAGTGGTGGGTTTGCAGTATTTAAAAATCCTAGACATTTCCTCCACAACATGCTTCATATGTCCATCTAAACACAATCTGAATATACAAGAGGTAAGTTATCTGCGCTGCAGGCTCAGGATTAGTAAATATGTGTGTGTTTGTGTGCATCTCCATCAGAGATTTAAAGCGACACATGAAAAACAAAGAGCTTTGCCCAACAGTGGTTTGATGAGTGACTAAAATGTATACAGTATATGATAATGTCAATAACATTTGAAGATCAAAGTTTTCTTTATTAATCATATAAAAGCAAATTAATATGTCAAAACTGTCACTTTTCTGTGACAAAGGGAGACAGTGTTGGGGCTCTGTAGTATGATGGTGTGTATACTTAAGCTTTTATTGTTATAAACAGTGTTATATTTGACGGCACTTTTCAATTTAGTTTTAGTTATAGTGCCTAAAATATCTTTATAATTTAGTCATCTAAATTGCATTGAAATTTCACAGCATTTTAGTCGACGAAATCTACTGTAAATTTAGTCTAATAAAATATGAAGTGTAAAGTGCAAGGCATTTTTTATGTTTCCTTGAATTTCAGAAGTCACGTTTTACACTTGGACATACTGAAACATCTAATAATGCTTTATTAAAAGTCTGAATGTATAAATGAACAGAAACAAATTTAACTTTTGTGTTGTGTGTTGGAGTGTAAAAACCTTTACTTAGTCTTGCAGATGTGTGAGGTTGTTGGTTTGTTAACATTAGGCCTGAGTTGAGAGTATCCCCAACAGATGTCCTTAATGCTGCGTTCCATTTACATCGGAACTGGGAAGAGGGGAGTGGGAATGACGTCATATCCGAGTTATGAGCGTTCCAGTTACAAAGTTGAAAAAACTTGCTGATCTACCGGTCTTATCAGCACGCCCTGCATTGTAAAGTTCGCACCTACCACATGAAGACAGTAAATAACACTATAGCAGCATTATCATATATGTACGTCGAACAATAGTATGTATACGGCTGATTAACTGCGACAAACACTACTCAGAAGTACTAATAAATGAAATATCACAGGAGCTTAATAACTGTTTACACCCAGGGCAGCCATCTTGATTATCAACTCATAGGATGGTGAGGATCCCTCGACTTCCCAGTAGGAAATTCTGACCTCGGGGCGTTCTAGTTGATATTTCCCACTTGGAACTCAGAAATCCCGACTTTCCAGTGCAACTGGAACGCAGTATAGACCTTCCACAGACCCCACTTAAAGGCACGCTTGAGGACTGGATTAATCATCCACAATTACATCACTGACATCATATTATTTTTCTTAAAATTAACATCTGTATTAAACAATTTGAAAAATATTGTTTAAAATCTGCAGAGTCATCTCGATGAAGATCTGAGCAGATGCTGCTGAAAACACAGCAGACAGAACATTCAGATGAGGCCTGTGACAGTCTGCTGTTGAGTGCTGAACAGGTAATTTAGCCTGTTTTTAGAGCTTTTTCCTTGACGAAAGCGGCCTCCCACAGCTGAAAACCATTATACACAGGAACACCTTGTACACTGTTCTTGCACTGGTTGTTCTGCATGTTCCCCTGCTTCCAGTGGCACAGTGACCTTGCCTTTGTTTTATCCTAAAATGACCTTGTTAAAATAAACAGGTTAACGGAAGCAGCGCTTAAACACGGTGAGTAGGACTGCTGCATCACAGGAGGAAGAGGAAGAGGAAGAGAGCTGTTCACAGGACCCTATGTCGGAGCAAACTGGGACAGAGGAAACGCTGCCGCTCCACTCTCCTGGGCAGTTTTATTTCATGTGTGTGAAAGTACATACTGTTAGGACTGTGCGTGGTTTTATGGCTTTATTTGTTTACATGAACAGAAGTCAGTACAGTCATAAAACTTGAACTGTGAAAACCATCAAGTTCATTCAGACACTAGAGGTCTGTGGACCACAACAGCTCCAACAGTTCTACATAGGGTCCTTCCAATACTAACATGTTTATCAGTCTCTGATACAGTCTGAGATACTGTACTACAAACATGCCACTGTATGCACCAAGACCAATACACCCAAATAAGTGGCATATATGCGTTAGTATCTAACTGCTCAACTGCTCTTCAAGACATATAGCTAACCAGTCAACCACATGGCAGCAACTTAATGCATTTAGGCATGTAGACAAGGTAAAGATGACCTACTAACTTTAAAACAAGCATCAGAATGGGGAGGGAAGGTGGTTAATGGGATAACCTGGCATTGTTGTTGTTGCCAGATGGGCTGGTCTGAGTATTTCAGAAACTGCTGATCCACTGGGATACTCAATGCAAAACCATCTCTGGGGTTTACAGAGAATGGTCCAAAAAAATATCCAGGAAGACCCAGTTCTCAGGGCCAGTGTTGATGCCTGAGGTCAGAGAAGAATGACCAGAGTGGTTCAAGATCATAAAGCAACAATAACTCAAATGACCATGTGCTACAACCAAGGCATGCAGAGGACCATTTCTAAAGACAGATGGACCACAGCAGCAGAAGACAGCACCAGGTGCCACTCCTGTCAGCTAAGAACAGGAAACTTAGGCTACAAATAACACAGGCTTACCTAAACTGAACAAAAGAAGAGGTGGTAGGGACAGAATTTGGAATTCAACAACATGAGAGCATGGATCCCTCCTGCCTCCTATCAACAGCTCAGGCTGGTATAACGGTTAGGGGGGTATTTTCTTGGCACACTTAGGGCCCCTTGGTACCAACTGAGAATCACATAAACAGCACAACCTTCCTGAGTACCGCTGCTGATCATGTCCACCCCTTTATGACCACAGCGTACTCATCCTCTAATGGTTACCTCTGGCAGGATATTAGGCCTGTCACAAAACTCAGATCATCTTGAACTAGTTTCTTGAACATGACTGAGGTTGCTGTACTCTATAGTCATCAGATATTAGTCCAGTAGAGCACCTTCGGGATGTGATGAAGCAATGCTGTGAAGAATTATGGCAGTTCTGAAGGTAGGAGAGGGTCCAACAAGGTATTGGCTGGGTGTGTCTATTAAGTGGCTGGTGAGTGTGGGATCACAGTGTCAACTGGTTAGTGAAGTTGTTCTGCATAGTAGAGAGTGGCTAATGTTTCTGTTAGCCCTACAAGCCTTCGTTTGACCTTGCAGATAAATTGAATTAGGTTATTTTCTGTTTTGGTAAAGTGGTAATATCGATAAAACCCAACACAATTTAAATACAGCATTATCTAAGTTTTTCAGACTCTGAACTGCCAACCACTTTATCCTGAGATTCCAATGATGTTGTTGGTTTGCTCCATAGTATATATTCAGTGTCTTTTGTTTACATGTGGATTGAAGGGCAATTCAGCAATATGGCAGCAGCCATTAATCAAGCTATGGTGGCCACTAGTGGCAGGCAGCTGTACTACAGTTAAGACAGAGCTTCTAACCAGGATTGCTGGCCTGTATTGGTTAAAAACGTATGAAGACTTTGCTCAATAAACTTGTAAATTGGGTACTGATTGTTTACAGGTAGTTACCTGACTTTATTGTCTCGCCCCTCATTTGTGTGAATTCCTTGGTGTAAATAATTCCCAAATTTTTAATGACTTTTCCATTACTTAATGAACCAGAACCAGAGGACATGGAGGATCCCCATAATGGATAATGTTGCACTATTTCTGATCCTTCATTATAAATATGACATCCACTTTCCCATCTCCCAAAACTCAAACCATAATCTGCTTTTAACGTCTACATCAGTGGTCATCAACTTTTTCTGACCAAAGACATCCATGATGCTGGCAGGAGAAGTGAGATCTACAAGCCCTAAGACTGAACAACCACTTTCTTTAGTCACTTTCACGGGGCACTGTTAATTTTACCCAAGCTAGTACAAGCAATCTTCAAAAATTTAAAAACCTTTTGAAAAAGTAGTAAGAAAATATCAAAATTCACATTTAGTATTCAACAACTTGTGCAGAACTCATGAGACTTGAGCGTGCAATTCTGCCTGTTAAACACATTTTCAATAGTCCAACCAGCTTGCAAACTTTTGACGTAGTAGGTGTAGTCTACCTTGTAAAGCAGTTGGATCAACGAGGTCCACGTATGCCATGGATTTGCAGACCACTCTATCAAGTGCCAGGTTAAGACCTAATGCACATCTTGGTTTAGAGAACTACTAGAAATGCCACAAAGATCTACAAATAGATCAGGACGAAAAGGTTAGTGACCTCTGCTTTTCTTTTTTTTTTTTTTTATAATTCTTAGAGTTTGTTGTCAAGGGAACAAGGTTTTCTAATTTTTGTTTCACTGTGTTTTCATGTTCCCATTATTCTCTACCTCACAATGTTCTACCTTGCCTCCCCATTTCCTCGGCTCATCAACAAATCTACCAGCCCCACTCCTCACAACTTAACTAAGTCTAGATCTCTTTATCCCACAGCATGGCAACCGCTGTGTGTACCTGATGGAAAACAACGGATGCCACCAAGTGTATGCATACTGTACATTCATGGAGACTCTTATCTTCACAGGAATGAAGGAGGAAGCTACAGGTCATGCCAGGTCTGGAAATTGCAGCAGGGTCAAAACAGATCCGAGATTACAAACACATAAAAACAAAACACTTACCTTACGCACAAAGCATTCAAACTTATCACATAACACAAATTCCTTTGACTTTCCTCTTGAACAGGAAAGAAGTAACAGTGGCTTTGGGGATACAAAAATGTACTTCCGCCTTTTTGAAAGCAGGTGATGTGGTTATTACATGTTAAGTATTAACTTTTACTCTATTTGGCATCTTGCTTTTGGACATTTGATGGAATTAGGTTAACGTGCAGCTCTGTCAGCCTTTCCACAGTTGTGCTTTGGCCCAGGAGCTAGCACTATTATTCAAGCATTGTCACGATGACAATGCTTATGCAAATAGGAATGACGAGTAAAATGAGTTGTAATAGCTAGATATTATGACAGTGGTTGTTGATAGGAGGTTACTGCAGAGTGTTACTGAAGCTGGATCTTAATTTAATTTTAATTAAGTTTTGTAGGTGTTTGGCAATAGGCAAAATTAAGTACGCACATTATGTATTAAATGCTAGGTTTGTAAATTCCACCTCAAGGGCTCTCATTCAAAATAATACCAAACTAGAAGTGCTCAAAGAGCACAAACTCCTGCCAAGGCATTTCTGACATTCTTACCAAGTTATACAGAAAAAGTGGAAAACTGCCTTTTCTTGCAACGTTAACAAATCCTGTAAAATTTTCCTGAATCCACATCTGCATTTGGATCGCCATCGAAATCTTAGCACATCCTTCATTGAGCCATGGCAAACATTCCCTTGAAATTTCATCAAAATGCGTTATAAACTTTCTGAGCTACCCTGCCCACAGACGGCCGGAGAGTCAAAAAACCCCAAAAACAAATAGATAGATAGATAGATAAATAGATAGATAGATAGATACTTTAATGATCCTTCACAGGAAAGTACAATTGTTACAGCAGCTGTGCATTCAATTCATTTCAGTTCATTTACTATGTTTGTGTCAAACGGACACAAACACAGCCTCTGACGGATGATGTCAAGGGTAGCAGGGAATATAATGGGAGTGATGTCCCTCTGAGTGATGTCCAAACAGGGGGAGCTTGAGCAACCGAGCATGAAGATAGCAGATAATTATCGTGGTCCATCACAGCAAGCATCACAAAACATGAATGAGATACATAAACGGAACAGAGGAAGTTATCACTTTGTTGTTTAGCAGTCTTTTCCATTTGTAGTACCTCAATTACCTTGACTGTACCTAGTTTAGCACTATGGGGCTTCATTTTCCATCATAGTATAGGCTATGATATTATCTCCTCTACCTAGGCGGGGTCTTCACCGAAGACTGCCATGATGTAAAGACAATGCAATAATGAAAAAAATAGAGGTACTAGCTAGCTCTCAGTCTGCGGCTTTTGTAACAGCACATTGCAGCACATAACTCACTATTAAAAGCAGAGGAGGGTTTGATAAGTCCTGCAGCAGCATGGAGCAGACAGCCTGAGGGATGGATTTAAGTTTCTGAGTTATTCCTTCGGCAACGTGACAATACTCTGACCATTCAGGGGCTGGCAATGTTTTAAGTCATATTTAAATATCAGTATCAGCTCACTGGAAATCTCATCAAAATTGATACAATAAAATGCACTAGGTACTAGGTAAAATATTTATTGTAAAAAAACGGCAGTCAAGAGGAGTCTAGCAAATACCACAGCAGAGAGAATATTAAAAATGGCCATTTGACAAAACATTTAAGATTTCAGCAGCTACGATAATTATGGAGATCTTTCAAGACAGATAAAAACCTGTTTTAACTATAAAAATAAAGAATTTCAATATAAGTCCTCACCAAATGATTCTATATAAATATGACAAAGATTTAGTTGTTTTTTTTATAAGTGGAAAATATTTGCCCTAACCAGCTTTCACAGTCACTTTTAATGAATACAGGATTATACTGACAATCACAAAAGTTCAAAACACCTGCCAGTTTTCACATACTGAGTACCTCTGATCCACCTCTATTTTCACTCTGTCTGAGACGCTCTATTGTCACTTTAAGGCCCCCCTCCTAAAATTGGCCCAGTCTATTCTAAATGAGTGACCAGTATTCACTGTGATAACTGGTTGATTCAGTGCGATGCAGCACCATTTTAGACAGCTGTGCATTCTCTTGACACTAGGCCTGTCACTTTGAGCCCATTGGCTTGAACTGCTGATGTAACAGTGGTAGGATGTCGTAATTGTCAGTCTAATCAAGGAGGGGGGCTACTGATCAGCTGTATCAGGCAGCTACTGGTGCTGTGTGAAAGAGGAGAGAGAGTCTATAATGCAAAAGAGCTATATATATATGATAGTAAGTCAAGTATATAGTCCAAAAGAGCATAAGATGAAGTTTTTAGCTTTGTCATCTCAGTACTGAAATTCTACATATTGTGCCTTTAACTCCGAGTCATTCATACTAACGCAGCTTCCACTATGTTACCTGCCCGACAAATTGCAGATTTTGAACAATATATTTCAAAAAAGGCAGGAAAACTTTCTGCTGTAATGGACAAGTGTGAAAGAGCAAGTCTGGAAATGTTCAGGGTAAGTTATCCCAAAATTATTCCAGGGTTGCAAGTCCAGAAAGACAAAGAAAAGCAAATGCACCTCTAAGTGAGCTTGCTATTATACCAAGTAGATGGTGTTCTGAAGTTTTAAAACAGCTGGTAAAGTTACTAATGATTTCTTTACTTTCTTTCCATCCCTAGTGCTGTCTTTTTCTTTTAGTTTTGCCAACACATAATTGGAAAATGGACCGTTATGAAAAGAAGAGTCTGTTCAGAACTGTAGCCAATAATGGAGCTGTTTAGGCACAAGTTAGATACAATAACATAAAAGAATACCTCACAGCAGGATATTATCTGTGTTTAGCATGCCTTCAAAATGTAAATACTCAGAAACAAGCTGGCATCAAACTTAATTTAAATTCATCATTACTATTCTGACCGAGTGACCGACTTGCGAGCCACTCCTGAGATTAAAAAAGTGCTGTCAGTAGCAGGGCGACGTCCACTGAGGCTGTTAAACTGAGAAGAGAGAGCGACTTGGCATTGGGGTGGAAAATTTCTAAAGCAAGAAAAATTGTGTACAAAGTTGAGCCAGAAGTCATAAACAACAACAAACAGGAGAAAGAAATGGAGTGAGAAACAGACAGGCTGAATCTGGCAGCCTGGGGGGCATTAATGAAAAAAGAAACAGCATACAAGCTTGGGACTGCTGTTGAGTAAACAGTCATTACCCGAGCCCTTCAATTTGCTGCTTTATCACCTCTCCTGGACTCAAGCTTAATGTCTCTATAATGAAACCCAGATGCAGAGGGAAAAGAAGTGGAGTCAAGAGAATGGAGCGGGCCTGTGAGGAGGTAATAGGACTGAACATATCAAACTGAAATCCTCCTTCAACAATAGTTGCACCACCTGTTTGTGTTTGACTCAGAGTATGAGTCTGCGTGTATGTGTTTATTTTACCCTCCATCTATGGATGCTTTGGGAGCTTGGTCATTAAATTCACAAGAAAATAATTTAGCAAAAGAAATGTATTTGTTTATATAATTCTCTTTTGCTTCATCAGATATCTATGAAGATTGTCACATACCTGCCATTGACAGGGGTTTCTGGTGTTTACACCCTTGGTGAAAATCTCAGACACTGACACTGGATGTTGTGCTGTAAGCGTGGTATGATGTAAAATTAAGCCATAATTTTGGCTGATTTTTTACTTGTTTGATTTTTTGTGTCGTTTGTGCTGACTGCCTCTAATGAGAGTATGACATCCTTGATTTGCAAGGCATCCAGAACATAGTGGAAGGAAATGATAAAAGAGTTGAAAAGCCAAATAATATTGATTCCTTGAGCTATTTATTACCACTTCTCCACTGGAATTGGCTTTTGATTCCAATCCCAGATTAGGTCTAATACCCATGCTATTCATTATCTATACTGCTTAACCCTTTTGGGACTGCAGGGGTGCTGTAGCCTATCCCAGCTGACATCAGGAGGGAGGCAGAATAAATACCTAGACTGGTTGCCAGCCAATCACAAGGCAATACAATCTCACCTATATGCCAGTCAAACCAGTCAAGCATGTTCTTGGTCTGTTGGAGGAAACGCACACATGCACGGGAGAATAGGGCTGA
Source organism: Cetoscarus ocellatus (assembly GCA_037902135.1). Classification (NCBI taxonomy): domain Eukaryota; kingdom Metazoa; phylum Chordata; class Actinopteri; order Labriformes; family Labridae; genus Cetoscarus; species Cetoscarus ocellatus. The sequence continues at coordinate 139,757 of JBAMNC010000497.1, forward strand.
ACAGTTTCAGGAAAAGATCTAATAGCGATTTTTCTGGCAGATAAATATTCAATTCGATTCACATTTGTCCTCAAATCAAGCTTCAGTGCAATGTTCACTATGTTTACAGTACAGGCAACAGTAAGGACATCAATGATCAAAAGCACATAACACATTATTCATCATCTAATATTCATGATAGATAATCTGTTTTCATTTTATAAGGGATACTCCAACTTCTACTCCTAAACAGAGGCTTCATGATGTTGACCTTCTTACCAGAATGAGAACAATGAGAACTGATTTGCAGTTGTGAGTAAGTCGTTCATTTGTGAGCCAGTCTTAAATGCAAACTGCCTGCAAAGTTGTGAAATAGTATGTGTAAAATAGTTGACACAACAGATCCTGGGTCGGTCAAAAGTGCTGCAAAAAAATGCAGCTTTGGCGATCACGATTGTATTGTCTGAAATTTCGATTTTCAATCCGAAAACAATAAATCTTTCAGCCCTACAGGAGAAAATTTTACACCACACAAACAGGTCCCTCCTGACCAAGAAATCCATGATCTTTTATCTGTTGCATCACCAGACAGACCCAGTACTAATAAAGTCATTTGTTTCTTAAGAGTTAAATTTCAGTTGCACTGCATGTAAATGAGTACCATGCCAGTCATCAACCCATCTATACGACTAATGTCCATGAGAAAATATCCAAAAATATACTCGGAAAACATGTACATTTTTTCACAATGCATATCTATGACCAAAAGCTTTAGGTGGGGTGCACACCTACAGTGATAGTATATTTCTCTTGCTCTGCCTCCCCTCACTGAATGCATCTATAGCTCTCTCTCTGTGCATCCCTCTGAGTTATATAAACTGCCTCTGAGACCTTGAAAGATGTTGTACAAGTTTCATCTTTTATTTTTGTTATTAAAGGGAGCAGAGTTCTGACCCTGGGAGAGACAGAGCTGGCAGCACTCCACAGGCCTTGGCTTTGGCACTCACTAATATTTCACATTCATAACACTTTCGAGGCTGAACCTACAGCGTTTAAAAAACTCACAAATCATGACCCCATACTGTCCGAGAAATATTTCTGAGTCACAAGAAAAATATGAGGGGAAAAATGTCAGGGAAATAGGTTTTGGGAAAGAGTCCATCGTAAGACATTAACAGATATTGAAACAAGCTTTAACCTGTAATTTTGATTAGAAAATCCCAAATGAACTTCAGCAAGAGCCTTTCCTTTTACAACATATACTCTACATGTTTGCAAGTGTCCAGGAATAACGTTCAACTCTTTTGATCATTCTCTTCACTTATTAATTTATTTATGCCCACTTAATGCCCCAAAACAACAGGTTTTTCTTTTATTCTTGGAGCAGTTAAACATGGTAAAAGTCATTTGCAGAGCTTCAGCCCTAATACAGAAATGGGAACAGCATGTGCATTCTTTGGAAAAAGAAATAAGGGTTTAAATGAGAGGTGTAAAAATTTCTCTAATTGTATTTTCCTCTTGGGGGAGTTTCATCTCAACAAAGTAGGCTATTACATCTTTTAAAGCAAACAGCAAAGAAGCTCCACGATGGGATGTAAAGTAAAACTTAAAATAGTATAACCACCAGGGAAGTATCATCACCGTCAATAGCTGGAGTTTGAATAAAATGAGCCTGGGTATGTTAGAGGTGGTAGTGTGGTTGTAGTAGTTATGTGGTATGTTACATAACTTATCAGACAGCCATAAGTGTTGGAATGAGGGTGCAATCACTGACTGTTGATCCTTTTCATTTTACGTTTTTATTTCAATTTGTAATATCATTGCTCCAGGAAGAACTTTTTCACAAAAGCTTTATTCTCAATGAACTGCATGGCAATGACTTCGTCTGAGGGGAATTTTAGTTTGGTTTTCTGAGGACAAAAGACATGTATATGCACCTGTACTTTATTAGTGTAAAAAGACTCAGACAAATTCTTAGTGACACGATCCATCAATTACTGAGGCTGTCTTTTGAAGCCTCTCTGTGGGGCCACCATAATAACAACCCAGTCTAAAACTACTTTAGGTTTTGTAGCTACCTTAATAATTACTGTTACTGTTGTTGCTTTGTTTGCCTTAATCTATCTCCTCTTTCAGTCTCTTCCTGTCTCACTTTGAAAGCCATAGGCAGATGTGCCAGATGACTGTTCAGCATGAGTCAGGTTCTACTAAAAGAGCCTATACTTTACATTGACCCAGGTTCATAGGGTCAGTTTTGATGACTGCTAAAGTATGTTCACAAACGCTAATGTCTCACTCTGACTCTGGCTGGGGTCACACCTGGAGTAGCAAGACAGTTTTAGAGGGCAGCCTGTGCCATCCTGGGCCACCCATCTAGCCCTGCCTATGTAGGTCTGTCTGTGATGCTCTATTTAAGCTCCTGCCCCTTTAAGGCTCCCTCTCCCAGGTGGGCCCAGTCTGCTCCGAATGGTCGACCAATCTGTCCTATGGTGATTGGTCAGTACAGTACTAGAATAGAATAGAACAGAATGCCCTTTATTCTCATTATACAAAATGTACAACGAGATTGGAGAGCTTCTCCCTCAGAGAAGGATGGGAAAGTGCATTAGACTCCAGGGGAAAACTTGTAGTTTGGATTCTAAATAAATCTTTTGTGACACCAGTCCTGGAACTTTTCTGACACACCTCGTATGTTCAATTTGATTCACGATTTTCTTCAAATCAAGCTTCAGTGCAATATTCACCACATTTACAGTAGAGACAACGGTAAGGGAATCATTTATCAAAAGCACATAACACATCATTCATCATCTAATATTGATGACAAATAATCTGTGTTCATTATTTAAGAGATACTCCAACTTCTACTCCTAAACAGAGGCTTTGTATTGTTGACCGGCTTACCAGCACTTAGTGTAAATACAAATTGCCGGCAAATTTGTAAAATATTACTAAATAGTTGACACAACAGATCCTGGGTCAGTCAGGAGCGCTGCAAAAAATTGCAGCTTCGGCGATCACATGATTGTACTGTCTGAAATTGCGATTTCGATCCAATAAACGATAAATCTTTCAGTCCTACTTTAGGGCATATAAAACTACAAAAGCATAAGATGGGCTCTTTAAGGTTTCTGCCTAATTTAAGAGCCATGTGTTTTCTTTTACAAGCTCTTTGCATTTAATTTGTCCCACCCATGCATTTTGTCTTTTTACATCTACTTCTGTTTGATTTTCTCTCTATTTTTCTGGCACGAAATACAATGTCAGAACTAAGTGGGAGAGCCGGTGTTTTACATAACAAGAGTTCCTGCTGCTCTTAAATTAGGAAAAGTTTAAAACATTTCCATGTCAAGCCAGAGGAACACTTTGCACTTGCTATTATCCTGCTTTTTTTCCTAAATTTGTTCTAGATCAAAGTGTTCCAACATTACCATACTGTTAGCTTTGAGAGTTGCTGAAATATGTCCAACAGAGGCTAAGGGACCATATGAAAGCACAACAAAAGAGTCCTGCAGCCCACTTTTCTTGAAGCAATTGAGCCACCCGGCCTGATATATGACAGCCTGGAAAAGCAGGTAGACGGGCCAAAGGCAACAGACCTGCTTCTATATTGAGCGTAGGTGAGTGTAAATTTGTCAGAAGCTTTTCTTTTCTTAGAAAGCTCACCCTTCTTGCCAGGCCCAGGGCAATGTAGCACTTCTCCCCAGCATCAACAATCTCCAGTTCATAGTAGTGGCAGCGGGTGGTGAGAGGCTGGCGGGCCTGGGCCAAACCCACGTCCATAATGCTCTTTCCTTTGCCAACGTACTCCAGGAGCTGAGGAAGGGGAGAGAAAAGTACAGGGGTAAATATATTAAGAAAATAAAGATTAGATTGACTACTTCAACATTGATTTTAAGTGCAGACTCATATCACCGCTTTTTATAGCTTAATAAACTCCCACCATAAGGCTCATTGAACCCTGGACCTTTAATGACAAAGATTACTGCCCAAGATGCCCTCGCTTATATAACTCAACTGCACCCATGTGCCCACTAAGCCATCTCCTGAAACCCCCTCCCCTCACACCTTTTCAAAGTCTGCATTGCAAAGTCCACATCCAACATTTTTATTACTTTTCATAAACCAATCCAACAATCACACTCACTTCACACAGCATTGATTCTTCTTTCTTAAGCTTTCCCTTTGTTAGCTGACTAGCAGCACTTAATCTGTCCGCCACCAAAACTGTTCAATGCACACTGCTCTTTCATGAAGGAGCCAACTGACTGTGATGCTCTCCTTCACATTTCTTCTTGCACTTCCATTAGGATGGTGTTTTTGTGGATTTGTGGAAAATGTCTGTATATGGATTTCCACAAATACCCACTGTGTCATGGGGATCAAGCTCTCCAACCAGAATACAATCTACTTAAATCCCTTACTATCTATGGGATACATCACAAAACGTTAACAAAACACATGAAATGATCCATTAAAGTCCTCTTATTGTTCGAGACAATTTTTTCCAAACAACTCCACTCCCTGTGTTTTCCCCCGAGATCTCCATGAGATTCTGGGATGAGTCAGATACTGGTTAGATGACACTTTTCCTTTCCACACACCCTTCCATTATCAGAAAAGCTAATCCCCTTCAGGGTCATGGGAGGCTTGAGCCCATCCCAAGTGTCATTGGGCAGGAGGCAGAGTACACCTTAGACTGGTCACCAGCCAATCACAGAGCCCAGGGCTGACACATAGAGAGAAACAATCTGGCAAGCTCGCACAAACACAGTTTTAGAAGTCAAGGAAACTTAGAGTCACCAGATAACCTAACAAGCATGTTTTTGGTCTGTGGTATGAAGCTGGTGTAGCCACAGAGAAGCCCTGGCTGAGACTTGAACATGTAACAGCACCACAGTGCAGCACCTTTCACACATGCAGTCTTAGCATTTTATAGAAAGTTTCTAGGTAGCCTGTCCAGAAAATTCCCTGACTTTCACATTAACACTTTTACCACATAGCAGGAAGTCCACTTCCTGTTTGCAAAACACATTAACACATGCAAAAAAACTGTCAATTTCCTGGAATTACCTGGTTGAGATTCACATGCAAACACTAACGGTAGGGTCTGTTACCCAGACTGTGCCCTAAAATTTCTCTGCTAGCTGCCCAGACTATTTTAACCCCAAGCCCTTTTTACCTGATAGACAAACTACAGAAAACCTTCCTGCTCTAAGGGACAGGTGTGAACAAGCAGGTCAGGACATTTCTGGGTAAGTTACCCTGGTATTCGCCAGTTAGTTCTCCAGCTAGCACCAATTCATAACAAGTATTATCCCAAGACACTTTACAATAGAGCAGGCTGAAGACAAACTCTTCATTTTATATTTACACATATATGCATAGATCCATAAACACATATATAAAATACACATATATACACATACATATATCCAAAACCCAACATGAATCCACCATGAGCATAGCACCGGGCCAACCAAACTACAGGAAGGTGCATCTGTAGGGGGCTTTCGGTAACGGCAGCAAGAAAAAACCTGTTTAGCAGAAGGAAATCTTGAGTAGATCCAGTCTCATGTTGAACAGCCATCTACGAAAGCTGTGTTGAGCGTGTCGGCGAAGGAAGGGAGGTGGGCAGAGAAAGTGGACTAGATTAAGAACTGAAGCTAGTGACAGATCCATGGACCAATCATAAATCTGTCCTCATCATATTTGTCTCTGCTGAATATAAATTTATGAGAGGTTAGCCCCTTAAGATACAGCATCTCGTTTTCAGGACGGTCCTCATGTCTATGTGGTTCCAAAGGTAGCTTTCATAGAGGAATAATCAATAACAATCATGAAAAGAGTAATTAATCTAGTATATACACTAACATCTATAATGATTATAAGGTAGAGATGACTGACGTTGAATAATATAGCAGCATCAAAATGACAATTTATAATAAGTGGTGTTTCTTTTTGCTGATAGTTAGATTATTATGGCTGCATATGTGAAAAGGGTCCATGTCAATTAGAAGAGGTGTAAGGGGAAAACATGAACCCCATTCACACATGGAAAAAAAATCCAGCATTTGCTCTGGTGAGCTGCACGTGTGAATGCAAACAGCAGGGCCATGAACCGTGACTTCACTAAATTCCCCTGATGACCTTGTAGTATTTCCTCTATCCTGCCCCTCTACTGACTGACAGGAAAACTTCCTGTTGTGAGTAACTGGTGTGAACAAGTGAGTCATTTAATCTTTTGGGTATGTTACCCAGAACATTTCTTGAGAATTTCAGGGTTGCATGTCTATAGGCCCAGCAGGAACATTTCTGGATAATATACAGTTTTAGTACATGTGTGACTGTGGATAAAGTGAAATTAAGTACCTGAGATCATTTTGAATACCTATTAAAGTATTATCACACATTTAATTTACAATGTAAGTATTTTTCCTTTGAAATAAAAGCATACTAGCCTGGACAGTGTTGCCATCTGGTGATTTGACTTCTGTTTCTGTGAAATCCTTTCATATTGTGTTTTTCCATCTGAGACCTCTGCTCCTGTCTTAAAAGGAAAGTCCCTTGCTGTGAGTTGCATATATAAAGGAGAAACTCAGCAGGGACTGCATACATGAAAAAGGCTTCAGAGGAACTTGTGAATCAGTAAATCAAAAGTTAAAATAGACAGAAAACATGTTTCTTTGGTTATGAACATGGTCATGATAGGGGGAAAGGAGACTCTGCCTGCTGATGTGCTGCTTCTGCAGCACTTCACACCATTGGCAGAGCCTGTAAGTTGTACTGCCATCTTGGTTGTAAAGAATCTTTGCAAAGACCATCCCAAAATGCCTCACCCCTCTCTATAGCAGCAGGGTTTAAACCTGCCTTTAACAGTGGCCATTCACAATAGCTATAAATAATTTTGCCCTTGGACAAGGTGGAGTGGAGTGCTTTAAAAACTGCTTTGTTTCAAACATACCTGCCTTCAGTTTCTAAGCAAACCCACTTACTGCTGTTATATAACTTTTTTTTACATTCTTTGTTTCAGATTAGTCTTATTTATCAAGGCAACCAGGCCCAAGGCTGATCGAAGTCTTTCTTAAGTAGGAAAGTGGATGGGAGACATAGTGGATCAAGCTTGGGCAGGATCTTCGCTGCAGAGACTCTACCATGCAACTAGCTTTAGGAAGAGTGTCCTCAGTCAGTGGGCTCCATGACAGACTGACATGAACCCTGTCAAACACTCACCAAGACACCCATGGTGCCATTTCCAACAAGTACTGACAGCCACTTGAGGTTGCATGTTTATCATCCAGTGATAACGCAATTACTTTCAGGTCTATTCTGGTCTTAAGAATCTGAACAGGTGAGCATGGGTGGGAGCAGGTGAGTAGGTGGGCAGCTAGGCAACCTCAAGCTCTTAGGCTAAGTGTCTGAGTGGGGTTTCCATTGCAGAAGTGCATGTACGTGGATGCTTAAGTGACTGCACTCTGGAGAAAATCCCTGTGGCTGGAAAGCTGGGATGATTGACAAGGTGGGGGTGGACAAAATTAAGCCTTGTTAAGTGTTTGTTGACCAGCCAGGCACCTGAGGGATACACCTGGTAGGAACATCTATGTCATAGCAAAGTTAAGTATCTCAATTAAGTTATTACCATTTTTCTTTCTGTTTTTTCTTTGTTGCTTGGCGATGGATCAGACTGAAAAAAATGAAACAGCCTGTGAAGCTGAGGAGGGATTTTGCTGCGAACCAAGAAAGTTCCTCTACCAAATATTACACAAAATTCAGTCACACTTTGGATGTGAAGATAAAAAATGGAAAATATTATTAGCAGAAGTACAAAGTAATAAAAAAATATTTAAATTAAGAAGGATATGAGCTGCAGCAGAGATTTTTCTTGGCAAACAATTCCTTGAAACAGGCAACAAAGTATTTATATGAAGAACAATAAAGAATTCTCAGAGGGAAAATAAGAGTTCCTCAGTTATGTGGAAGTTGATTTGTTTTATAAGTTTATCTGGAGAAATTCATCAGTGTTGTAATGTCTTAACCTGACACCCTTCAACCTGGACCCTTCAATATATTTCACTAATCCATCTGAGCAACAGCCCATAGAAAGTGTTTGGGAATGGGCAGAACCTTTTAAGAGCATATCTGGCAGGTGATTGTATGATCGTTCAATCAATCACATTCATTACAGGGCAATGTAGTAATTGGGCACGACTGCCACGGTGTAAAATACAAAATGTAAGCCACTGCGTTAAACAAACTCTCGCCAAAACATGTCGGAAGTAGAGCAAAATTATGCATTCTATTGAGAAATGCTTTCAGTGTTGTTTTTCATTTAATAAAGAAATGTTGTCTAGGTCTGATAAAACTGCTACTGAAGCTGTTAGCATCTATGCTAATCTTTGTACAAACAGTCACTTCCTGCTGTCATCTCACTCTTAGCTCCACCTCTTCCTGCTCTAAAGGAGGCTGATTGGGCCATGCCACTTTGACAGTCGTTGTAGACTGAAGCTTGGCAAAAAGGATCTACCTGATTACAGACATTGAATAAAGCAAATCCAGCTGCTGTGCAAAGTTACTGCCCCATGCCATGTTGTCAACAACCAATGACTTACACTGTCGATGAAACAGAGAGGGATCTAGGGTGAGCAGTTTCAGGCGACTAATGCTTGAAGGGGGTGAGAGTAGCATCTATGTTATCTCTGTATGTCACTTCCTGTTGTCTGCTCGTAGCTCCGCCTCTTTCTGCTCTAAAGGACTTTTTTTGTGCGGTGGTGCTTTGGGCTGCTCACAGTCTTTGCAGATTGGAGCTTGGCAAGATGGATCTGACTCATCACAGACGCTGAATCAGGCTGATCCAGCTGCACTTCAAGGTTTGTAATGTGTCTTTCCATCCAAGCCAAAACTAAGGGCATATAAGCAGATGAAATAGAATTCTAAGTATTAACTGTAACTTTTTCAAACCCAAGGGTGTTATATTTGTTAATGTACAGAGGGCATCACATGGTGTGTTTCTTATCCACACAATGGCAGACACACACATACATCAATATTGTACCCTGTTCTGCTCCCCTCTTACCAATATTACGCCTCTGATACTACCTCTGGAGACAGAGCAAATGAGGGTCAACTCGTTCTCTTTATTCTGTCTTTCCTTAATTCACAGTGGAGGTGAAATGTCACGAGTGTAAATTATAGGGCTTGAAACAGCAGCATGAATGGGGCTAATGAAACAGAGGGCCCCAGATGAACATCATATTGGAATTTTACAGATTACCAAACTACATTTCTCAAAAGAAGTGCCTCCAGACCATTTGAAATGATCTCACTGGAGTGTTTTAGAAACACTGCATCACCTGCAGGGTTGGCTTGCATCATCCTGGGATCAGTTTAATCCATTAATCCTGGTCACAAAAAGAACACAATAAATATTGAGTAGCCAAAGCCCTTTAGGGACATGACAACCTCAAGGAAATACCTTAAGGTGTCACAGTGTAAAGTTAACACTGTAAAAAGAAAATAACATTGAATTTTTTTTTCTATAAGTCCATCTTCTGTGCTTGTTGACTCTGGTTTATTTATGCATTCAATGATTAGAAAACTCAGAGTTCACAAGCCAACTCCTTAAACATTCGATTGTTTATCATTACCAAAGGTCAGACCAACGTCTCCTTATTGTCTTTAGGCGAGGCTTTGTTGCTATGCATTCTGAATTATGGAGACAAATAAAATCTCTTTAAATTTCCTGGAACCAGAGCTATATTTCTTCATAGTTTCTTTACAGGAGCAGCCTGATTAATTGTTCAAGTGGATAACAGTATTAGCCTCCACCTTGTTGTTAAATACTGCCCTTTCATGTGTACTCTTGTGTCTCCTAACCTGATGCACTTTCATGCCTGGACAGCTGCACTTCTTTTGGGAGGAAAGAGTTTCGGTGTGATGAGCTCTCCGTCACGCCCTTTATTTTTGACTCTTGCTGCTGAGTAATGGAGGGAGGAGAGGAACACGAGGGCAGAAACGGAGACGTAGCCTTGAGCGCAGCATGCCTCACTGAGACATCTCCTCTCAGCTGCTCCTGTGATTGTGAGGAGGATGACTGTGGTGTGCAGAGCCGTGTTTTGTTAAGCTGCTTCTGGGAAACAGATGTGATGCTTAGAGAGTTGCCTGCCAGTTTCCTGTCACACCTAATGGGCAAAGAAATCTGACACTGAAATTAAAAGACTTGATTATGATCTTCCCAAGCTCCCTTCTGGAATATGATCGTTTTTACACAACATTTAAAAGTTGTTATAAGTAAGATTATCACTCCTTTTGCCTTTTTTTGTGTTCATATTGTTTTTTTTTACATCGTATATTTTCTTTTCTTCTACGTGTAATTTCTGCATTAAGACATTAAAGATATGTGCAAAGTTGAGTGCTTAAAGCATGACTGAACCCTGAGGCCATTTTTTCTAGACAAATCCAATGTACATACACTGTGTTGATGGGACTTTAATGGTGTGGTTAATCAATTGTGGTCCAAATCTTAACATTTAAGTTGGAAGCTTTGAAATTCTGCCTTTTGTGATAGAAATATACAAACAACTGCCCTTTATGGATTAAAACCTGTCTACTGCCATTGAATATTTTCTACTAGCTGAGTTTTGGAGGTCAACGATGTGTAAAGCCAACTACCTCGACCATGACAGCACATTTTTCCCAACTTTTATCCCAAGAAGTAGCAGCTGATAGCCAAAATAATCTGGCAAAAGCTGACTCCATCAATCTGAGATGTTGTGATTGAGGGTGATGTAGTTTGTTCCCCCAAAATTGAAAAAAGCTGAAACACCACGAAAATTTATGACCACAAAAATGGGAAAATGACCATGATGAGCCGCCTAACTAAACGTCTTCGCCACTTGAAACATACTGCTGCATACCACAAACTAGTTCAGTGGTTTTAAAACTTACTTTGCCCCAGGCATACAAAAAATCAGGTGACAATCCCAAGACATGTCAAATGCATATCCATGCTAAATTCTATCTTTACAACATGCTTTCATATTTTATCGGTCTTTAAAAGGTCAAGAATTTCTAGTACTGACTATTAAAATCTGAGAGACAACTGTCTTACTTTTGAAATATTTATCTTTATAAATACATCCATCCATCCATCCATTAACTATATCGCTTATCCCTTTCGGGGTTGCATGGGCTGGAGCCTGTCCCAGCTGACACTGGGCAAGAGGCAGGGAATGCCCTGAACCAGTCACCAGTGTATCTGACGACTGGCTCAGGGTCTGAAGACTCAGGGGGTTTGGATCATAAATGGCAAAATCCTTAATGGGAACTAGGGCTGGGTATTTCAGCAACCCCACAATACGATACGCATCTCGATACCGAGGCCATGATACGATATGTATCCCGATACATGTAAATTATGACAATTGACTATGCTTTCAACAGAATTCCCAACATGTTTTGTTTTGGATTACAAGAAGAAAAAGAACAAGGAATTGTTTTAAATGATTCTGCAACTTAAGAAACTTAAATTCAGGTCCCCAAAGATGGTAGACTTAAGTTTAAAGTTGGAACATGTCCTTCACCATGTAGCTTGGCTTTTACTTTGAACTTTGCCATTGTTAATATTACCCAAAGTGTATTTGCAACAACTGTCCAAACATTGAGGCCGTATCGATTCTGTAGAATCTGTATCAATACACGTATCTCCAAGGAGTGCGTGACGATATTTTGCCTTATCGATATTTTGAGCACAGGCCTAATTGGAACTGGAGGACATGGGTACAACCAGGTCACCTGTTGATGCAGGTGTATAAATATTGGGCTTATGTTGTTAAATTTGGTGAAATACCAGAGTGACTAACAAACACTTCAGGTTGCCTTAAGTCCAGAGGATAGCAGCAGCTGATGTGTGTAAATCTGCAGCCTGTGGCTCTCCTCATGCAGATCTTCCTTGCTGTAATGAATATTTAGACTTTTACTGACCCAAATCAACATTTTTAAACTGGTAGGACAAACCAGAAGAGCGGTATAAAAAAAAGCCACATTTTAAAAGAAATATCTACTTGATGATTGCTAGCATCAGCATTAGCCCACAAACTGTGTCTCTTGCATATGATGGTTTAAGCTTCATAAAATGACTCACAGATACATAAACTGACATTTAAAGCCTTGTAAGAACGATCCACCTCACAACAGTAGATAATAATGGTTGTATAGGCAAGTTTAAGTTCAACACAGAGATATTTTATTTATTTAGCGTAAACGTCAATTAAGCTACATGCTGGAACAGAGTGTACAGTCACGTGCAAATGGTCAATACAGAGCAGATGAAATAATAAAATTTTGGTAGAACAAATACCCAAGGCACAGCTAGACTTATCTCAAGGCACAATAGTGTGTCCCGCGTTTGGGAGCAAGAGCACTAAATAGATAAATATATAGACAGATAAAACCATTGAAAAGTAAAGAGCGGCAATGGTGACATATTTTCCTAAGTCGAGGTGAATGTCTTACTCATTCGTGCCTTCTTGTAGTGTTATGTCCTCTACCATTTTGTCCTCATGTAAATCCACTCAAGTAGATAAAAAACTATTAAACTCAGTAGAAGCTGTTGACTGTTGAAGTAAGCAGGTCATAGTATATTCTGACAAATTGAAGCCAGACTGTGTTTTCTTGCCCCAGTGACCATATAACACCAGTTTAAGCAATTCTCCATTGGCTTCCAAAACAACTAGTAAATAACTAGTCAAATCAGCCAGAGCATCTTCATTGGCATCTTCTTACTTCAATGCATTTAATCTACTTTTAAAACGATTTAAAGCAGGGTTCGCATTAATCAAATATTTTCCGTCATTTACCGAATTTTTTGATGAATGACAGACAGATTTGGAGGCAGTCTGTCATTATGAAGGACCGGAAAAAGAGGGACAATCCAGTGTGTCATCATACTCATGCAGACACACACGTTAAGTAAAACCTCTCTATTTTGCGCTCTTAATACATCACGGAGTAGGTCTACCTTTGTAAAAAAAGATCCCCTTCACAGCCAGAATCACTCAGTTTGTCTCTCAGAGCTGAATGCGTCAGTCTCTTCACGCATTGACAGCTTCTAACCTGCTGTCAGTGCAAAGATAAATGCTCTGTCTGTGTGTGTGTAAGCGTAAGACTACTCTTCACATGAGAGGTTATTGGTGATGAAGCTGTGTAACTATGCGAATGCTGTCATTTAGATTATGTTTCATTGGAATCAGAAAAGGAAAATTAAAAATGACGGATAAAAATATGGCATGAGGGAAAAGTGACGACATTGTCTGTCAAAATGACAGACAGCAAAAAAGGTCACTGCAACGTCTGATTTAAAGAGTCCAGCTCCCCGAGACACAAGTTTTCCTGTACCAGGTCCCAGTCTGCAGGACCAGTGTATCTGAAACCTTATTTCAAGACAAACTTTGGGACAGACAGAAAAAGTTAGTGCTGTGATTGAGTCACAGAGAGGATTTGCTCAATATTCTGAGAAACAACGTATTTCTTGAAAAGAGGTTGATGAAATTTGAACTTTTTCAGGACCATATATGATCATTTCACAGCTAGTTTGTTGAGTTTATGGCATTACAGGTGATTACCAAAATCAAAAAGTTGGTATAGCTTGTAGATCCTGTGGTTGATCAGAGTGCATGATGAAGTGAACAGGACTATCCAAAGTAACAAATGATGACACTTGGCACAGGAATGAGGATGAACCTGCAAGAAGTACAGAAATTTGGTGGTCTTAGCACTATCAACTTTCATTATTTTTGGCAAGAATTTCATATTGTTTCCTCACATATGCTGTAGTCCTATACAAAAGGACTTGTGCTTAATTTTGTCTGTTTTCTGAGTTTTTTCCTAACTTTCTTGTAAGTCAATTAGACCCATTTAACCTTTGAAATTCAGTTTAGCACTGAAATTAGCTGCCTAAGAATTTCCACATTAGCTCATACGTGCACCATGAGGGGGCTTGTTGGGGCTTAGCCACTTCTGATAAATGTTCTACCCCCACAGTTTAAGTTAAACACTCCACTAAAAAAATAAGAGACCACAGACATGTTGTAAGAGGCACAAGACTGCCATCTAGTAGGTCTCCCTGAATAAATATGTTAAACTTGTGATCAAGATTCATTTGTAAGATGTCATCCTCAGAGTCCAGTGTATGATAATGTGATTTTTTTTCAGTTGGTTTGGTATCCATAACTGAGTGTTTACTGTGACACTGATCATCAAACTGGTATTCTGAAAGTTTTTTTCAAAGGCTATTTCGAGCCTTAATGTCTGTTTCAGAGGACAGATTAGGAGATCAGGGAGATTTGAGGTCCATTTGTAGGGAAGGTGCCAGTGGTCAGATTTTAACCCAGGCTGCCCATCGAAGGACTGGAGCCACTGTAGATAGAGGGTGACCCAACCACTTGGCTAACTGGCAACAAATAATCAGTGCTTTTTTCTGTAATTGACAAGGAAATGTATTCACTTTCAGAAAACACAGTATGACCTGTTGCTACCACAGCAGTGAAAAGTAAGCAGGGGAGCTTCAGGAAAAACTATTGGAAAAACAGCAACTGTTTAAGATTCTGCAAGTGGCAACCTTTATGTTTTGATGTGAACTCTTGTGGTATGACTAGCAAAAACATTTGAGCACTACGCAACCGCCACAAGCAATTTAACAAAATATTGCCTTTTAACAATAAACACACGTGATCATGCTGTAGGTTCAATCAATCAATCGTCCCACTGAGATTTCTGTTATAACCTGTTCAAAACAAAAATCAACATTCTTGCTCCTTACCGTCATGTCATAGCTCACTGGCTACCTGGAGCTTTTCATCACCTTTTAATACACATCATTTATTATTCCTTTTTAACACTGGTGGGAGGGTGCTGATCTCTTCAATCAAATGCCAGCTCATACTGACCTGGTTCAAATCCATCAGAAAGTTTCTGTTATAAAGGAAGGGCGTAACTCTCGGACAAACAAGTGAGAAGTTTTATATCCGAAAAAAGAGAGACAGCCACGGAAAGATGCAAAAACAAAGAAAAATCTCGGGAGTTAAACTTAACACTAGTTTGAATGTTGTAACTGGTTAAATTAAGACTCCTTGTTAAATATGTCATAATTAATTCATAACAGATCTAATTTAGAATTTTTAATTTAACTATTTTACTTGAAGCTTTAAATCGGCTTGCAATCAATAAACATTATTTTTGTTTCAATATTTTATGATGTTTGTGCTTTTTTTTTTTACATAAAACATTCTATGTTTTGTTAATCATAATGTTCTGTTTATATTTACATTTTACAAATCATCCTTACTTTTTTAGAAAAGGGTTGGAGTTCATTTCCCAATACCTTGAAAGCAAGTTAACATTTCACATTGATAACTACCAATGGGTTTATTAGGTGATGGTTATAGCTGGGCAAAAATACTTGAGAAACCAGAAACATAAACAGACTTAACACAGTAATCATTAATCTACAAGCCATTTTCAGATTTCATAATTGAGATATTGTTTTATTTCATGCTTTGAAAAGCATTCTTGTTGTGAAACAAGGTCATTAACCTTGGAATGGCTGGCTGGACACAGAAATGCAAGTTTCAAAAGACTTAGCAAGCCCTCGAGAAAAAGACGGACTGAAACATGCCAAAAGACAGTACTCCTGTGGCTAACAGATACATGATTTATGTTTATTCCACAAGAAAATATGGAAAGAACTATTACAGGGTTCTTTCAGTCTTTGCAAAATCACATGCAAGACTTTCAGACCTTAGAAAGACCTGAATCGAATAGTTATTACCAAAATTTGCACTGCTGAACAAACAGCAGTCAACAGGAGTGTGGGATATTAGGTGGCTGTCTTGCCTACAGCACGGTTGCTCAGTTCAGACCTTTTGTATATTTCCTTTGGATCGTTTCATGTTCACTCTGAAAAACTTTGAATCAAATCAAAATGTATCCCTGATTCAAAAGTGTATGTTAAGTCAATCCTCACTCTGTTGAAGTGTAGCATGACTTTGCCTTGTCATGTATAACACATCGATCTGTGATGCTGTGAGAACAAGAGGAGAAATCCAACATTAAAACTCCTGTTAAGTTGATTTAAAAAAAAAAAAAAGAGTTTTCTCCTCTTGTGTGACGCAGGTCCACTCTGCCATAAGCAGCCGTCCCGTCTCCTCTGGCCCGACTTTCCTTCAATTAAACTATTCAAAATTTCCTTTTTTCTCACGCTGCTCAGTTCACAGAAATTGTGGTAACCATGACGGTGCCACTGCTCCGCCTGGAAGGTTTCAACCACAACGGCTTGATGAGAAAGTTGTGAACTTTCTTCAGAGAGAAGTGTCTTGTTGGGAATCATGACTATTGTTCCCACAGGAAGGAAGGAAGGAAGCAGGCAAACTTAGAGGGGCGTTGGTACCAAACTGGCTCTGGATATTGGAAAGGCATAACATGAAGTGGAGCAGTTGTGGTTATTACTTGACATCGATAAAGATTCAGCTGTGGAGGAGGAGATGTCCTGGAAAGATATCCCAAAAACTTTTGTGCACCACACCATGAAAACGTAATGTCAAAAAGTAAGACACAAACATCCTGAAGATCTTTAATCTCCCTCTGAAGGAAGTAAGGAGGGAGGAGGGGGTGAGATATGAGCTGTGAGGGAGTGCGGTACACTTGGGAGAACTGATAACTGCCGACTCAGGTGCTGTCCACTTACTCGTGGGCCCGCTCATCCGCAGCTGAGGGGATTAAGTTAGTGGGCACAGCGACTGCTGTGACAACAGGAGGCAGAGGATTGAAGGCTCGTGTTCGCACTGAGATGCACGTACGCAGGGGAAAGCCGGCCAAATGCCTCCTCTAAAGAAAAACAGCAGAGCAGGAGCATGGTGGCAGGCAAAAGACAAACACCATTCATGTGGATTATTACCAAACATGTTGTATTTGCCTTAACACACCTTCAGCTGTCAGTCAGGACAAAGGCAGAACAGGCTAACAGAAAATAAGATGTTGAATTGCGTAATCTTATGGTAAACAAGACGTCAGATCGGATATAATCATTTAATTTTCTGCACCTTGACAAAAGTTTTACGCATTGAAGAAATGAATTAATCAAATCTCTCTCAGCACTGACTGTCTTTGCCAAAATAGCTCAGTTTGCTTACGTATTGTCATCATAAATCTTAACCCCTCCCTAAACTCTTTTGTATAACCCATCTTATATTTCTGTAGGATTAATTGATAATAGCAGGGAAATTCATTAGTTTCTTTACAGACTATTTTCCAGCAGTAGATATGCCCTCCTATAGTAGATTAGATTAAATTAGATATAACTTTATAAATCCTTTGGGAAGACTCCCTCATGGAAATTAAGTTTCCAGCAGCATAGCAAGCACACAGGTATCAGAAAAATAAAAAATGAACAAAAAATTTGCAAACATAACTATAAATAAAAATAAAAATATGGCTACTGCTCCTTCCCGTCCTCAGTCTTCCTGTTACTCCTCCCCCTGAGTGAGGGTGTGTACAGTCTGATGGCCTGAGGGACAAGAGTTTCTCCGTCTGTTAGTCATGAACTTGTGAAGGAGCAGTCTTGGGCTGAACAGGCTCCTCTGGTTGCTGATGACGGTGTGCAGAGGGTGACTGGCATCATCCATAATGTCCAGCAGTTAAACACACCCACCAATATATTGGAGATATTTAGTCCATAAATCCCTTGTTCCACCACATCCCAAAGGGGCTCTATTGGAGATAAGGTGACTGTGGAAGTCACTGCAGCACAGTGAACTCACCGTCATGTTCAAGAACCAGTTTGAGATTATTTGAGCTTGACATGGGGCATTATCCTGCTGGAAGAAGCCAAGATGGGTACACTGTGGCCATAAAGGAATGGACATGGTCAGAAACAATACTCAGGTTGGCTGCCAGATTTAAACAATGCTCAGTTTATACCAAGAGGCTCAAAGTGTGCAAAAAACATCCCTACACAGTTAACACCCGCAGCAGCAGTCTGAACGGTTGATAAAAGGCAGGATGGATCCATGCTCTCATCTTGTTGCCAAATTTTCTGACCCTTCCATCTGAATGATGCATCAGAAATCAAGACTCCTTAGATCAGGCAACATTTTTCCAATCTCCTGTTGCCCAATTTTGGTGAGCCCATGTGAATTATAGCCTCAGTTTCCTGTTCATGTGTGTACAGAAATGGTTGTCTACATACCTTGGGTGTAACGTGTGGTTATTTTAGTTACTGTTGCCTTTCTATCATTTTACAGACCATTCTCTGTAAACCCTAAAGATGTCTGTGTATGGAAATCCCAGCAGATCAGCAGTTACTGAAACATTCACACCAGCTCGTCCGGCCAACATCCACGCCACATTCAGAGTCCCGTGAATCACCCCTCTTCCCTATTCTGATGCTCGATTTGATATTTATCAGATTGTCTTGATCATAGCCCAATTCACAGTGCCCTAACACAAAAGCGCCACATCGGGGTTCTGTTATATTTACATCTCTAAAGACATTTACATTCATTCTGCAAAAGAGTTTGGATGCATGTGACATTGCACATGCCTCCAAATACACACAAAGTCAGACACGTTCACTCGCAGCACTCCTGCCTCCCGCTTAGGGCTCATTAGCATGACAACGTTGTCACCAGAAACGGAAAGGTTTTTCCTTTGCGTTTTCAAAAGTACTCCATGTTCACATGGTGATGGTGTGATAACGATGCGCGTTCACACAGATCCGCAAGAGCAACTTAAAACAGGGTAGCACGCATGCCAGGCCAGTAGTTGGCGATGTAGGTTTGTAGTGCCCTTGGCAAATATAACAAATGCATATTTGCTTGTCAGAGTATTGACGCAGCAAATCCACATTTTGTTGGAGGAGCGATAACAAACCTAGCACAGTCTGCAGCACACATGCTGCTCGGTAGTCGGCCATAGCTGTTACTGTTGGTCATAGGTGCGCGCAACTTTTATCTGAAAGAGTACTGGGCATGTGCCGCACATCACCGTCTTCCCTGACAATAAGGATCCCTATTTACATGGAGCCGACAACGAAAACGTTTTAAAACTTTTCACTGTGGACCCCGGTTTCAAAACATTGCGTATTTAGGAACTCCCGGCACCGTTCTCTTGGAAACGGAGGCGCAAACGCAACAAAAACTCTCAGTTTTTGGTTGTTTTCGTTGTCATGTAAACGGGCCCTTAGTCTGCGTGCCTCCTTCTCTCCAAAATCAAGCCTCTTTTATTACCTCTGGAGAAGGAACAGAGGGGGTCAACTTGTTCCCCTATTCTTTCTCCATGATGTTTACAGTAAAGGTGAAACGTCACAGAGGTGTAAATATTACGTCTTAAAACTGCAGTATGAATTGGGCACAAGTCTGCAATTGGTTATATGCGTCAAAGAGAGGTTCAATGGGTGTACCTTACAAGTGGCCGGGTAGGGTATGCAGCAACATATGTCCCAGTGCATGAATTCAAGAAGGAGCAGAAGAGACACAGCAAGAGAGCAAACAGCAGAAGCTCCTCATAAAAGTATACACTCAGGCATAACTACATACTGTACAGCTCCGCCCTGCAACCTTAACATCACAGACTGCCAGCTGCTATCATGCCTTTGTTTGAGGCGTACGCGGTGTCTTGCATGCAGAAGAAAATCAATATTATGCATCTCTTGGTGCTGCTACCCTCAAATGAATACTGTATTAGCTTTATTTTAACTTTAAAAAGCAATAAATTACTTTGTCAAACTCTTTTAGTGGATATCATCATACTCTGACATCTGTGGCAAAGTAGGAAATCACTTGGTAAACTGAATAATTTTAATCCAATTGGCCCTGTGGTTACTTGACTGGTGGCATTGTACCAGTAAATAAAGCTTCTGATACCTGATTGTTTATTCGTATTGCTCTACAGAACTATTCGGTAGGGCAAGTTACCCAGCAAATCCAGAGTGTTTATAGTTTTTTCCAAAACTGTCTCACTAAAAGGCAGAAAGAAAAGGCAGCTATAATAGAGAGGAGAGATACTGGGCATCATTTCAGACGGTCTCTTCTGGAAGGTCTTCAAGTATTGCACTCAATTGTTAACATGAAAAAAGCCACAAGTGGTTGTGTTGTGTAACAAATGAAAAAAAGAGCCAGAGACAGAAACCCAACTTTCTTTCTCTTTCTCTCAATTCTCTTGCCTCTGTTTAGATGGCCAAGAATGTTTTGCAATTTCAATGATCTAAAAGAAATTCTGAAAAAAAAGTAAAAGTGATGAATCTCATGTGGTGATGTTGTGATCATTTTTGTTTGCTGCTACAACCAATCATCAATCACTTTTGAGTCAGATCATTTAATTCTCATCAGAGTTTGTGTTTTGGTTCAGCAGCTGGTTTGGCGATTGGTCGATCTACTTAGCTTCACCATGCACTTAGACTTTCTGCAGGTGGCAGTGAAACGTGATATAAGGAGGGTAAAAGTCATCAATAGTCAGTCAATAACATGCTTTTACAGACTTTGTCCATTGGAGCAGTACAATCACCCAACAAGAAGCAATGCAACAAGTTTCCTGTTCTACTGTATTTCAATTGTACCCCTTAGCCCTTGGTTTTGCGCGTTCTTATCTAGTGAAGGAGGTATCCCAATTCTCCACAAGGTTAAGGGAAGACCTACACAGCCCTTGAAACGAAGACCTTACTTGAAAGAAAGGGGTATGAGAAACTTCCCATAATACACCGCATCTGCTGACAAGCTGGCAGAGCGGAGACCAAAGGAAGCGCATAAATATAAGTAATTATTAAATTATTAAACAAATATTAGTCATGTTTTGAATTGCTGGCCGTATTTTAAAATTCCTCATTATAACGAGGTAGCTGTCGCAGCTTTAGCTATGGCTATTGTTGCATCTGCCTACGACACAGCCAGCGATTGGCTCTGGGTGATGACATACCGGGAATAGAGGGGCATCTTGTTTTCACCCCTTCCTCTTGGCCCTCTAGACAAAGGGGTAAGATGAAGGGGGAGGGCTAAGGGGTATAACTGGGATTGACCCATAGAGTAAGGACAACTAAATAACAAAATGTCATCATTAATGATTACATGAGCAACAAATACCTTCAATCCTCAAATATAGACCCAGACCTTTATTTACAAAATTGCAGAGGGTGACCGAAAGAACAAGATCGCAGGTACAAGTAGCCAAAATGAGTTTCCTCCACAGGGTGTCCAGGCTCTCCTTTAGAGATAGGGTGAGAAGCTCTGTCATCCAGGAGGAGCTCGGAGTAGAGCTGCTGCTCCATCGCGTTGAGAGGAGCCAGATGAGGTGGCTTAGGCATATAATCAGGATGCCTCAGGGCACGTCCTTCAGGTAGGAGACCTCAGGGAAGACCCAGGGTACAGCAGAGGGTGCCAGGCTTTTATATGATGGAGGCTTTATAATAGAGAGGCAGGTCTGTTCATCTAAGTTTCTTTGTCCGAGTTTTATTTCAAAGTGAGTATCATCATAACGTTACTATAACAAGTTTTTCGTGACCAGGAGTGTTTTCAATGACAAAATGCACCACTTACAGACCTGGCATATATACTACAGTGTTTTCAGTGTTTTGGTGTGGAAGGAAACTTTTCTTTCTTTCTTTTCTTTCTTTTTTTCATCGTTTATTACAAATATGGAGTTAAAATAAAATCACTGTCAAAGGCAGAAGAAAAAACAAAACAAGACAATATCTAGCCAACATATTCAAAAAGGAGTGGGAGGAAGTAAAAAAAAAAAAACGTATTAATTCCCACCACTTTTCCAAACAATTATTTACTTACCAAGGCAGATGTTATGCACATACTCATAAATAACTGTCCATGCACACTAATTTCTTACTAGGACATTGCAAACAAAATATCTCCATCAACTGCGGTATGTATAATTACACATACACAAAGATAATTACATATATTTTCATATTTAATAGATTCACTAGAAGAGCAATATACAGAATTCTCATACCGCCATTGTCTAATAGCAATAATCATATATTATCACACTACTTAATTCTCTTCATTATAGTACCTTGTGAATATCATCTTGTTGTACATCTTTAAAACTGAAAAATAAATATAGATATAAAATATAGAATATTTCCGTCTCTGTGTGGACAGGGCCTTACAGTACATCATGCTGCCATTCGTCAGTGGTTTGATAAATACCAAAACAACTATTATTATTTTTTGAACTAAGTCTGCCTGATACCACCTTCATTACCATGATGCACAGTGTTTGTGTGTTTCCTGTATATAAATGTGCAAGCTGCATATGATAGTCATAATAGATATGGGGGTTTTACTGTTTAAAGAGTGACCATATAAAAAAAACTGTCCACAAGTGTCTTTGGTGAACATTCATACAAAGAGACATTCATAAGGACTTTATTTCTTTAAAAGCTGTTTTAACTGCCAGAGCCAAGGATGCTCAGCATTGGTGAGCTATTAGAACTTAAAATGTGTATAACAAAGGATATAATTAACACATCTGCAAGCCACAAATCTATATTTAGAGTTTAGCAAGAAACGTGTCACTATACACTCCCTCTGAATATGTGTGAATCACAGTTGCTGCCAAAGGAACGGAAGAAAAAGTGGGTTTATTAAAAAAAATGGTTGAAGATCCAGTTCATATTATTGCACATAAAAAGATGGCATTTTTTCTGCCAAGTTCCCTTAAAATATCACAATATATATTGCAGAAGTTAAAAAAATGCAATATAAGTCTTTCCTAACAACGCACAGACCTACAATGTCAGTTTGATTCCAACAATGTTCAGCCCTTGCAGAAATAACCATCGGGTCACTGCCTCTCCCTGGATAATGGATTTCTTAATAAAAACTTTGCTAATAATAATTGGCCTCTATCGATCAGGGCAACTTCAGTTTCAAACTAAAACAAGCTGCTACATTCTTAACAGCTCCAAGAACATTTGCCGAAATACCAGCAGTCAAAAAGCAGTTCTTGGTTACTAATTAGAGGCAGAATTAATACTGACAATGTTGGCATAACAGTAGAGGGAGATAAACTTTTATTTTAAGCAGTTAATCTCTTTAAAAGACTTGATAAGTTGATACAATCTGCATATTTGGCAGGCATCACCACGGCTATGTTTACAGTTCACATAATGACAAATGTGCTTTCATCACAGATCAAGCTGCCAGTGAAACTTTTTACAGGCTAAAACAGAGCCAACAAGAGTACAGCCATTAAAAATCCACTCCATTTACTTCAGTTTCCAAACTAAAAGAACAAGGAGGGATGAATTTTCAGCACCCCAGACAAACAGCCTTCAAATGAGAGACTAAAAAGTCGAAAGGCACAAAGAGCAAAATAAAGGATGAGGAAAATAAAACGAGGGAGGTCAGACAGAAAACCTCCCTGAAAGTTTTCTTTTATACTAACTTTTGGTTTCAAGGGCAACAATATTTGGTAGAAGAAGTAGGCCGAGGGAGAGGGAGCTACAAAAAAACGGGCAAACAAGTGAAGGAAGAACGGAGCAAGTGGGGAAAAACATTGGGCAACGGAGGCATGATGGTGGTGGGCAGAAATCTCTGATCAGATGCCCACCTTATCTAAACTCAGCAGCAGACAAGTCGCTGCCATGGCCATTGTCCTGTGTGCATTCTGCGGCTTTGCACTGTCAGTACTTTCTCATCAAAAGCATACCAGTGAGAGAAGTAATTAATCTTTCAGCCATCTTCTTCATCACCCCATTTCCCCCCTTGGAACAATCAGCGAGGACAGCTATCATCCACAACACTTATTAGGTAAATAGCAACTTGTAAAAACTGTTTTTCTGTTTTGATTGAACGTTAGTGAAGAGCTGAAATAAATCGCTGAAGGGTTGGAGAGGTTGTATTCATCTTTGACAACCGAATGATTGATCTATAAGTCATCTGAAACCACCCAGACTGGAAATATCTGTTGCTTAGCTGCACGTGAGAGATGAGGAAAATATTTCCATTGCCTAAAATATGCAAAATATGTTTAACTCACTGCTACTGTATGGAATAATGAATGTTACTGAAGTCAGGGAGGTTGGTTTACATCCAGTAAACAGAAAGTACATTAAGGGAAGGACAGTAAAAAAGGAGAATAGACAAGGGTAAAGGACAGAGGGAAGAGGTGAGAAGTTAATAATAAGGAAGGAGGTAAGGACAGAGGAAAGGAGACAGGTATGAGCTGTCATGTCTCCTGCACGTCTCTGGCATGAAAAAAATCAAGAATAAGAGGCCTGCAAATATGTTTGTGTCTTGGCCAAAACAGACAACAAAATAAACAATATAGTCATATTAATAATAATAATAATAATAGATTTTATTTATAACACACTTTACATTTGAAAACAAATCTCAAAGTGCACAGTACAATTCACCTTAACCCTGCAGATATGTGTGTCCATAGAGGTGAAAAAATGTTTTCACTGAATTTTGAAAAAGCATGAAAGTTTCTGGTGAGCTCCCTACACTCATTTTTACTGATTATTATTGATGTTTTTAACTAGGAAACATTAATGATACAAATATATCGCCCAGCCCTAATTTGTCATCATGTGGGTCCACTTAGAGTTTTAAAATCAGTTGAGATTGTAAAAAAAAAAAAAATTATGTGTGTGCCAGCTTCGGCTTCAAGTTGCTGATTGGCTGTTAAAACACACAATGTGCTTTTTTTTTTTTTTAGCACACTTGATGTATAAAGTACAATAAAAACGTGTTTCCTAACTGCATTCAGAGGCTGAAACAAAGAGAGACATATTGGATACATGCCCTTAAAGGCATCATATTTCAAGGTCTGAATGAGGACTTTGATCTGTCATCCTTTTTATAACCTTTACACATCCGTATCAGTCGACCTCCTATTTTTTAACTATATGGAATAAATGAATGTTACTGAAAGTCAGGGAGGTTGGTTTGCATACAGTAAACAAAAAGTTTTAGGTGAGTACCTGAAGACAGAGGAAAAACGAGAGGTGGAGAGGACTTAGAAGCCTCCAGTCAGAGCTTTCAGACATCCAGAATGAGCCGCATGTCTCACACACGTCTCCCACACCAAAAAAAAAAAAGAACAGGAGGCTCGCAAATTTGTTTGAGCCATGTGTCTTGGCCAAAACAGAAAACAGAATGAAAAATATAGTCATGTTTACCTTAACCCTGCAGATATGTATATCCATAGGGGTAGAATTTCTCACAGAAAAGACAGAAGTTAGGGATGCCCGATATTATGCATGGTATTGGCAGATATGAAAATCTCAGCCAATAATTTGGCCCTATTTATTTGCATTAAGATTGTGGATTTTTCTCCACATATAAATGTTCAATTGAGAGATTGGGGATGCTTTTCCTGTCAGCAGGTAAGTAAATCAGTGTTTTAGCTATTAAAAGGGCATATGACGTTTGATTTTACAGTGAAAAATGCATTTTATAGAGGATGTAGGTGTAATCTAAAAAGAACTTCATTTCTTTATATCAGCATCATTATCTGTATCAGACAGAACAAGTTTTGATATATCCCCATATCGGATATTAGCAAAAATACAATATCATGCATCCCTACTAGAAACCGTTCAGTTAGTCTTCCTGCCTTTGCCTCTCAAAGTTAAAGCTCAGCTTGCCTCCTCTGTGGGGAAAAACTCTCCTGATTCGTTCTGGAGAAATAGAGCTGTGACAGCAGAGAGATGCAGCCACATCGTTACACAAACATGCGCCCACGCATATGAAAGTCAGGGATATATTAGAAAGCATCAGATTTTGTGTCACATTGTACTATAGTATGCTTACTGACCACACTGAATAAGCTAAAACTGTAAGTCTATGTGCTGTGTTGATCCTTGTAAACTGAACATCACGTGCTTTTATTACACAGGTGAAGAAACAGTCTAGAAGTGCTTTGTACTGATAAATGGATAAATGTAATGTTGTCAGAAGTTTACCATTAAAGCTGTACCACAATTTTAGCCAGGTAATGTACCTAAGAAGTAAAAAACTGTAAAGAACAGACTTTATATCCTAATATGGGCCATATCTTATTTTATTTTTAGAATAGTCGAAGGCCAATAAAAACAGACAGAGGACCACACCTCCAGGCTGTAGTTTGGACTCCCCTGATTCAAAGCTGCAGGTGTGGATGATTCTATAGGTGCAGTTGTTTGTTCAGAGACTCAAAGTTGGAATAGTTGAGGCAAACAGAGACAGTTTTAAGTTTCTGGTTCAAACCACAGAATGAAGAAAATGAATTAAAAGTCTAAAGCATTGAGGAGATTAAGTGAGACCACCGTGTGGCTGACAGAACACTCTGCCCTTAAAACATAACCTTACCTCAAACTAATGCTGTGACTCAAAGGTTTCTAACCTTGAAAACAAACCTCTGTTTTCAACACCTCTCCCCTCATCTGTTCATTTCCTCTACAACACTTTCTCTCTTCCTCCTGTTGCTTCACAAACCAAACCTTCATCCCACACCCTTTCCTGTCATCATTATCTTCTCTCGAGCTTGTTTGAACTTGACAGCCTTATCAGTTTGAGCGTTTTCACCTGTACAATGATGACCACATCATCGGCCTCGAGGCTGATGGCAGCTTACTCATGGGAGAAAAACAAAGAGCAAGAGAGGAGAACAAAAACTCCTGGACGTTTGAGCGGACCACGCAGCCGGGCACCCCAGCTGTGAAAACCTCCAACCACATGAGAGAGAGTAAAAGATTCCTGCGAGTCCCGTTACTCCACTTATTGAATTTTTACAACCTGGTGGACTGCCTAGGCATTTGGCTCCACCAGCAAGCCGTCGCTCGGTCCAGAAAAACAGAAAGAGAGACAGGGAGTAAAGCTGCTGGTTGAATCATCTCACTTTGCTTTTATGACCCGTCTGCTCTGAGAAAAGTTGCTAGCCTCTGTTCTGTGTGTGTGGCAGATGATTGTACCGCCGCGGACAGCCACGTTCATCACGTAACCACATACGGGACCCACACACAGCCTGGCCTCCACCCCTCTTATGTCAATGAGAGACCTGCTTTAAGTCTTGTGGTTGCTTTCTGAAGAAGTTGAAGGAGAGAGGGGGGGAGATGAGAACTCACACCTTAGCGCAGAACAAAGGGGCCACAGTTTACCGCTGTACAGCTGTGGGAGTGCAGCACCGTGATACCGCTGATGACACAGCGGCACTGCCAACAATGGCTTCCATTGGAGCAAAGAACACCGACTTAGTGAATCATAGTTTCGAAGAAAACAACCCCAACCTGATCCCTAAACCTTTAACTGTACCACCTACAAGGCCAATTATCAGTCAGTACCAATCACAGCGCAGCACCTGACTGTGGTCTCAGACAAAGAGGGACAAAGAACTGAACTTCACAAGTGGTTGAGAAACAGAGAATCATGTTCTACATTCCTACAGTAATTATCTATAAATTAGTCATTTATAAGCCCACTAAATGATTAAATGTTGTCACCCTTGCTTGTTGGACTAAGCACCAAAATTACTGATTGGCAGGACTAATTATTTATATGCCTGTTAAATGTTGTGTCTCAGCTGTAGCGAGCAGTGGCTCCTAATAAACCAGCTCTTTCTGCTATTACCTGGAAGTTAACCAGCAATCTAGTCTGTATGGTGTCTTGTAACAGCAAGGCTTAACTGTATCTTGATCTAGTAAGATGAGATACAGTCATAAAAATAATAATAATAATAAAACAAAAAGGAGGAGACTCTTGTTTTGGCACTACACAAATAAAGTTTGACTGATGTAGGCAGTGTCAGGTTAAATGACATTAAAGACTTCAGCAGAGCAAGGCTGTACCAGCACCTATTCTGCAAGAATGACCAAAGTCCAGTGGTGCAGGCACTGTTGCAATTAGCCACAATCTGCAAACCAGTTCGATATGGTTTATCTGCACATGCTGTGATCTTGCTTGGTGTGAAAAGATAACAGCTTATAGCTGCAAAAACTGTTCAAAATATACGTTATTTTCCTTAAAGACTTGGGTTGTAAGTCTGTATTCATTTTATGATTGCTAGACTATGTTCACAATTGCTAATGTCAAACTATACTGAATATGCATCACCTTTGTTTTTCAGAACTTATGTTTTGTTGTGAAGAGAGTTTGGAGGAGACAACGAGGAAGAGCTAGATGATGTTGTGAGGCACATCATTAACTGTAGCTGGTTCAGAGGTTTTGTCAGAATAAAAGTACTGAGTGAAAACACTGTTGGTCTTGTCATTAAATTAAACAGGCTCTCCTTTAAAACACATTAGGCAAGTCTTATGCTGAGGTCAGATTACATAACTTTTTTCGCTGGTATCAACTACGCAACCACAGTGCCATAAATTCACGCAGTGACTTGCCTAACGAACATGACAGAGTACACGACTGAAACCGACTGTAAGCAACAACTGATGTAATGAAGGTGGAAGGAGGAGGGGCAACACCGAAGACCGCAAACAAACACACTGTATTAGAGTACAGGACTTTAGTTTGTATTTAGAGATACGATGTTGAATGAGATGTTAGTTTGCTGATAAATGTAAGCAGTCACTCACTATGATGAATCTGCTGTTTCTCTCCAACATTTCTCTGTTTACAGTCTTACGGGGCTCCTCTTCAACACATCCAGCTAGGGATGTTCTTTTTCAAAGCTTTACAAACTTTTCCTTTGTCTCGTAGTGCTCAATGTGCAAACCTCAGTTTGTTTACATCCATAATCATCACACATGCAGAGCTCCCTGTGCTCTCATAGTCATTTTCTATGACGTGGAGGAACAGATCGAAGGAGGCAGGACAAAATTCAAACATGCTAGACTTTCTGTCGCAGAGTTGTAAGGCCTTCGAGACTGATCTGTTGTTATCAATTATTATGGCAAACTGCACGAGACAGAATGACCGATTTTCGTTGCCGACGGGTAGGGCTGAACGATTTTGGGAAAATATCTAATTGCGATTTCTCTGGCAGATATTGCGATTTCAATTTGATTCACCATTTTCTTCAAATCAAGCTTCAGTGCAATATTCACTGTGTTTACAGTATAGACAACAGCAAGGAAATCAATGATCAAAAGCACATAACACATTATTCATCATCTAATATTGATGATAAATAATCTGTTATCATTATTTAAGGGATACTCCAACTTCTACTCCTAAACAGAGGCTTTGTGTTGTTGACCTGCTTACCAGCACTTCTCTAAATGCAGATTGCCTGCAAATTTGTAAAATAGTTGACACAACAGGTGCTAGGTCAGTCAGGAGCACTGCAAAAAAAACACAGCTTTGGCGATTACATGATTGCGTTGTCTGAAATGGCAATTTCGCAATGAAATATGAAAACGATAAATCTTTCAGCCCTACTGACGGGTCCTGAAACCCCAGGACTGTCGGGTCGGGTCATAATCATGTATAACTTGCGTAGTCTGACCCCGGCATTACTGTTTTATGTTAAAGCCCTGAACAGATTGACAGGTAGGGAGCAGACCTGCACTGAATGAGCCATGGCAGCAAACACACACACACTCACAGCTTGGAACATCCGGTACTTTCAAAGCACACAATCCCATTTTCTGCCTTCACAGTGAACCACTTTTAGCCCCATCCATGACTCGAACATTGAACTGTTTTATCCACCGTTTGTTGATAATATTAGTGTGTTTATTCTGCACACTCAGGCTCAAATCTAAAGAGAGGACAGCAGCGCTGCTAGAGTTGGGTTGGGGGCATTTTACCCATGTGGAATGAAGCACTTTGATCGTCTGAGGACAATTACTCTGTTGTAGTCACAGAAGTAAATATCAAATCATCACCCAGCACCACTTTAACCACTACTAAACTGAGGAGTAACATGAATCATTTAATTTTACTCTCTAGTCAGCGTGAATCCTATGAACAATGCCTTTGTGTTTTTAATTGTTACTGTCCTCAAAACTGTTGCACTTCCACTGTCAAATTGTTGATTTTTTCTGTATCTATTGTATGTAAATATTGTCCTCTTTAAAATCTCTTTTAAAAACACATTTTTATTGATGTGCTTTTACAAGAGATTCCACCTGAGAGTGCTTTTAATCCTCTGATGCTGCTTTTATTTCCAGTTTTAGACAGTTTCACGGGCAGCATTTTTTTATTCTTTCATTTCTTATCTTTACAACATTTTAACTCTTTATCCTCTCTTGGTTTTATTTATTTTCCATTATTTTATTTCCTATTCTCTTTTATGTTTTGGTAGTTTTTGTCTTCAAATTTCCTTCTTCCTTCTTATCTTTAGTGATATTAATCTTTTTTTTATTTGCTCTCTTTTCTGTCATTTCTGGCCCATTTCTGCTTTAACTCTAAGACTTTTGGTCATTGTATTCCTCACATTTCTCTTTTATATATCTCTTTTATTCTCTAATTTATCTTTCAATTTTGTCTGTAAAGTACTTTGTAACCCTGTTTTGAAAAGTACTATATAAATAAAGTTTATTTTTATTATTATTATTATGATTGCCTTAAACTTATCTTGAATTCGTATTTATTATGACATAATCAATGGGACTTATCTGGTGTAATGTTAAATAAAATGAAAATCATTTAATTTTGTAGCATTTCTGGTGAATACACTTTTTTTTAAGAATCCTTGCTTAATCTGGGGTTTGTATTTCTCTTATGTATCTAGTTTTGTTGAGTTTGCTAAGTGTTTTTACTTCACTGACTTGGACATTTATATCAAGGTTCGCTAAGCTCCTTTTCATATGGCAGGTCTGGAAATCCCATTTTGACGTCTCTGTATTTTGGCGTGTGGATAAAAATGTTAGTGCGTTACTCTGATTGTGTGCCTGAGCTTTACGGGTAAATTTGCCAAACTGTTGCATAATCTTTAAGTCTGATGCAGCAAAAAGGGAACAAAATGGACTGACCATTTTCACTGATGCTCATATCTATCTAAACTCACTCTGGACAGAACGTGGAGAGTTAATGTCATGAAGCTGTCTGCAAAAACCCTCATAAGGTGACCCAAATCCAGTCACGACAAGATCCCCCAACGACTGAGACAAAATAATATCAGAGTAATTGTGTCAGGAGCTTCCCCTGAATTTCAGAACATTAAGTACAGTTGTCAACAAAGAGGGATTTGCTGAAGAACAGACAGTTGAAGGATCCTGAACAAGTACAAAACAAACACGGGGCACTGGCAACAGCCTCACAGAAGACAAGCTACACTATAATCCTCTCTATTCGGAAGACATATGTTAGAAAAACAAACCATATATACGCAGGGCTTTACCTCTGTCAGAGTTGGACTGTGAAGGCACTGAAGGCAACCAGTTCGTGTTACCTTATTTGACAGAACGTATGCATGCGTTCCCCGTTTCTTTTTTTCACCATCTGAACAAACACTAATTAACCTACATTATGGGGCAGACCTCTCCACACACTCATAGGTCTATAACTCAGTTTCAATCTTTTTTGAAGCCAATAAACACATCTGTTTTTAAGTGTTTTTCCTAACTTAAAGCAGCTATGAAGAACATGTCTTTATGTGCCAATTTTGGCTGGCCCTGCAAAGAAAAGCTGTGTGCATGTTGTCCTACAGATTTAACTCTGACTAGCGAGGGCATTTTCTTTACGATGCAGGACGGGCACAACCGCTCTCCTTTTAAAAATGCAGCGGGTTGTAAAGTGAGGGAGTGTTTCAGTCTGTCTATACCTCTTTCCATGATGCATCTCAGAAACAGCAACACAGCAAAGCTCCATTTCATTTTAGCTGAACACCTTGGTTCCCAGCCTAGGGTCCAGTCCCCTCCTGGGGGGATGCAAGAGGGTCTCACTTGGGAATAAGGCTGTTAGCTTTAGGTTGTCAAAATCTGGTCTACATATATTATTGAATTGAACCTAATTTATTTCGAATAAATTCAAAAGAGAGACAAAAGCAACAGAAATAGAAGAAAGAACATAGTGTAGTCGTTACAAACAAAATATTTTCGAAAAGGAGAGGGAGGAAGTAAAATTTATTAAGTCCCACCCCTCCTCCATCAGTTAACTAAACATAAATGATTCCATATTTTACAAGAGAAAAACAGTTTCCAAGAAATAATTTATTGATCTAACAAAACAAAAAACCAAAAGAAAACAAAATAAAGGCAAAATAACAACAAACAACCAACAAAACAAAGTAGTCATCCTTCAGTTTAGTGCATTACCTCCTGTTTTATGCATGTATCTACTGAATTTTTTTTTTTTACATTATTTTAATTTTCATCAAGTATGAGCACTGCTTTAGATCTTGTTGTAACCCATTCCATAATTGCACACCACATAAATTTTTCATTCTTGTGCGTGACCAATGAATTTTAAAATTAAAATTTCCCCTTAAATTATAATCCCCATCTTGATCCCTAAAAAGCTTTAAGATTGTATGTGGTAACGAATTATTCTTGGTCTTGTACATTATTTGTGCTGTTTGCAGTTAAACAATATCCATGAATTTAACTAGTTTTAACCGTATAAATAGGGAACTGGTGGGTTCTAGATATCCAACCTTATGGATGAATCTTATTGCTTTTTTTTGTAGAATGATAAGCCATGACAACATACCAATGGCATACTTTCTTTAAATGTCTTTGCACAATAATTTGTGTATAGGTCCATTTTGTCATAATTCTGTCCATTAAAACAATAAAAATGGGTCTTTATTTTGTATAACAGCATGTGATATCATATTTATACTGTGAAAAAAAGTTCAGTGCTCATCTGTACGGCTCCTTCACCGCACCTTGTGGATATACTGTTGTGTTATGTTTTTGTTCTTTTATGTGCCTGTTGTATATTTTTGATATAAACCTAAGTCAGTTTTGCACCATTTTCTACCTATGTTTATACTTTATTTTATTCCTCCTGACTCTTATTTTTATTCTAATTATATGTTGACTGTTTTTCTGCACCAATTTACCAAGTCAAATTCCTTGTATTTGCAAATGTACTTGGCAATAAATACAATTCTGATACTGATTCTTTCTACTTTTTCATGTAGGACCCTGGGGGGCTCGGTTGTTTTTGTGGTACAAAAAGAGAACAAAGTTGGGAACCACTGCCTACCTTGATTCATCCATTCATCAATTATCTATTCCGCTTACCCCTTTCGAGGTTGTGGTGGGGCTGGAGTCTATCCCAGCTGACATAGAGACTCACACAACTACCTCTGTCCCTTCAACTCTCCAACACCATCTCACTGCATAATAAATCTCTGGGCTTCATGAGAAAAAAAATAATTGCATTTATTCCTTACAAAGAGAGACCGAAAGGAAACAATAAATGGCAAAAATACTCTGGGAATGTTTTGGAAACAAAACAATGTACATTATTTTGTTCACTTTTATTACATTAGTTATGAGAAGTTACCCAGCATTAAGTGTCTATGAGGGTGGCATGGTGGGGCAGCAGGCAGTGCACGTGCCTCACAGCAAGAAGGTTGCTGGTTCGATGCCCGTGTTGGTCAGGGCCTTCCTGTGTGGGAGTTTGCATGTTATTCCTGTGTGGGCACTCTGGCTTCCTCCCACAGACAAGAAACATAGGTTAAATGGTGACTTGAGATTGCTCTTAGGCATGAGTGTGAGAGTGACTGGTTGTCCTTCTCGCTATGTGTCCCTGTGATTGGCTGACGAGTAGTTCAGGGTGTACCCCCTCTTGCTCAATGTCAGCTGGGATAGGCTCTAGCCCCATCGTGACCCCAAAAAGGATCAGATGGATGAATTAATGTTTTGTTTCTGCAGTACAGAAACAGGTATCAGTACCACACTAAGAAACATTATTCTGGCTTTAACCCATGCACAGTACAGTTGAGTTTTCCTGCTGAGAAGCCATAAGGCCACACTTCTACATCACTCAGTTTCACCTGCAACATTCACCGTCTATCCTCGTCATAATTCAGTAATAAAATTCCTAAAGCAGCATGGGAATGTCAGTCCTGCGGTGCTGCTGACAGCTTTGTCAGCAGGAGACTCATCCTCAGTGAGGGAGAAGAGGAGGTTTACCAGCATCAGATTCAAAGGTTGTTTTAATTTACTTTACATATACTACACTCCAGAAGCAGCACACAGAAGGGAGTCCTCTCCACTGGGTCTCTACTTCCCCCTCTGTTTACAGCACTATGTTTTGTTTTCCAGAAGACATAGCTCTGTAAAGCTCACAGCCTCCCATGCTGTTACCCTGCACTGTTTTGTGTTCAGTGACTCAGCTCATAGGAAATGCAATGATTCAGCATAATGAGATCAAACGAGGAGGGGGGTTCTGAACTTATTATTCAAATTATGATCATTTAAGGGGCAATCCTCAAAATGTCTGTGTAGATCAAGTCTGGTCACAGTGAAGAACAGCTGTTTCTGTCCTTGAGGCACAAAATCAAAATGTCCCCGAAATGTCAGCACATTGCTTCAACAGTGAGGAGAAGAAAAGGACTTCATTGTACTTCTTACCGTGCCGCTGACCCTGACGTCATGCAGTCGTCCCCAGTCATCTTCATGGCTGTCCACCATCATCATACTTTCGTCTTCCTCTAGAAACCACTCGGCCTGCAGGTCGACCTTCACCTCCTCCCCCATGGAGTGCATTCCCACTGCAGGAAACAGGCCCTCTGCAGACACAGGCACCTCCACTGAACCCACCTACGTCAGGAGGGATGTAAAGAAACAATCAGTTTGAAAAAACACTGAACGTAGAGGCAGTCCTGCTGGAGCATGTTAGAAATAAAGCATCGCAGGCTGGCACTGTGACTGAAGAGACGTACCTCTTTGCCATTTTTGGTGAAAAAGACTGTTGTTAAACCTGCCTCGATGTTTTCTGAGTGTATTCCACAGCCAATGCGGTCACCACGAGCACACTTTGGCCCAAATTGCTGCCCCACAGGGTTTCCATTGTATAACCTGCAGAGAATTAGGAGTTACAAATCATCACTGCCCAAATGCTTTAGAGGAATGCTAAAAAATGCTCTTCATAACTGCAATTATTTTCTGATAAAGTAAAACAATTCCCACCTTTCTAAACATATGATTGACCCTAAAGCTGAATTTATACTTGAGCAGTATAGAATAGGTTATGGCTTTGCAGCAAAGCCTACGCGTGTGGGCTAAGCTGTAGATGATATGCATTTTCTTGGATGTATAACTACAGTGGGTACATAGAGTACCAGCCAAGGAGAGCATTAACTGTTTTTGTTCAGCTTCCTGCTCATGCTCTCTCCTGCAGTTTTACAATTCTAAGGAGAAAAATTTGAGGAAAGTAAAAATACAACAGACACAGTTTATAAAGCTCTCCAGAAAAGCATCTGTGGGTTTTTTTTTTTTTCAGTAAAACAAGTTGGGAGTGTAAGTTTAACCATGACGAAATTTTCATATATAACTCTTTAACTATTTTTTCACACATTCAATAAACACAGTATGACCTTTTTCACTATTAATGGTTTTGAAAATAAAAATAAATGATGGCAGAGTTTGATCATGTCAAGGAGCAAAATGTTTAACATCACCTTAACAAAATCATATATTATTATTTGATTCAGTGTTAATTTTGACAGCACTTTTTAATTTAGTTTTAGTGTTTTGCCTGAAATGTCTTTGAGTTTTAGTCATAATTTAGTCATCTAAATCGTTTTAATTTTAGCCTAGATTTAGTTGATGAAATTTCACAACCTTTCTAGTGGATGAAATCTACTGTAAATTTAGTCGACTAAAATATGAAGTGTAAAGGGTTAGGCACTTTTTATGTTTCCTTGAATTTCTGAAGTCATGTTTTACACTTGGATAAAATGAAACATCCAACAACCCTTTATTGAATGCTAGTAAAGTCTGAATGTATGAATTAACAGAAACAAATTGAACTCTGGATTGCCATTAGGTATAAGTGTGAGCCTGAATGGTTGTCTGTCTCCCAGTGTAGCCCTGTGACTCGGTGGCTCAGGGTGGACCCCACCTCTTGCCCGAGGTCAGCTGGGATAGGCCCAAGCTCCCCAAGGATGATGGATGGATGGATACTGAACATTAGCTCAAAGTTTGCCAACTTCCTTACATTCCAGCTTGCTTCCATGAAGTAAGTAAAAGTAAAACTATTGTGTCATTCTGACTTAGGACATAAAATCCCTGTTAACATTTTAGCATGGTTGCATTCCTGAATCAAATTTGTCTAACGAACACTCTAAAGTAAAGTGGCTGGAGATTGTTTTTGGACAAGCTCATCTGCTTAAACGATTAAACAGGGGAGAAGCTATTGCAATAGTTGGAGAATAAAGCAAAAGAGGTCATCAGAATAACAAAAGTACTGGCATCAGCTAAAATTATGATTTCAAACATCGCTATCAGCCCTGATTTTCACCATCTGTGCATCATTAATAATGTGTATTCAGGTTCACGATTCTGCTCAACCATTCAATTCTCTATTGTTTCTTGTTGATTTTCAGTGTTGTAAAAAAAATGCCCTGCACAGGTTTTCTGAGTCACTGATGTCAAACACATGGCTCTCCTTATTTTAACACCACTGACAAACATTTCAGCATAATGCTGATGTTTCCATCCTTACTTGATATCACACAGCCACAGACATTTCAAGCTAAAATGGTGGGGTCATATTTTGAAACATTAAGCCACATTTTAGACCACTTCTGTCTCCTGTAAACCAGAACTGTTACCTTGACATTCATGCTGACTACCTCCTGTGATAATTGTTAACACACAGACCTACGTAAAAGGCTGAGAGAGTTGTTTCGCAAAAATACATAACTGATTTTGACACCAAAAGCCAATTAAAAGTGGTTTTCATCTTGAATCAGTCCTCTATTTCCATTCCTATTCAACTCTACAACTAGTTTACTGCATGCAAATTTGTTAACAAGGTCAAGAGACAGGATGTCAACAGCTTTAGCTTCAGCCCAACTAAACTGTGCATGTAAACATACTCAGTGTGAAACTGACAAACTGAGGGTTACTTTGAATTTACTTGCAGATTTTTCTTGGTTTAAGCACAGTTGAAAATGCAGATATAAGTGAAACACACAAAATAAAAGCTCTTTTTTAGGAGTGTTGAAGTATCATTAAAATATCTTGACTTCACTTAAGAATGAATCTCTGGAGGGGAAGTTATATAATGAAAATATCCATTATTTCAAGTCCCACAAGGTATTATTAGCTGAGCAAAATTCAGAGCCCCTCTGCCAAAAATTTCTATGTCTGTGACCAGTATTTTTTCCCCAGTTAAAAATGCATAGAAAGAGTGAAGGCAATGGAGAATGAATTACTGTAAGTGTGGAAGCAGAATCAACAGGCCACAATCCATTATGTCAAACCATGCAAGAAACCAAAGCCGTACAGAAGAGTATAGATGACTGTGGTTTGACTTACTTGCCGTTGTCAGCGTGGTAAGCTACAGAATATGGCAGCCAGCCAGGCTGGTGGTCCAGCCTGTAGAATTTAGGCACCAGGCCCACAGCGATGGTCCCTCTCACCCCTGTGTCCACTATTGTCACCTACAAACACACAGAGCAGAGACAGAGGAACTTTTAACAGCAAATATGACAGATTTCCATCGCTGCTTAAAGTATCTGTTTGGTTATAAGAGCTCAAAGACAAGGTGTGGGGTGTTTTAAACTGCATGAATCAATCAGAGAAACAAAACCCTCAATGAAATGTGAGCTCCAGGAGATACGGTCGAAAACCTCTGGCTCACAGGCAAAAAACTGGACTACACGGAAAGGTCTGTCCGTAACAGAGGTGCAAACTTTACTTAAAATCATAGTGAAAAGAAATCTTTAAATACATATACAGACTGCACTCTTGCACTCTTTCAGGGGGCAAGTGAAAACAAAATATTAAACATTTTCTTTTTAAGTAACAAAACTGAAAAGGACACATACGACACTCACTGATGAGATGAATTCTAACCCTAATAAAATCCCTAAACCCCTGCACATTAATGTTAAATTCATAAATTAGCCAGATTTTTACATGCAAGATACTTCCCTTGATGTGTTGGGCTACAATAAAACACTTGGTATGTGAAAAATATCATAAATTAAGAGTGCAAATACTGTGAGCAACTTAGAAAATAAATTTAAAAAAGAAAAAAAAACACAATTAGTAAAAAAAAAAAGCCAGTTCTGTAAATTTAAGGGAACCAGTGAGAAGATGTAGAAGTTTCTTGCAGGAATGTGGAAGTTAAGGTTTTAATTATGACTGTAATGGAAACTATGCACTAAGATATCAAAAATATGCACTAAGTAAAGGACTAGATGTAAATATTGAAGTAATGTTTAGTATACCTCAAGAAGCCTTTAATGATGCTACTTGCAATAAAAATGAAGTGCACATATGTTAGGAATGTGTAATTCTGCATTTCATTTAGGAGACATACTTGACTGTTTCTGTAGCAGTGTTTAGTGCAGCAGACCAACCTATTTATGTTTAGAAGTCATTTTTAGCATCTTCATGGTTCACCACAATTGCTATGAAATGGTTTCTGTTTTTTTCTTAACATGACATGGTCCTCAGTCATCTTGCATCTGATTTCTGGCCAAAGGCAGTATTCCTGGAATGTTTCATAAATATCCTGATAAGATGTTTTATAGGAAGTACTGATGATTGGAGCCATGATCCAGTCATGCTACGCTGATACTCCCTGATCTCTGCTCTTGAACCCCCTGACATCAGGTGGTAAACAACCACCTCCATCTCTCTCCCCTCAGACACAACACTAACCCAAGAGCCAGAGAAATTATAAAGGTTAATGTAGTCAAACACTGGAGGACAGTGTTTGACTACATTGCCTCAAGGTGCAAACCTTGAGGCAACATTAAACTGAGCACTCAAACACAAAGTGGTAGTCCTTGCAGTTAGGTGTGGAGGCAACTTGGAGCACACTTGACAAAGATTTGATATTTAATAGCTCAGGTTTCCTATAAAAGAACCTTCCAGACTGGTTTGGTAGGAAAGACCCTTGTTTCCAATCAGGGGTCCGTGCCCTCAAAGAGGGGCACAAGACAGATCAGGAGGGGCATAAAGCTACATCAGATTTTAGTTTGCAAAGAATAGCTTTCTAAATACTCATTACATATATTCATATTGTAAATATTATTAATGTTAATAGCGTAAATTCCTTGGCCTTGTTTATAGTCTCACTTAACTTATTTACCTTTTTTTCTTCATAACTAAGTTGATATGTCTAGAAGAATTCTAGATGTTGCAACCTGCTTACTTAATTTTTTTACTTAATTTTTATGTTCTAATCTATTTTAATGTCTCTTATCTATTTTAATGTCTTTATTTGATATTTCCTACTGCTATACTGTGTATAAGAGCAACTGAAACAAATGAATTTCCCCTTGTATTGATATAAATATGATAAATGTATTTTTGATTCTGATATGCATAAGCTCATTCTATCTGGATTTTGTCAATTTATATTCATTTTGGGCAGTAATGTGAGTATCTGCTTGTACTTCAGGGTCTTCTGGAGCTCAGCTTTTCTTTCTAGGGTACAACTGCAGGGGAAGCTCCAAGGGAACAAGGTTGGGAACCGAAATTCATTCATATTGGCAAGAGATTGTAAAAGAAATCAGAAGAATCTTCGAAATACAAGTTGAACCAGTCTTTGTTACTATATACTTTGGTAAACTTCCAGAAAAGCTAATAGCTAAGGATAGATATCTTTACAAAGTTGTACTAGTTGCAAGCAAAAAGGCCATCACACAGCGGTGGCCGCAGGAATCTCCACCAACTAAGGATGACTGGACTACCATAATTAATGAACTACACCGCATGGAGAGACTGTCATTTCCTCTAAGACAGCAAACCGAGATCTTCTCAAAACTTGTGTGACCTAAGTCAAACCATTTCTTTTGTTTTCTTTACTGTGTGAAACTCACTGCAACCTAGGTTCAAGTTCCCCTTTGTACATGCGTCTTTGTGAGTGTTTTGTATGCATTTAAAATCCAATAAAAATGAAAGTTGAAAGCAAAAAAAAAAAAGTAGGGAACCACTGCTGTAGGTTCTACTTATTTATAACATTTAGCGTCCTGTTAAACAGGCACTGCTAGCCTCTTAGTTCTTGATCAAGAATCACATCATGCCAAGACCACTAAGACCACTAACAATACAAATCAACAAGGTGAATCAGCCAAGAGCTAAAAAGCCTCTGAGTCCTGTCCTGGACACAGTCAGTTTTCATTTAAGCTGGTGTTTTAATCAAACTAATACCTTATGTTAGTTGTTTGGGTGAAGTCGGCCAATACAGATACTGTTTCATGTTTTGTTTTAACAACTGGTTGAGTGTTTGTTCAACAAAGCAGTTTAAAAAGATGTCATGGAGCAATTTAAGTATCATAAAATAAGGATTCTAAACTACATAGTGAAATAACTCATTTATAATTTGTTTTAATTTATGTAAATAAACAAAGTTACTGACAGACTGAAAAAGATATTAATTTTCTCCAAAAGGCAAAACAGTCCAAATAGACTAATAAATAAAAAGCAATATGTTTAAAAATAAACATTGTGTTACTGATGAAATGATTATTTAATACTGCTAAGAAAACAAATTTCACCCCCACTTAACAATTTTTATTCAAGATCATCAAAAATCTAAATCTTCCCCAGAGTAAATGACATTTCAACACATCCTGTTCTTAGCTAAGAGGAAAACTTCTGAAGCACTCGGTCAATTAGGCAATTTTAATATGGTGCAAACAGCCTGACATTTTGACACCACAGGCGTCTTCCTCAGAGCCAGAGTCGCTCCAATTTGAGGAAGACACCTGTGGTGCTGAACCGCCAGTTTTGGATTTTGGTGACGCAGATCCTGGATTTGTTTTTAATGATTTGTTCACACAGTGAGATAGACATTTTTGCTAATAACTTAATAAGTTCTCAATGAATTTCGGTGATATATTCGGGGAATGCTGGTCACAGCACAAGCCAGAAGTGAAAGACTTTGGTGGTGATCTGATTGTGGATCAAAGTTTTTTCAAGGACTTGTTAACAGTGCAAAATAGGGCAGTTTCCACATTTTGTACAAAAAAATCACCCGACAATGTTGGAAATGTCTTAGCAGGAATGTGAAAGTTCACTTTTTTTTATTTTAGTTGAGGCACTTTCCAGCAGTACATATATATATAAGAGCAAACCGGGCGTAAGAGGCCACTTGTTCATCTTTAAACAGCTTTTCTCTCTCATTGAAGAACTAAAATGCATCTAAAGGAATCAGTGAAACACAGTCCAGTTAATAAACCTTGTAAGGCACTGAAAGTGAGTGGAAATCGCTGGTTGTCACCAGAAGTGTTTTAATGCAGAATTTGTGAATAAGCATGTTAAACAGCAATTAAAGTGGAATCCAACTGTGCAGAATGTATATCAAAGAAAGGAAATGCAGATCTTTAATGGGGTCCTTGTCAGTCATCTCTGGTAGTCTCTCTCTGTCCCCACAAACTTGTCCTAGTTCTCTCCTTCCTTATCCCACACTCAAAAATCCCAGCTCCTGTAAGACCTCTATCAATTCATATGAAACCAAATGCCGTGATTTTCATGGACTGAAAACTCCAGGCATGGATTCAGTTCCAGTTTTCCAGGTGCTTTAAGGATAAAACTCTATACCCCTGCTTTGTTAAAGACCTGAATTCCTTGCCTTGGCAGGTCACCACTTGCACACTTTAACTGTTTAAATCCATTTGTGTCAGTGTGATATGAATTAGTTTGAAAAACATGAGAAATACCTGGGATCATGGAGGAATGTGCTCAGCAATGGGCCGTTGAGTTACGCTTGTATCAGCTTTTTAAAATATATCTATAAGGATACGTGGAAAGGTGCTCGGATGCATTTGAAGGAGACGGATGACGAAAGCTGGAGAATGTGCAGCAGCGATGACGGAGGTTAAAAAGATTCCCTGCAAATGCAGAACGAGGAGAAACAGGAGGATTCCGATGACGCATTCGATGACGGAGGCCTGACCTTTACCTCAATAAACTCTTCTTAAAAATTCAACAGAACTGGGAACGGATGGCGTGTGCGTCACTGAGTGGAGAATAATGTAGCACAAAACTCAGAGTAATGACCACACTAAAATCCTCTTGTTTAAATGTCAGGGAGACCTATCCAAGCTCCAACAGTCATTCATATTTAAATATAAACTCTGTTATCTGACTGATTTTCTGTGGTTGAACAGGAGAAAGGTCCAAGGTCAGGTGAGACTTTGATATCACATTTAAAATAAATGCCACATCTAGTGCAAATCTGAAACAACTCACAGGCCTAACAGATAACAAAAACATTAAAAACATGTTTAAAGTTAAACTAAACAAGATCCAAGATGTTTCAACACATGTCTGGAGTGGTGTTCCTCAACTAAACACAAATGTGTGAGAAGAACAGTAGGAGAAGTGACTCATTAAAAGGAGAGCTGGCTGTAGCTCCAGAGCTGTGACGCTGCACCGAGTTCCTGTCTGGCTTCATTTGCAGGTCAGCAGGATGATGTGGGTCCACAGGATAATGTGCAGCTCAATGCTTACAAAGCCTGACAAAGAAATATGTCTGCCTCGCGTCACAAGGTCTGCTCTGATGCTCACCCTCCACAAACAAGCTGCCTCATAAATAAAACACCTCGGTTCGATTCACTTAATTTATGACTGGACTTGTGGAACTTTCCTGAGGTAAGTCTGCAATATACTTTTTCTTACACACATCTGCAACTTTAACAAATAGGCCAGGCTTCACAATTTCTTCTCTGTAATAATCTTCACCTTGCCTGACAGGCCCTACAGACTACAGGACTGGAACTGACCGCATTTAATGACTGACGTGACGACACTGGAAGAAGGGGGAGCAACATCGGAGACGGCAAACAAATATACTGTATTTAGAGTACAGTACTTTTGTTTATATCTACAAACATTATGTTGAATGATCTGTTAGTTTGCTGACACTCACCATGTTGTATCTGCTGTTTCTCTCCAGCGTTTCTCTTTTAACAGTCTGCGTTGGCTCCTCTACAAAATATCATACCGGCAGCGATGTTCTTTTTCAGAGCTTGATAAACTCTTTCTCTGTCACGTAACTCTTAAGGCACAAACCTCAGTTTGTTTGCATCCATGATCGTCGCCCCCTGTGTTCTCATTGGTCAATGTCTCTGACATGGAGGGACAAATCGTAGCAGGCAGGACAAAAACCAAACCCATCATGGAGTTATTAGGCGTCCCAGACTGGTCTGCTGTTGTCGGTCATTGTGACA
Organism: Cetoscarus ocellatus; assembly: GCA_037902135.1. Classification (NCBI taxonomy): domain Eukaryota; kingdom Metazoa; phylum Chordata; class Actinopteri; order Labriformes; family Labridae; genus Cetoscarus; species Cetoscarus ocellatus. The sequence continues at coordinate 182,996 of JBAMNC010000497.1, forward strand.
CACTATGTGAGACGGAACTACTGATTTTCGTGGCAAAATGGCCCGAGGCCCTCCACCATCGTGTAGGACCATAATCAGACAGAAATCATGTGGTCTGACCTCAGCATTAAATATTCAAACCTGATTGGCCAATTAGGGCATTCCTGTGCTATTACCAATGATGCTCTTGTCACAGACTTATGTGGGATAATGCTAATGACATCAAACCCAGAGAAGAGCTAAGTTATCGTCAGCTAGAGACTTTGACAGAAAAGAAACTGTGCCAAAATGAAGATGTCTAGCTCCTGATTTCAACACGGCCATTTTTGGTATAGCACCCCCGAAATTTCGACCTGGGTCGACTGACCCTGCAAGCGACACAGGATTTAATCGGCTCGCCTCCGATCGGCCTCAGTGGGAACATCACACCCGGGTCAACCCACTAATTTACGGATGACGTCAGTGTAAAGTGCCCACGGCATAACATCGCGCCCGTCCCCTCCGTCTGTAACTTACGTGACTCTTTGCTGTCTCAGAAACAAATTCCATCCGCCTTCGTATAATCAGCGCCCAGTTTGTACATTTTTAAAGAGGGACAAAAGAACAAAGTACAGAAAACCGTGTTGACCGTGCTCCTTTCCATTGTTTACGTGGTCAGGTTTCGTCGCACTGATGATGTCATCAATGTGATGACATCAGCTTGATGCGCCAGAGGAAAAAAAACAGCCACGCAGCTCGTCTAGCTGACTCGACCCGGGTCTGCTGGCAGTGGGAAGGAGCCACTTGCCGATTGCTAGTGGGTTAACCCGCGTTGAAAAAACCTGCGTTGACCCGCTAATTTTAGTGTGAAAGCGGTAATAGTTGACGGGCACTGGTTTTTCATCAGACTACATAAAGTTGGCAGGATAGACATGGTTTGGTTCCACAAGACTGTAATTTTTTCCTCACAAGTTGTTCGATTTATGTGACTCGAGGCAATAAGTGTCACATAAATCGAACATTGAACAATTAATTAGTCCTGCAGACCTCTTAAAAAGCAATGAGCTAAATGAAGGCGGGAAACGGTCTTGAGGATTACATTTTTTTGTTTGTGGGATCAATTGCAGCATTAAATGGCCCATATCTTGTTCTTGATGGAAGTTTGTTTCTAACAGTATATTTTTGTCTCCTTAAAACGAGGGATTATGGCCAAATGATGGAGAAATTTTCAGGAGATCTTGGTAATGGCCCAACTTAAAAATAATTCGATTTTGGTGTTGATCAGATAACTGCCATTAGCGAATGATCGTTTTTGCTCAATAACTGTCTAACTAATAATGATATCAACATGATTCTAAGTGCTAGGTGTGGGTTTTCAGGGACAGGAATCATATTATGATGGTAACTTTATCATGGAACTATTGGTTATAGATGTAACAGCAATACGTGAGCTACCTTGGTGGAGGTTTGTGCTCTCCAAGCGCTTCCTTGTTTATTGCTATGAACTCGAACGCTGTAAGTAGTAAAGCACTCACTTGCAACACACTTGGTTCAAAGCATCAGACTTTGTGCAATGGGTGATCATGGCAGTTGCACTTGAAGTCATGACACCAGGTGGAATATTGCTGTACTATTATATTAGTCGCATAGGTATGCAAGACAAAGCCAACTACTAAAAATAGTTATATATAAAAAAAAATGTGTCCTCTACTGAAAATAAAACCAGCTGAGTGGGCTTGTTCTTTGAGAACTTATCATATGAACTCACATCATAAAACCAATAAACCACATTAAACTCAAAAACAAATGGAACAAGTGTTTTTCCACACTTTCTCCTGCACTTATTCAGACCTAGAATTACAAAATCAAACTCCATTCTTCTCAAAAGTGTTTGGAAACCCTGTAAATAAATATCCAATAGTTTCTCCTGCTGTCAGTCTGTCTGCTGGTCTGCTAAAAAAAAAACACTGAATATTAGACTAATCTCTGTGCTCAAAGATACCACCTAACCCACACCCTCTCCCTCATTCCAGTGCAGCGAGGACATTTTTGAGGTAGTGGTTTTACACTGTTGAACTGGGACTGCATGGGGGCACTCTGAATTTAATATGAAGTTGAGAAAATCTTCAGCAATGGGATTCCAGGGGATAAAATTGCTTGCTGCTGGATGGTAAAGCAATCTGGGGCACACCACACACGTGGACCATGGTATGTGGTATCATATCATAAATAATCCCCCCCACCCCTAACTGTTTTAAATGGTGTGAAGGAACAACAGTGTACTTTTCTTATGATTACCATACGTCCAAAAAAGGTAGAAAATCCAGAAAGACAGTTGCTGGAACGATCCCTGGCTCACATGCATTGAAGATTGACAAAAAAAAATCACTCAATAAAGTTACAGTTTCAGATGCTCAAAGATTCATTATCAATGAGTCTTACCTCAAAATAGCAGTTTCCCTTTGATAAAGGATGGCCAGCCACATAGCAACCCACCTCCTCAGAGTTCCCTTGGTAACTAAGGGGAAGAAATGACAGGTTAACAATAGGTGACTTCAAATAGACCAGACTGTTCAAAACTATTATATTATTTTATATTCAGTGACTGAAGTGCTGTAGAGAAGCCCTGGCCAAAGAATTTTGCATAAAAGCATTTAGGTTTGGAAAAAAACCCTCACAAGTATCACATAACTCCCCTTATCATGACACATAACCCACTGTAACATCGGTAAAATAATGCAAATGTGATTTTTCTATCCACATTATGCAGCGCCAGTGAGAGCAACAAGAGTCTCAAAAGCTTTATTTCAGTAAAATGTGTTGAACTTTTAACAGAATATTTGCCAAACACAGAATAAAACTACAGAATCTTTCAAGCACAAAAACAAGATATCAGATCAGAATCAGAAATACTTCATTAATCCTTGAGGGAAAATTCGGTTGTTTCAGTTGCTCTTATATGCTGTATAGCAGTAGAAATAACAAATAAAGACATTAAAATTGATAAGAGCATAAAAATGTAACTAAAAAAATTTAAGAAAGTAGGTTGCAACATGCAGAATATTTAATATATATCAACTTCCATATGAAGGAAAAATAAATTAAATAAGTAACACAAGACTATAAACAAAGCCAAGGAATTTACTCTATTAACTTTAACAATATTTACAATATGAATATAAATATGACAGCATAGGGCTAGGTTATATATATATATATCAATAAAATTATTAGTTTTAATTATTTTCTGCAGAAGATTTAGAAATTAAAAACCGAGGTTTTTTCTTGACTTCGTCCAATTGTAAGTTGTTACAATGTTTGAAAATACAAATACTGAAAGCGTATAGTTTTAATGATGGTTGTCCCTGTCAGGTTTTGCACATGCACTTTTATGGCTTGGATTAGTTTTGTAAATGAAATTTAATTTTGATCAGAGTTTCATGTTCATATGTAGCAAACCTGACTACGTTTAACCTACATAATCAACATTTTATGATACAATCTTTAACTTTAAGAGGGAAATTCAGTATGATTTGGGAATATTTTTTGACAATATAAAGACATTGATTCATGTCATTTTTGTGTCATTTGGAGGTCTTTTTTTATGAGGGAGAGAGAGAAAATCGATTCAAATAGTAAATCTAGTGTTGGGGGAAAAAATCAGGGATTTTATTTTTAGTCCATATCGCCCAGCCCTGTGACAGCACTGTGTCACAGTAGCCCACATTTGACTGGGTACTGCACTGTATATTACATTCGCTTATTAACAGATATTCACAAATATCACAGGTGAAAACAGTGAAAAAAAAGTTTATGCTCCAGGAGCTGATGGAGCAGCAATATTATAGAGAACAGTTATAACTGACGTGAATCCACTGAAGTGAAGTTTTTTTTTCACCAAGAAGAGGGAGATATGAAGTTTGAGAACAACTGTACATTACAAAAAATATCAAATATGACTGTCTAAAAGGGGTTTAATTTTGTGGAGCTTAAAGGATGATTTAAATGCTGACCTGAGTCTGTCTCCATCCTTGTGCAGCCTCATGTACCGTTCTTGCGCTGGCCGCCCATCGCCGATGTCTCTGATCCGACGCCTCAAATTCAGGAGGCATCTGTGGTGAAGCACATTGATGTCATCCATCTGAGGGGACAGTGGGAAAAGATGATATTAACCAAGAGCTCAACTCCATGTAAAAGCTCCCATAGCTCCACATTTCTAAATACATAAGCTGACTGAAAGCTTCTTAGACCCCGCAAACAAGACAAAAGCAACATATTGTCATAGCAACACCAGAGAAGGGGGGGAGTAACTCAGTCCAAAAAGACGTGGGTTAGGGACCAGGGGGTAGCAAAGTCCAGACCGAACCATGTTTGGAAGCTTGAGAGGTACCAGCCGACTTCTTAGGTGCTGCCGGCCTGCCCTTGAGCAAGGCACTTGACCCAGAAACTGCTCTGTTAGTGCCTCGTTGGGAGCAGCAAGCCATTGCTGTGACATCCATTAGTGCATGAATGGAGGACATGTTTGTGTATGTGTATTTCAGCCTGTGTGTGTTTAGCATATCAACAACAAAGTGTAAATGGACTTCAGCTTATCTGGTGCCTTCGACCGCTCAAAGCAGCTCCACACTGCAGGTCAAATCTACACATTCACTCTCACAGTCACTCACTGATTGTTTGAGTATTAATGTAAGTTGTGCATCAGTATCCGCTAACAGATTTAAGCCTTTTTACACGCCACGCACAGTGGGAGCAACTTGGGGTCAAGTGTGATGCAACAGCCAGAGTTGGGCTCAAACCTGCAACTTTCAGTTTACAGAGTGCACTTTCAGAATGTGCCACTGACACCCCACTTCAAATCCAATTCTTTACAATGAATTACCCCATGAGCGAAAGGCAAATTATGTCTTCTTCTTCATAGAAAAAAGGAGAAGAAACAGAACAAGGGCTGACAGTAAAAAGATGTGTTCTTTATTGGTTTGCAAATCCAATAATCCTGTTCTTGTTTTTCTCCTCGGTAAATTTTTTGAATGCAGTATGAATAAGTAAATCATATGTACAATCATATGCATGTAAATCATGGCTTGACTCTTACAGAGTATTTTCTATTATGAAGAAAAAAATCATGCTTTCAGGCCAGAGGTGTTACAAAGAAACACAAAGAAATAAATCGGCTATTTAATGAAAGAGCCTGCAATTGCAATGTCATGTGTGTCCAACATCATCTACAACATGGAAATTTAAATACGACATATTTTGATCTCTTTCAAGGGTATAAATCTTTTTGTTCTCCTTACTGTACCTACTTCTAATGAACCATTTTTTGATAAATACGATGCAGCTCTGTAAGTTGACATGACTGCATAGTTATTATCCAAGGATACCGGCATATGGTGTTATACTTCACATATAATATGAAGAAAAATTATGTCATGCACCAACAGAGGTACCCTGTTCAAACAAATCTATAACATTAAGTCTTCATAAAATGGTATATTATGTAAGAAAAAAGACAAACAAAGCGAGTATAAATATATACACATTAACATTAGAACCTTGAACTTGTAAAACACTTTTACATTTTAATAAATCAATCATAAAGCATCCTTCTGTGCTGCTGGGAGGCATTTACTGAGCGACCCGATACTTAATGCTATGTTCTTGCTAACATTTAGCAGCTGCTTTCTGCAAACACTAATCTGACACCAGAATCATCTTGTTGTTGAATGTCTTTGACAATCATGTGACATATTGACAGCTGAGTTTCACTACAGTGTTTTGGAGAAAAGCACCTTGAATTTTTAAGCACACAAGAAATGAAAAGAATTAAAGGGATGTTAGATGGGCAGGTTTAAGTAAGTAAGAAAAAAACATTCTCTCACTTTTTTATTACTATGCTTGACAAACATAGATCAAAACATAAATGCAAATAAATCTGGTGACTTACTCAAGGGCACCTTACAGATGTAGTTCAATTGAGGCTCAAACCAGCAACCTTCAAACTTTCAACCCAACTCCAGATTGACTGAGCGACTGACTTGCTAAAGGGTGCCTGAAGCCCAACTTAAAGAAACAAAGTGGCACACCCTATTAGAAATAGAGACTACCAAACTACAACAATGTGAAATACATGACACTTCTGATATTTAATATCCTGCTGCATAGATAAATGCCTCTGAAAGTTACTGGTGGTCCCACACACCAAACCCTGAGTTAGCGTCTTTTTGTCGAAAATTAAGCAACAACTTTTGCCCCGTCTGCCATGATTATATTTTTGGCTTCTTTGTGATCAGTTTTGCTGCATGCCTCTGATGAGAGTGTGATGTCCTTGATTTAAGAGGCATGCAGAACAAAGTGGAAGAAATTGATAATGGAAGTGCTAAGCAGAATGATAATGATGCTTCCAAAGCATTTGATAGAGTAAATCACCATTAACTGTTTTTAAAGATGACTGAAAAGGGAGTACCTATACAAAGTCTGAATCCTGGCTTATTGGTATGCCCATCAGATAATGTGGGTAAAGAGGGGCTGTAGTCTGTCAGCTCCATTTTCTGTAAGAAATTGAGGCAAGGAGGGATTTTGGACCCTCTACTTTTTATTTGTACAATGATGCTCCATCTAAACACATTCAAGCCTTTAATACTGGCTGTATGATTGGTGTTAAACGTGTTAATCATTTAATGTACACAGATGAAGTGGTCATATTTAGCTGAGCAGTGCTGGTGTCTGTATTTTCTGTCTATGGGACTGAAAATAATATCAAATATAATGCTAACGAGACTGATGTGTTGATCTGTCCCACAAAAGAGGATTGGAGTCTAATGTCCAAACAGTGGTCTGAATATCTGTTAAAAAAAAAAAAGTCAAAAATCTTGGTTACTGTATCAAAGAGAATGCGTCAGATAGAGATGATATCTACGGGCAACGCTGTAAAATGTATGCACAAGCAAATATCCTCACTTGTAGGTTAAGTGTGAGCTCACATGTTGTTAAAAATTCTTTATTTAAAGCCTTTTGTACATACGACACACTATTAAAGAGCCAGCATGCAGAAGCTGCAAGTGGCGTTATGAATACTGCTGAAGAGACCTAGATGGTGCAGTGTGAGTGAGCTGGTTGTAACTGCAGGAACTAATACTTAAAGTTTTTTTGAGAAATGTTGTGTCTAAATTTATATACACACTTGGTGTCTCTGAGGATGAAATCATCATGCTGCTAACATCTGTTAGATATAAGTCACAGATATGGAGACACTGGTGCAGCTGTCTCTAGAATGTTTATAGGTTTTATACATTTATAGACTTTTAAATGTACATGGTGAACTTTTGCTATGCTCTGTGGGCTTTTTATTGGTATAACCTTGTTTTATGTTTGTTTTTATTACGTGTGTGTGTTGTCTTGTTTTATCTGGACCATGAGTCTGTAATAAAGTCTGATTTAATGATATTGATTCTTTTAGGGAGTTGTTATCAATTCTCAACTGGACAGGGTTTTCAGTTCCATCCCTTGACCAAACCAACATATATTGTATTACTCTGTAATTTAAAGAAAACAGTATTTGTATACAGATACTAATATTGAGCAAAAACTGAAAAAACTGATTTGGACAATATTTAGAGATTTCTTCAGAAAGGTTGGCATCTTAAATGTAAAACCAAAACATCTATTTCTCGAAAGACATATTAAAAAATGTAAACGACTGGCTGATATGACTTCAGTCATCCTAATGGAAACTCAGGTATATGAGAAATAGTAAAATGGGAGGATTCATGACAACCTGGGGTCCATTCTCACCCACTTGGATGTGATCAGGTCAAGCTGAGAGCCTGTCCTGGTCACTCACTCGATGACTACGGGCCTGTCAGGTGCCCTGACATCTGGTAGTTTTATTTGATTCTTTGTTACAAGTACCTGTCACTTTATGTTTGCCTTGTCTTTTACATGTCTTAACCCAGTTGTTATTGTTGTTGTTTTTTGTTGCTGTTTTGGTCTGTTTGTTCCTCTATAAAACCTGAAAATTTTAATATAAAATATTAAAAAAACACTCTGTTTAATGTATTTATGAGACAAAACAGGGGACAAAACCCAGAAATGCACGAGTAACAGGTACAAAGCTGTCGTCTACAAGATTTCTGTGATCTATCTATTGGAATAATGGAATGTAGTTTCTTCAGGTTTTGATGGTAAATTGGTCCTAGGAATGTAATAGTTACCGATAAAACCGCAGTAAATTTCTGGTGGTTAGTATTACCATTTCCTATTTTAAATACTGTTAAAACTGTGTGCGGCCCCTCAGACACAGGCACGCATACGCAGTTTGCAATGTTTGGCCTCTGAAAGCAAAGTATGGCAGTTGATGCCCACATGGACACTGTACCGGAGATCCCCCCCCCCCCCCCTTGAAATGGACAAAATCTGAAGTCTGGTCTTATTTTGGATTTTACAAGGATGCCAAGGACGGTCACCCTGTCTGCAGAAAATGCAGAAAAAAATTCTCTGGGAGAGGAGGCAGGGAAGAACCATAAAGCACAAGCAGCACCTCCACCACATACACCCCCACAGCAGCATCAGAAGGCAGCAGCCTGGCTGGATTCTTGAGAAAGACCTCGGCGAGGAATCATAGAGGTGAAGAGGGCCAGGCCCTGACACTGTATACTGTTCTAAATTCACATTGTTTTTGAACTAAATAAAACTTTCTTAAATGATTTCAGTTTGTGTATAAGTACTTTTTAAACATTTTGCTCACATTGCAATGATACTGTGATAAAAAAAGATAACCGTAATAATTTTGGTCACAAGACAAGGCAAGTTTATTTGTAGAGCACAATTCGTACACAAGGTAATTAAACGTGCTTTACAGAACAGGAAAAATGCATTAAAATCACAATACAAAATAAAAACAAAAAAAATCATTATAAAATTAACTTTAAAAGAGGAGAGTGCAGATAAGAGCCTTTCAGTCAAATGCACAGTTACATAGAGCTGTTTTGAGCCTAGATTTGAACATTGTCAGAGTAGTGGCCTGTCGCACATCTTCAGAAAGACTGTTCCAGATTGTAGCTGCATTAAACTGGTCCCTGATTCCCCATGTTTAGTCCTGACTCTGGGCACCAGCAGGAGGCCAGTCCCTGAGGTCCTCAGAGTTCGAGATGGTACATATGGTACTAACATGTCAGAGATGTACTTTGGTGCTAGGCCGTGGAGAGACTTGTACACAAGCAAAGCTGCTTTAAAGTCTATACTCTGAGCCACAGGAAGCCAGTGTAGGGACCTGAGCACAGGACTAATGTGCTCGTACTTCCTGGTTCTGGTCAGGACCCGAGCAGCAGTATTCTGGATGTACACGAGCTGTCTTACAGCTCGTTTGGAGAAGCCAGTGAGCAGGCCGTTACAGTAGTCTAACCTACTGGAGACAAATGCATGGATAAGTCTCTCCAGATCAGGTTTAGACACTATACCTTTGATTTTGGCAGTGTTTTTTAGATGGTAAAAGGCTGCTGATGTTACTGATTTGATGTGGCTGTTAAAGTGCAAGTCTGAGTTCATTATTACCCCGAGATTTCTAACCTGATTTGTAGGTTTTAGATAGAGAGACTGCAGGTGAATGCTGACACTTTCTCTTTGTTTCTGTGGACCAAATACGTCGGATGCAGTGACAATAACCGTGATATGAAATTTTAGTACCGTTACATCCCTGCTTTGGTACATTAGATGTATAGAGGGCATAACAAGCACGTACACTTACGCTTATTAAGAGAACAGATAGATATTTGCTCCATTAATGACAGGAATAGAAAAGTTAAAGATTAGAGCAGGAACAAGGTGAAGTGGGCGTGCCACTGTTTACATCCAACGCTGTCGAGGTTAGCACCGTGCTAACGCTTTAGCTAGTCTACGCTAATAAGACCTCGTTGACAGTTGCTGCTTCAACTGCTGCACGCCATCCGCCTGGTAGTTAATTATAATTAGCTAATAACTGTCGTTGCACACGTGAAGACGAGTTGAGGACGACAGGTCAATTAATACCCGAAGCCAATTCTGCGTTAGCATCGCTAGGGGCTAACATGATAGCTTCTTTCCTTTAAACTCAGGTTCGCTGCCTGACAAGAAAGCGTCGACTGTTAGCTTCTGAAAGCAGGAGTATTAATTACTTGAGTTTCCCTGACAGTGCATTTATGGCTAAACTGTTATTTGGGCGGATAATATGTCAGAAACTCACCTTTGTTTATCAGCTGCCCATAGCTCCTGATGGAAAACTTTGCAAACTGGAGTTCGGCGCTTCCAAGTGACGTCATATTACCGCTAGGGAATGAGCCAATGGCGTGACGTTTTAGGAAACGGTGGCAAACAGTCAGCCAATCGTATGTCTCGAACCGTTTGTAGCTGTTTGCACTGTCAGGATTTGGCTTGTTTATGCTATAATTTCTCACTTGCAGAGTTCGACGGAGTTCTGATATTATTTTTCGGTGATACTACACTAATACTGTTGTGCATTTTCAAAGACCAGTGCTTGTTATTTCTGTCTGTAAGTTGGCAGCTCTCAAACTAACTAAAAATCCAGAAGTATGATACTATTTCAAGAAGCAGTGAAGTGTTCCATCATATGGTTTGTGAGCATTTTTACAGCCATGTCGAAAGCAGGAGTGGCAGAGGAGAGCCTTTCTGAGCCAGCTGGGACAGACCTGAGCTGAGAGACAGAAGAAGGAAGAGATTGATGAAGAAACTGTGTGGCTGGCTGGAGAAGGAAAAATGTACAAACCAGGGCCAGGGTGGAAAGGAAAGGAAGGGAAAGGAGAGCCCCCGTTGGTCTGGCGTGTGTCTTGGAACATTCTCCTGATATGTGGAAAGCTGAAGCTTGCAAGCTGATGGGAACACAAGACGGCAGGTGATTTCTGCCCTCTGTGCCAAGATTAATCAGAACAACAGGCGGCTGATGGAGAAACAGACTTTGCCCTCACATAGCCCTGAAATTCCTACAGGAACAGGCAAGTGGGTACAGTAGCATCTGTGAGAATGGTATGTCATATTTGTGGTAAGAACTTCTTCAGTAGTAGCTGAAGCATTACGAGGCAATCTGCACATAGAACATTTCATTATCAAACTAGGGGTGTCACAGTACAAGCATTAGACATGTTATGTTCCAATCAAACAATATTAACACTTATTTAATACTAAGGCAACAAATCAGAAATACTAGGCATCTAATACTGGACAATTTCTCTCCAGAAAGTCCCAAAATTACAGTCAATATATACATTAATTATTTTTTTTGCAATTTTGCATCTTTTGGTAAGGCTATACCTTTCCTTTGCTCCTGTTTTATGAAACAAATATGAATTTAAAAAGTTTTGATGCTGTTAATAATTAAAGCAAAAGGTATAGTATTATTTTAAAACACCTTGTATTAAAGAAGTTTTGTAGTATCAGCTATTTTGCCAACCAAAGTGTGTAATTTATCCTGTTTGTGCTAAATACGACTTCATGAACAGATGACAAATTACCAACAAAACAACACACTTCACATTTTCTGTTTGTACCAGTGTTGGCCTGGTATTAGAATTGAAAATTCAGATACAATTGCCCTTTCAAGCCAACAATCCATCCATTACTGGTAACCTTTTGTTCCTTTGGGGGTTGCAGGGTCTAGAGCCCATCTCAGCTGGGGGAAAAGCAGCCTGTGCTTCACGTGCACTCTCGGCAATTCAGCCATCAGTTACCTATCAAGAATGTTTTTGAGTACCTATAGAAAACCCACACGTGAATGGTGATAACATGCAAACTCCACACAGACAGGTCACAACAGAGATCCAAACCAGCAACCTTCTTGCTGTGAGGCAATAGCTGTACCAGCTGCAGTACTTATCAGCCTGAGTGACACACACACTAACCCCTTTTTGAAACCATTCATCATCAATACCACAGCTGACTTCCAGCGAGAGTCAGGATACACCCTGGACTTGCCAGCTGATCCCAAGTCCACTTAAAGCGACAGACAACCATTCACATGCTCTCACTCATACCTAAAGGCAATCTAGAGTCACCAGTTAATCTAACAAGCTTGTTTTGGTCAGTGGGAGGAAGCTGGAGAGAACCCAGACATGCATGGGAAGAAGAACCTGAAAACTCCTCACAGAAAACCCCAGACTGACACAGGGATCTAACCAGCAACCTTCTTGCTGCGGGGCACGTGTACCACCTGCTCTGCCACCATCTCACCCTCCTTAAAACCAAAGCAACAAAAATAGTTCTAGGCACCCAGTATTGGGTAATTTCTCAGCTGCATATTGAAGAAAAAACTCCTACTCACTGTCAGAAAAACACAACATTGGCTTTGAGTTGGTGCAGATTATTTCCAAGGTTTTTCTGTAATGCAGACAACAGCACCTGTTTGATTAAATTTTATAGCATTGTTCATATTGGCCATTAAATTACAGCATAAGTTTAATTTGTATGTAAGATGAATTATTTCAGTGTCTACAATTTTGCGAACTTTAATGTGTGATCAGCCATGTTTCTGCTAGTTTCTACTTAAGGAGCAAACAGTAAATTACAAGGGAAACAGCACATGGCATATTTTATGCTGATACCAGGATTGTCTTATATCAGTATTCTTTACTTTGATAGGACTTAATCAGTAGCTACCAACACCTGTTTTGAGCCCCCTCAAAGAAAATAGAAGTTTAGACACCCAATATTGGGTCATTTCTCTTTAGCTATTGACAGCATTGAAGCAGAAGTCCTGCACACTATCCTAAATGCAGATTGACAGCAGCACTGTGTTAGCATGAATTGTTTTACTCTGCAATATATGCTGTGCCTAAGAGTTTCCCTTCATTACCTCTGCCAAGGAGGTTTGTGTTTGTGTTCAAGATAACTTGTGTTTGTGTTCAAGATAACTTGAGAAGTTATGGATGGATTTGGATGAAATTTTCAGGAAATGTGTGGAATGGGATAAGGAAAAAATGATTAGATTTTGGGACTGATCTGGATCACCAGCCGGATCCAGGAATTTTTTAAAGGATTCTTTAACATTGCGAGATAGGACCATTTTCGCCAAAGTGGACTGAAGCTGCTTGGCGGAGGTCTGCGCTCTATGAGTGCTTTTCTAGTTTTTACTGTGTATATTCCTCTCCTTGGCAGTTTTCTGTTGGATGACAAATTTTCTCAAGCAACAGTCATAATAATAGATAAATTGTCACTGTTAATAGGGATGAACAATAGTATCCCCATGATATCGGTATCAACAGAAAATTGCTTCAAAAGCTAAACGTTTGGATCAGCAGATATGAACATTTCCGCTGATATTTTAGCCTTATATATTTGCATTAAGATTGTGGAGTTTGTTGTACATTAATCTTAAATTGAGGGTGTTGAGAGTGCTTTAATAAGGGCAGATTAAGCTGATTTTACTGTAACTGTCAAAAATCTATTTTAGATATGACATAGGTGTGATCTAAAAAGAACTACTTTCAGCCTTTTCTATATTAGGATTTGGATTAGGATTCAAATTTATTGTCATTACACATGCACAGGTACAGAGTAACGAAAAGTTGTTTGGCATCCAATCCATAGGTGCAATGTTATATACTGTTATATACATAAGGTGCGTGATTATATATCTATATGTATTTACAGGAAGAAAATAAAACATGAGATTATAGCTATGTTATTAACAGTCTTAAGTCAGTGGTTCGAAATACACTGTCAATATCCAGATATACTAGGCCAGTGTTTTTCAACCTTGGGGTCAGGACCCCACGTTGGGTTGCCTGAAATGTCTAGTAATTGATAAAATAAAAAAAATTAGGCTACTGATAAAAATTTATATTTTTTTAACCAATTATTATTCTTTTTAAAAAATGAAAACACCACACACAATCTTAAACAACTGTATTCTATACTTTCACTTTCTCAAATATAAATGTAATTCAAATAAAATGCAGCATTTAAAAATATCTGAGCTGGCACAACTTGATTGAAGGCCGCGATCACGTGACTTTACAGTAACTGGTGCTTCAGTTCCCTCACTTCAACTTAACTCACAAACTTGCAGTCAGTAGGAAAAAACAGCATAACAAACCTCCATGGTTTGTACAGTATAACAAACATGATCAAAAACTAGTTCTAGAAAAAAAAATGTCTCTGGGGTCCCCAGAAATTTGTGATGCCAAAATGGGGTCACCGACCAAAAAAGGTTGGGAGCCACTGTACTAGGCATTGTGAATAGATATGGAGTTCTATTAATCACCATACAGATTTACATATTATGTGGATAAGTATAAATATAGACTAAATATACAGATGTACACACATTATATAGATAAATATGAGTAAATAGACAGAATGTACAGATATCCAGTACAGAAGTATATACACATATAGTGGATGCATATGTGTAAAGGTAAGGTCAGCGGGAGGAGGAGTTCAGATTGACAGTTGCTGTGGGGTAGAGTCTGTGGGGGTTAGAGTTTATATCTAATATCTGTATATCAATATTGGCTGAAATAAGCTTTGAAAATTGGCATATTTGATATCAGCTAAAATCCAATATTGTCCCCTCCAATTTAAAAACACTTGGTGTTTTACAAGTATCATAGTATAATCTTTCAAGTGTGTAACCTATCATGTTTGGACCATGTAATACCCCAGGTGCTTCTGACAAATCGCTATGCAAACATGACATGGCACATTTTTAACTTTTACTCGGATTGTCACAATAACAGTTTTTTTTTTGCATTGATGTAATTCTAGTGAAAACCAAACAATACCAATACCTTTTCGAAACCGCAGTGACAAAAACACATGTTCAAGGCACCAATATTGGGTAATTTCTCTTTAGTTATTGCCAAAATTTGCAAGCAGACTCCTAAATAGGACTAAAGTGCACAAAAACATTGATAATTGTGCAACAAGGACAGTCTGCACTGTGCAGGAGATCGTTTGCTATTTTTGGTGGATCCATTTCCCTCTTACTCCAATTTTTATGAAACAGAAGTAGGTTTTGACAGTTCAGGCACTTTTCAGTCCTATCAATCATCCAAGCAACAGACTGCACTGTCCTCAAAGTCATGGCATCAAGAAAGTATCAAAACTGCCAGTCTTAGTGTGTGATCCGCCGTGTTTGTGCTAAGTACTACTCCAGGAGTAAATGACCCATCACCGGGCAAACTGCACACAGCACATTTTACGTTTGCCCATAATTGTCCTGCTTTTTGTAAGAGCAACAAGATACCCAAATTGTGTTTATGCTGGGTGAAAATATTTGGCTTCACCTTCATTTTGCATCTGTCCTCAGAGCACCCATAGCAGCAAGGAAACGGCAGATAGCAGAGGAGACAATAGGACCCAAGATAAGAGAGGAATTTCACCAAAGTTTTTCTTACGGCAACCTTAGAAGCATGCACGTCCTTTACTTTTCTTTTATTCTTTTTTTGTTACATGGGGTTATAGGTTTTCTTCCAGGGCTGCTGAAATCACGTGAAGTAGCTTACTTGACTCATAACAGAGTTTAGTTAAGGTTAAATGAATGTAAAGATTGTAGGAATACTCAGGAATGGAGGTTTGAGCACAGACTTTGGGTATAATGTAGTAACAGAAAGTCCAAATTTACTCTCTGCAGCTGCCTTGCAGTGTTAAAGTGTTGTGTATTGTTTGTGTTATTACGACTAAATAACCTGTTTTAATTCATCAGATCACCTGACGGAAAATGTGCATTCACGTCAGGCAGGATGGTGTGGAGGACTTTTGGTCTTTCTGAAGATGGAAAATCCAAACAGGCTGAAAGGAGAGCAATGGATGGATTACACTATTAGCAGTTTGGCTCGGGCTGGTCGATGTGCATTCCTCCTAAAGTAAGCCCCCCCTCTCGTTCCTCCTAATTATCCAGATGATTATGCTTCCAATTCAAACAACTGGAGAAATATACCCTCAGCTGGCCTCACACCGCTCCATGAAGTCAGCTAATATCTGAAAGCTGCTGATATGTAATCTAGAAGTTGGACAGCTCTATTAAAGACCGGATTAGCCTTCTTGTGGAGTCAATGCATAACTGACTCAGCAGTGATTTAAATATGCTGAGGCACAGTTCAGATTCATGCTACATCCATTTATATCACATCACTGCTTTACATTTCTGTTAGCAAAAGTTCTGAAGTACATTCAGGGGATTAATGAATTACTGTCAGTTGATTTTATAAACTTTCTTAAGTTTTATGTGTCTGTATTTTGGCTTAAAGGTTCTCATATGCAGAATTAGCTCTAAAATTATGTTTGCAGGAAGTATTCTCTCCATAGCAGGAGAATTCACACAGCTGTGCATTTATGGTACACATGGCATTGCAGTGGAGCAGCTCATTGAAGCACATACTGTGTATACATTTGTGTGTGTTACCATGGCAAATATCTTTCCAGAAAGGTCCCTGACATTGGAAAGAAAAGTGCACAAATCTGGATATGACAACTATTCTTCATGCGTTTGTAACACTGAGTACAAGTGTAGGAAGACAGGCTGGATGTATGTGTTAGTATAGAACAAAAAGGGGTGGGAAGATTTTGATAATTTCTGAAAGGAACATAATCCACCCCCCACTTGCTCTCTCCCTCCCTGCCACCTCCCTTTCTCTCTCTCTTTCTCTCTCTCTCTCTCTCTCTCTCTCTCCAAGTCCCAGCCCCTGAAGGTGTCATAACTGTGCTCTCTCTCTCTCTCTCTCTCTTTCTCTCTCTCTCTCACTCACTCACTCTTTATCACCGCCTTTCAGATCTTTAAAAGCCGGTGCTTTGCTGTGTCTCTCTCGATCTCCATTTGTCTCCTCTGGCACTGCAGGGGACTCAGCCGGCAAAGCACCAAGGAGAGCTACTGTATAGAAAACGGGAGAAAGACTGAGGAAAGGAGAGAGAAAGGGAAAGAGAGGGAGAGAAATATATACATCCAGAAATAGCATCAGCCACATTGAACTGACAGAGAGTGACAGAGTGGAGAACCTGAGACCTGGACACAAAATGCCTATCCTTTCTAACTTAACAACCGTTGCTTTGTTGCTGATTGCTCACTGCGGATCCTGGACTGGGGCAAACCGCTTGGGCCCCTTCAAGGTCTGTCCCTCCTGCAAAGATCCACTGGGGGCAGGCCGGCCCCCCAGGGACCATAACGCTGCCGGCAGCACGTCAGTGTTGGCCCAGGGAGAGCCCTGTGGTGTGTACACTCTGAGCTGTGCCAAGGGGCTCCGCTGTGTCCCCCCACCAAGGGAGCACAGCCCCCTGCAGGCTCTGTTGCAGGGAAGGGGCATTTGCGCCAAGCACAGCAGGACAAATCCCACTGAGAGGCCCCACCCCACAGGTAAGATACTGTACACACACGCGCTCACACACACATATAAATGCAGGGAATCACGTACGTGCATGCGCCTGCAGATGCCACATGAATGGACTCTGCAGGTAGGCTTCTGTTAGCACTGTGTTCTGTGTTGCTGTGAAATGCACGTGATGCTGTGTCACTCAGCAACAAAAAGAAAGGCCAATTAGTGTGTGACATGAACGCCTGCATGCATTTCATGAACCAAAGATGAATTTGCAAAACAGTCAGCACCCTGCATGGCTCATGAGAGCCTCTGGAGTCACTCCAATAAAAATTACATTTGTCATTAGAGGCTGAACTGAAACAAAATTTTCAAATCACATCAAATAGGACTTTTTATTCCTTCGTAAGGTGTTGCATCTCTGTAAAAGTGAGGGATACATATTCTTTCATTGACACGATTTGGTATATGTCATGTATTTAAGTGACAGGGGCATGAAAATGATCTGTCCTACAAGTGAGTGTCTCTGAAGAAAATTTCTTATGAATGTGAAACTGTCACAGTGTCACCTACATCCTGATCAGGCTGCTTTTTATTGCAGTGATCTCCATCTACTGTTCAAACTGAGATACTGCGATTAACTCTCTGAAGGAGAGATATACTGATGGAAATTTGGTCTCTTATTAAATGAACACTTAATATTGTATGCTTCACCTATTTATTCACAATTTTACCAAATGATTTGAATATAGACATCAGAGTGTTAATATTCTCCATGCACCATGTTTTACTAAAACAGGACTCTGCATGTGGTTTGATGTTAATGGTTGGATTAATGTCACATTCTCGTTTCCTCTCAGGTCCTCATCCTTCACACAGCGGTGACATTGAAAGAGTAAGTTCATGATCTTATTTTTTAAATAAATGAAGCTAACAAGTCTCGCATTATATGATAAAAATCCAGACATTTTTAAAGCAGACTCTACAGGCAGACTGCAATAATTCACATCAAATGTGATGTAGAGACTTGTATATGAAGCTGCTTTGTGTTACAGAGAGTAAGTGCCATAGATCCTGAGCTGTTTGGGCTGTTGCAGTGGCATGTACACACACTGCCCTGAAGCCATGCATTATGGTGCATGATGTGTGTGCTGCTATGCGGCAGAACTAATTGAGCATGATGTGAATCAGGAAAGTTTCAAGTCGGCCGTTGCCGCCTTAGATTTTTCACTTTGTGATTCAACTGATCGGCTGCTTTTGAACTAAAATGTAGAGAATTATATGAATGAAACAACTGTGGTCACAGGATTGATGAGGATGACACAGTTAAATTTCACAAAGTGACACACACAAAAATTGCACTCGTCACTTCATACCATCCAGTGACCTGAAAAGCTAAAGCATTGTGTAACAATATGGTTATATAATGTTATACAATATGTGACATCTGATATATATATAAATATATACATTTCCATGCTGCTTCTGGCTCCAGTGCTGCATCACTGTAGATAATCCTCTGTGATTTACATCGACATGTGTTGCGATCAGAGAGGATTGCTGCCAAGTCGACCACCTGAGGGGAGGAAGCAGCTTGCTACTGTCACTCTGTAGATGAAGACAGGTTAGATGAAGAAGTCACACTCTGCATTGCTGTTTCTTTAATCTTTAGGCACCCTGCCGCAAGCTGCTTAATAGTGTCCTGAGGGGTCTGGAGCTGACAATCTTCCAGTCTGACCGTGACATCTATATACCCAACTGTGACACCCGTGGCTTCTACAGGAAAAAGCAGGTAAGGGGCTGCAGCCACCTGAAACATCATGAGACAAATGACGAGAACTTTCCCGGCTCCAACATGTGTGGAGATGAGTCTGTGCTGGACTTTGACTGGAGATTTTTCTGTGAGAATTACTGACACTTCTCTCTGAGCCGCTCAGCTGGGAGCTCAGAGAATCAGTACTGCGCTATGATGACATATCATTTTCTCTCTCTTCCTCTCTCACCACCTTTCCCCCACATTATCTCCACCCTCCTTTCAAATCTCTCCCTCTCTCTGTCTTTTTAATCTCACAGTGCCGCTCCTCCAAGGGCATGCAGCGTGGCCACTGCTGGTGCGTGGACGAGCTCGGCACGCCCGTGCCCTCACGTGCCAGCGAAGATGGTACAGTACCGTGCGATGGGGAGTGAGGGATGAGGCTGTCCTATTGCTCTGAGCCTGGAGGAAGAGGAGGAGGAGGAGGTGGCGGAGGAGCAGGAGCACAGGGAGAGGGGGTGGCTTTAGCATGTGCTAGACACTGCCTGGACAGGAGGTAGCAGGGATAAACCACTTCCTATGGAAAACACACACCGGTTAATGTCCTCTTGAAGCAAGACACACACACTCTTACAGTCCAGCAGCAGCAGCAACAGCAACATCTGCCTGAATGTTCAACAGTTGCAGCAGCGTCCTCTGCGTCGTCTGGTGACATGCTGCATGCTCACATTAACGCTCCGTGAACTGCCTCAGTGATCCAAAGCGGTATTTCTCCGAATGGTCTCTATATTCCCTGGCTCTTGTCCCGGCTTTCTGGTAGATTTTCTTTTCTTTCCAACTTTAGGATAGCTGACACTGCCTGTGTTTGTTGATCTGATCTCAGTGGGCTGAAATACTGTTACGCAGGTGATGTGACACAAACGTTTAAAAAAAATGTGTCTCCCTCACCGTCCTCTCTCCCTCTCTCCAAAGATACACTGATATCAACATACCTAATTAACAGATTATTTCTTTTCTATTAATTTATTATTTTTGAGTCTGTGTTTCCATCCAGTACTGCTTGAATCTTACAGTATCTTATATATGTGTCGAGTCAGAAAAAATAGTCACACGAATATGATCCTGGATGCTTCTGTTCTTTTTATTTTTGTCAAACTGGCATTCTGACTGCTTATTTCGTTGATTGTTTGTACATATGTTTGAATTTTGTGGTCGACTGTGTGTTCTGAAGTGGCAGACTAAAAGCTTACGGCTGTTACCCTTTTCAAAAAGTTGTAAGGCATATTTTTATACACGTCAATATAATATTTTATATATGAATTGTTGGTTTATTTAATGAACTACAGTACAATGCCATGTATTTTTATATTGTCAGCAGTTTCTTATTTAAAGACAGAGATTATTTTATTTCATGTTAGGGGAAGTGTTGTGCTTTAAAGGCACCTTATGGCAAAACTCATCACATTCATCAGAGCTCTATTCAACTGCTGCACATCTTATGGTTATATCTCATGTTTTTAATTTCCTTTTTTATTTATGCTTTGTTTATTTGAGAGTTGAGAATGTTCATGTTACTGTTATTTTTATATTTTGGCACATCATACTTTGTAATTCTGGTTTCAAGAGGAAAAAATGAGAATTAGTTATTGTTCTAGTCTGTCTTTCCTGAGTCCTTGCAAAAGTCATGAAATTGTGTGCTATTAAAGTGTGATTAGAATTT
Organism: Cetoscarus ocellatus; assembly: GCA_037902135.1. Taxonomy (NCBI): domain Eukaryota; kingdom Metazoa; phylum Chordata; class Actinopteri; order Labriformes; family Labridae; genus Cetoscarus; species Cetoscarus ocellatus. The sequence continues at coordinate 203,718 of JBAMNC010000497.1, forward strand.
ATCTATTTCTGAACAATCTTGTTGTGCCAATGTGTGTGCCGTGATGAAAGGTCCATGCACAAAGGACCTGTAAGATTTACAAATATGAAAATAAAACAAAATGATAATAAAAGTGGAGAAGAATAAAACATATATTAATATAAGAACTGCTGTTGGGTGTGTTATTTTGAGATGTCTTTGGGTTGATGTTGCCTCACAGCAAGAGGGCTGCAGGGTCAACTTCCTGGTAGAGCCTTTCTGCGTGGAGTACTGTTTCCTCCCACAGACCAAAAGTATACTCCTCATGTTGATTGACAGCTCACAATTTCCTTCAGGTGTGAGTAAATGAATGTAAATGGTTGTCTGTCTCTCTATGTGGCCCTGTGATTGGCTCGCGACTAGTCCAGGGTGAGCCCCACCTCTTGCTCAGTGTCAGCAGGGATAGGCTCCAGCCCCTCTGTGAGCACAAAAGGTATTAGAGGTATACAGGGATGCACAATATTAGATTTTTGCTGATATCCAATTTGCCAAAAATTTCTGAGCTTATTATTACTGATAACTATTTTTGTCAAGAGTACAAAGTTCCTTGTTCCTTGACCATTGCCATGACTTTCATGGCGATGGTCTAGGTGTGTTAGAAACACATGTAAAGTATGAAAAACATCTTATCCTTAACCCTATAACACCTGTTGTATCATATTTGATACATACTTTTATGATACCTCTATCTAATCAATATGATAAACAAATTACTAAAAAACCATCTGAATACAATCAGATAGATGATAAAAAATGTCCTCAAAAGGATTATCAGTTGCCAAAAACACCTAATGTATCAAATGAGATACAAAATATATATGTTAAACTTTATGGAAATTTTTATTTTTTTAGGATTTCAGTAGAAAGTGAAATAAACATTTCAGCTCCAAATATTCTGATTTCATGGCTATAATTTGTGTTTTCAGGCATTAAAGGGTTAAATGAAGAACACTTTTGATTCATCAAAGGTAACATTCATTGATTATGAGATAAACCATCATGGTACATTCTGCTAATTTTTAAGTATATTATATTTAAAATATGGGATAAATATGCCCAATATGTGCTGCCACAATGTTGGCAAAAATGTTCACATCTGCTGATACTATGATCACTTTTTTAAGAATACTGATATTGACCTGATAATATTGTGCACCCCTAGCGGTATAGATAATTGATGGATGGATGTGATGATATATCAGAATCAGGAATACTTTATTAATGCCTAATGCAATTTGGTTGTTTAGTTGCAATTCTTACCGAGTAGAAGAAAGTAAACAAGATATACAATTAAATTAGAATTAAGTCTAAAATTGAAAAGAAATAAGTCAATAAAAAATTACAGTGCAAAGAGCATTTTAAGAAATAATAATACTAGAGATGGAAAAATAAATTAAAGTGCAAACAAACAATCTCCAGGGTTCAACAAGAGTAAGTGACATGTAAAGTGATGAGCTGTATGAACAGTTAAACAAGAACTTACTTGATTTGAAATGGGACTTAATATGGAAAAGCTCTTTCTTACTATTTATTCCTGCATGTTTTGGCATAAAGAGCATCTACTGACCCAATAAATGTTAAATAAGCCAATCCACTCTTTGCTTATGATCCACCTTTGTCTTAAAAGTGAAATCTGGTGTTCTGTTCAGAATCCGGGTTCATTGTGAGGCATTGTAAAAGAGCCTGGGAATTAATCGAGTTTTAATGTCAGTAACAGTTACTGCCTTCCACGATTATGAAAACCAAGTTATCAAGATTTAAGGATGACTTTGCCACATGACATGTTGATTTTTTTTTCTTTTTCCATTATTTTCATTAGCTTTATTTTGAGGTATTTGTATTTTTACAAGTACATTTCTTTTCTCTCCATTCCATGTAATGTTCGGAGTGATAATGTCAAAAGAATATCATCCCCTGTCTGATATTCTCACCCATAGAGCTCAACCTACAGCCACGAAAGGATGAGAGAGTCAGGGTCAGGAGGACCTCTTGACCTAAGCATGTCTCACATCATTTAGACCACAAGCAACTCTGATAAAAGGTGGAAAAGGGTCTTATGTGTCTCCGTGCAGACACAAGTAATTCAAAAAATGCAAGAAAAAAAAGTGTCTAATTAACTTTTAGACTTAAATCCACATTGCTGCAGATTTATCGACTGGACATCCATGATGCAAGTTTCTTGTTCCACCACATCCCTAAGTTTTTCTATTGGATTGAGATATGATGACTGTGGAGGCCACTGGAGTGCAGTGAACTCACAGCCATCTTCAAGGAACCAGTTTGAGATGATTTGAGTTTTGTGACATGGCGTGATACTCTGCTGGACGTAGCCATCAGAAGCTGGTACACTGTATTTATAGAAGGATGGTCAGCAACAATACTCAGGCAGGCTGTGAGGTTTAAATGATGCTCAAATGGTTCTGGGGGACCTAAAGTGTGCCAAGAAAATATCCCCCACTCCATCACACCACCACAAGCCTGAATAGTTGTTACAAGTCAGGATGGATCCATGCTTTCATGTCATTCATGCAAAATTCTGACCCCCATTTGAGTGTCATAGCAGAGACTGAAACTCATCAGACCGGGCAACATTTTCCCAATCATCTTTTGAACCTTGGTTATCTGTTCTTAGCTAACAGGAGTAGCACTTGGTGTGGTCTTCTGCTGCTGTAGCCCATCTGCTTCAAGATCTGATGTGCTGTTTCCTTCAATCATCACAAACCACTCTGCCCATTCTCCTGTGACTTTCAGCATTTTGCCCCAGAAGACTGTCACTCACTGGATATTTATTATATTTTGGACCATTCTCTGTAAACCCTTAAGATGCTTGTGCATTTTCTGAAACACTCAGACCAGCCTATCTGGCACCAACAACCATGCCACATTCAAAGTCACCTAAATGATCTTTTTCCTGTTTCTGATACTCTTTTTGAACTTCAGCAGGTTTTCTTGACAATGTCTAAATGTCTTAATGCAGAGAGTTGCTGCCATGAGATTGGCTGATTAGGTATCTGCATTACAAGCATTTAAAAAGGGGGACCTAATTAAGAGGCCAGTGGGTATATGTGTCTTTATATGTTCTTTATTTCTGGGTTAAACATCAGTAAACTAAGCACAAGCCTTCCATCTGGAGAGCAGGTAGTCTCTGAAGAGGGAGAACAGTTCCAGTGTTTTGCCGTTTTATATCTATTACCCCTCAAAAGCACCATATCAGATCTCTGCAGGAGGGGGACCATGAGAGGGCTAAAGTCATTTGTTTGTTTAATGATCTGCAGTGAGCAATCAGCAACATAACAGTGCTTATTAAGTTGGAAAAAGAAAGGCATTTCTCTGTCAAGCTCTCCTGCAGAGACGTAATGTCCTCGTTCAAAACCCAAATCACTCTTTCTCTACATCATATGAATAGAGCTCTTATAAGACAGGTTGATTTAGATCACAGGGGGGAAATGTGTGGTCAGCAACATGCTCCAGTTTCTGAACAAATGCACTAATGAAACTTCTGTAATTCCAAAAGGTGTAAGTATGACCCCCTGAGAAACACAGTCACTTCTGCAGAGTCATTCCTGAAGCCTTGTTCTGCAGCACTGAGGTTTTCTCTGAATCATCAGCAGCTCATGAACAGGTTATTGTGTATTACCCAGTCAAAAAGCCTCGGCACTTTGAGGCTCATATCCATTTGCTGTGCCTGTGAGAATCTCCTCTGCAGTGTGAGAGAGAAATTACAAATTAGAGCACATTAGAGTCATGCTGCTTTTGTGCCATTACCAGGCACATAAAGGATCATTTTTCTCCTGCTTCGCAACACAGGGACCAGATACATGCCTGTTTCCAAGGTAACAGCATAGAATATCCCATTGTCCATGCATAATATAAAATGAAGGAGAAAAAAAGCTGAAGGAGGAAGCATGATCCTTTGTAGAATCACACCACCACACGTCCTACTTCTCTATCTGGGCTGTTTGCTATTCTTGGAGATTCTTTTCTGTACATTGAGCATGAGATGAAGCCAGTAGCATGTCTGTCGAGCCCTATATATCCGCCTAATAGTTTCTGCATCAGAAAGTGTGCAGTTAAGATGTAAGCAAAGGCAAATTTCTGTGTGTAAAGACACAGGGGAGAGTGTCAGATGCAGACTGACTCACTAATATGGGTCAAAGTGTCAAAAACAGATGTAAAAACTTATAATGGACAGAAATTATGATCAATTTCCAAATATTTCTTTAATTTACTTTGTAAACATCAAGAAAAGTGCGCTGAAGAGAGTCATGGCAAGCGATTTAACCCTTGTTTTATCTCTACAAATGTTCCCATTCATTAATAACATGAGTAATCACACATTTCTGGAAACCATTGTGCTGTAATTGCTTGAAATTGTAGCACAAGATGTTTCTTAGATGAAAATTAAAAAAACGAGGAATGGCCAGTGAGATTTTGGTGACAGTATAGAAATCTCACAGCAAGGTATAAACCAGCCCCTAGGCCTGAAAAATGAAGCCAGTGCAGAAGTTCCAAAACCTGGAGTTTCTGCTTGAGCCTGACTGAGGGCCCCTGGAGGTTACATGATAGTGTGCTGGGAACAAATATTTTTTTACAGCCTTGTTAACGCTTTGGTGTAAATATATAAATGTGCTCTCACTGCACAGGGGGTGAATTTTTCTGTATTGAGCCTGTTCTTATTTTATTGAGGATTTCTGACTTTAGGAATTAGGGACATGATTGATGTTGCTACAAGGACAAACCGAGTTTCTTTGGTCAGATGGCCTTAAGTCCTACCACAATGGCCTATCAGCCTGTATTCTTAAATTTCAATAGACAGAAGTGACAGATTTATAAAAAACAAGCAGCCTGTAGTAAATGGCTACAACACAATGCTGCAGAACCCATTCAGTGACAGAGATGTCACAGTCCAGCTTCATATAAAACACTGAGGACGTGTGTTTCTCTGACATTTAAGTCTAGCTGTGACTTTGCTTAAGGACTTACTGCCCCCCAGAGGTTGAAAATCATTGTGGACATACGTGTAGACAGATGTTGTATCATACAAACACAAACAGTTGGACTTGAGCTTTTCTAAATCAAACATTAAAGGTGTATATTTGCCATGATTCAGTAACTTACTGGCTCTCATTTATCTGTGTGTCTCTATCAAATGGAACTTGGGAGTTTTCATACTGAAGTAATCCTTTTCCACAAAGTTCCTCCAAAGCAAAAACTTCACTATTAAATATGAACATTTAAGCTGTTTTACTTCATATGCAGCTATCTGTAACTCACATTTGGACAATTTTGTCATAGCATTATTATCAATTTCTATACATTTCTATTTCTATAAAAACTTGCCAAGTGGTTCAGAATCTGAAAGATCCCAGATGCCCCTGCAGTAATTAGTGGTGAAAAAATTAATGTAATATAAACTATTAAATATTTTGTTTTGTAAATTCTATATGTAATGCAGCTATATAGTATTGATAGGGTTAAAATCATCATGATTATAGCTGCATTTTCATAAAGGACAAAAAAATATTTAAGTCAAATAAATATAATATAATATAAATATAAAAATAAATCTTCAGTTTTAAAGAGACAATGTATTTACCTACTTTAAGACATCAGTTCACATATTTTAAAACCTAAAACTGGTTATTTTGAAGGCATAGTAACCTCATTTATGAAATAATGCAAAACTTTTAAAGTTCAAAATCAAGTGTTTCAATGCAAGTTTACATGATTTCATTTATATATCACTTTATTTTGATTAGTAGGCTTTCTTTTTTACCTACTGTCCTGCTCCCACATTTATTAATTCAAGTAAAATTGACGTTTTTTTAGCTGTTAAAAGTGTATTTAGATGTGCCATACAATAATAATTATAATAATAATAAAAACTACTAAGGCACACACATACTTTGTCTAAAGTCTGCCCATAAGAGGGGTTCAAGCTGTCTGGGGCCCAGTGTCATGGAGGGCCCCACAAAAGATTAGACATGGTCCATTCTAAGTAATATTTACATTTTATTTTAGCCTAAATTCAGACTACTGCTCAACGGAGTGACACACATAACATTTTTTCTTATTATTTCTTGTGTCAGGATGTAAACCCTCTCTTTAACATGATGTTAAAAGAGGGGAAAACATGCAAACTCCACACAGAAAGGCCATGACAGACAGGGGTTTGAACCAACAACCCTCCTGTGTGGCATGTCGCTACCTGCTGCACCACTGTGCAGTCATTCAGAATCAGATCATTTATTATGATGCGTTCAGGACTCAGCACTGAGAACTTTTAACTTTTTTAATGTCCTTATTTAATATTCCTACTGCTATACTATGCATAAGAGCAACTGAAACAACCGAATTTCCCCCTGGGGATTTATAAAGAATTTCTGATTCTGATTCTGAATTACGTCACATCCCATTCAAACATGTTCCAGTTACAAGCTTGTAAAGTTGGGGAACCTGAAGATCGTGCAACAGATGCCAGTCAGAAATTACCACCAAAGGGGGGCGCTCCCAGTGGCTAATCTGTTTTGGAACTCGTAGGATCTCACTTTCAAGACCAACTGGAACACATCATTAATCTCAAAAAGCAAGGTTTACATACCAAACCATGTAAATATCCGGGGTATGTCAGAGACAATACATCAACAGTCAGTATATAGACTGAGATGCTCATTGACATTTTGGCCCCCTCTGTTTACAAAAACATACAAGAACCTTGCAAATGTGACACAGCTTGGTAGAACTTCTCTTTCAAACTGCTGTGTACACTATGTGTAAAGCCATGTTTAAAACTATCTGGGGCCAAATTATGGAGCCTGCCAGGGGCCCAGGCATTCTATGGGCGGACCTGCTTTATCATTGAAACCATTCTTGTGACTGGAAATGTAATGTTTGGGTGCCATCAGGAAATTTAGACATTAATCTAGCAAAAGGAAAGACATTTGCAACCACATCTATAGTTTGGAGCTAAAACCTGTAAAATAATGTAAATTTGGATGGAGTGATTTTTGACACGATGATTTTGTAATTATTGTGAAACTTGGAATGATAGAGTTGGGAAACGCTTTTGACGGAAAACGACTGAAAGCTGATATTTCCGACCGTTGGCGGTATTTGAACATATTCTTGTAACCGTTACACATCCACCTACCTAACTCGAAAGCGTTATCTGATTGGTCCGTTCCACCTGTCAATCACACACTCACCACATGGTTGATAATAACATGGGTGGGCTCGAGGGGGCGTTGGTGGACTGTCAGCGGATGTTTGACAAAATGTTTTTACGTAGCCACGCATGGACGGAGTTGAGTAATGATTCATCTGTCTCGTTAAACTGTGTTTCAGAGTAACAGCCTCGGTTTAACGTTAACGACCCCCGACGGTCGACCTTTGGCTCGGCTGTCGTCGCGACTCTTGGGGAGGAGCAGTGACAGCAGCGTTAGCTACATTAGCTCAGTAACGGCAGCCATCAGGAAGCGGTGTCAGCGCTCTCTCTCCACGGAGAAGCCAGTCTGCGGCCATGGCTGCTATCGGGAACTCCGGGGCCGTCTCCAGCCCCATGGTGATCCTGGCGCCGAAGACCAAGACGAAGAAGAAACACTTCGTTCAGCAGAAGGTGAAGGTGTTCCGGGCCAGTGACCCGGTGCTGAGCGTCTTCATGTGGGGCGTGAATCACTCGGTGAGTCGGTGAAGCTAAACATGCTAATGCCGTCGGGACAGCAGGGTAACTGTGTCATGTAAATGTAGCCGCTCCGTTAGCAGGGCTGTTAGCAGGAAGGTGTTCCAGCAAAATCTGCAACCGTCAAATCCTGTTCCACCAACGGCTGCTGGAGAAGGGGCCAGAATATCAGAGACATGGTCCAAATCACTCACCATGGCGATCAATTCTGTTGTTTTGATGGCTTTAAATGACCCAGAAACTTCATTTAACTGCTTTTATATCAGTTTTTGAAGTTATGTATTCTTACGCAGAGGAAAATCGGTTGTTATACAACTTCTAAACAGTATATTAGTAAGACTAGAGAAATAGATTATTAGTAGAGAAACAAAAAAGTAAGAAGCAATGAAGGACGTAGACTAAGAATAACAAAGCTATGTACAATAGTAAAGGGCTTGACTTTATAGACAGCATCCAAATACAAATACAGTAAGGCAATTGTATGTGAGAGGATTTAATCGTAGAAGTTCTTAGGGATGCACGATATTATCGGTTTGATAGAGGTATCAAGGGATGGGAATTGATAAGACTTCGTTGATATCAATGCCATTATCAATCCTGCCTACCGATGCAATTCTTTGTTGGTTCTCTTATCGATTCCTGTAGATTTTGTGCACCAAAGAAATCAGATCAATTTCAGGGTCAACTACACCAAACACATTGCTGTCCTGATATTTAGTGCTATGCAGCCAAGACAAGTGACTCAGCGTATTGCTGGTGTTTCCACCACTGATTGACATCCTGTTGGATGTTTTGCAGTTAGCATCATGTTGAGTAAGATTAAGCCAATGTTTTGACTACTTCAGTCTCCTGTCTGTCATGATTATTTCTATGTTGCCCTTGAGCCGATTGCATCTGATGAGCGCATGATGTCCTCAATTTGTAAGGCAGCCAGATCCTTGTGAGAGGAATTGATAAGGGAATCACCAAGCAAAAAGACTAATGATATCGATTCTTTTAGCTATTTGTCTGTGTAGATTCTCATTCATCCAGGTCATGGTCATTCTGAAGATTCAAAAGCAAGGCAACTGGACTGTGTAGAGTTTGTTGGGAAGACGTTTCACTTCTCATCCAAGAAGCTTCTTCAGTTCCAAATGGCTGGTGATCTTTTAGCTATTTGTTATCGATTCTCAATTGGAATTGATTTTTGATGCCCATTCCTATCGGATGATATCAGCCTAAACAGTTAAGGATCGTATTGACCGATTTTGTAATTTTTGCCGATATTTACAGCTGATAAATGGACCACACGTATCGGCAAATTACACAAATGTACAGTATTGATGCACCTTCTCATCACTTGCATTGGAACATTTAAAAATCAAGGGTTTCACTTTTACAAGAGTTAAGTGTTGTTTTTCTTGTTTTACATCTGTTCCTTGCAAAAACATACTGTAACACTGAAAGAAACAAGTCCATTTTTGTTAAGTACAGAGCTTGTGCTCTAGACCAGAAATATTGGTATCAATATGGGCGGTAATGAATTAAATAATATCAGATATCGGCATAAATCCAGTATCGCGCATCCCTAATTGTAATAAAGTAGCTGTAAGCTAATGTTACAGTATATTTTTATGTGTTTTTTATTGTATGTTGATCAGAAAACTTCTTGAATCAATTGTCGCTGTTTAAAAGTTGCCAAGAACATTTTCTAAAACTCAAAGTTAGTGGTTACTGTTATATATATATTATTTGTTTTAGAGGGGACAGTACAAGTTCATGTTCATCACCATGCAGCAAAAGTAAACAAGCCAGATTATAGACATGGGCTGATTTCCATCTGTTGTCCCTGAATAGATGATCCATAAGGAGGAAGAGCTAAAAGACACATTTATCAAAACTATATCCAAAGGAAGAACAAATCTAACAAAACGTAGATGTAACATAACAGAACTGAAACAGACATACATATTATTGCACATTCTCCTAAGTATATTGCATTTTCTCTGAAGAGTATTACACATTATATAATGATGAAAGTTATAAAATCTAGTCCTGGTAGTTTAAGGGGCTTTAAAGATACATTATCCACACTTTAATGATCACTAATATAGTAAAGTACCTACCTATGGTTTTAGGAAAACATAAGATTTTTTTGTCAGGTTATTATAGATACCAAAATACTGTCTGTGAGTATGTGCAGTCTAACCAGTCTGCAGGAGTTTGCTTGCAAATGTTGATAATTTAATGAATAAAAGACCTTAAATTATTTATCAAGGTCTTGCTTTTTGTTTCTGTAGTGTTTAAAAATGTAAAACAATGTATACAACTGTAATATTAAAGTAGTGATGCATGATATTATCAGCACAAATCAATGTTGGCTGATAGAAAATTTTGTTGCTGATATATACAGCCAATGTTTTGACCATATTTATCCCGTATATAGGATGTTACATCAGCAAAATACACAAATGTACCATAATTATGGCAGCTGATGAGGGCAAACTGTCTTCAGTAAGAGGAAAACATCCTCAAAACAGAAAAGATTCAAGAACAAAACACAGCCAAAAGTAAGAAAGATGCTGCGTTTCTGCTTTTCAGGTGTTTTCTAGGTTTGGATTGTTTTGTTTATTTCTATCTTGAAACGTGTTTGCTGTCAATGCGTTTGTTTGTTGTTCTTACAAATCATTATTTTATTTGCAAGGTATTTCCGTGTTTTTAGTTTGCTCTGACCTTTGGTTGTGTTTCTGTATTTGAATCTTTTCCGTTCTTCAGGCTGTTTTCCACTTATTTAACTACATCGAGCCATTGTAGGCTGTCTGCCCTCGTCGGCCCCTGAACAGAAGTTTTTTCCCAATTTCCCTGAGGAAGTTTTTCCAAAGGGATTAATAAAGTATTATATAATCTAAAGTATTATCTAATGTAATCATAATGCTTCATCTTATCATCACTGCATTGGTACATTAAAAGATCAAGTGTAATTTTTAATAATAGTTAAATGTAGTTTTCTTTATTTTAAAACCGTACCTTACACAAAAAGATTGTCACATTGAAAGCAATAAGTCAGTTTTGTTAGGAAAGACTTTGTGCTCTTGATGAAAAATATTGGTGTCATCGATAATGAGTTCAGAAATATCAGCAAAAATCCAATATCAATCACACATCCCTAACTAAACAATCATACTTTAGTTAAATGAACTGCACTGAGGCTGTCTAATACCCAGTAAAAACAGAAATTATCATGTTACTCTTTAGTTTCATGCAGTTATTAATCCATTCATATGCTTTAAACACCCCTTTTAACTGCAATATCTTATCTAAAACTCAAGTGGGATCACTGTGAGAATTCAGTGTGTCAGTGTTTTAGTCTTATCAGATGGGAGGAAAAATGCAGCTTGGCAGGTATTTCATGAGCTAACGTTACATCCCCAGGTCTCCAGAGTGGGTCTGATCTGCAGTTTTCTGTCTTAAAAGGTTTTTACTGTAGTATTTTATTATGCAGAAAGACAAAAAGAAGCAAGGCTACTGATTCACAGGTAGTAGGTCTCATTTAGATAAGCCATCTTTATGTGTTGTTGTTATTGCGCAGATATTCAATTTATCAATCACTATGTGCATAAACTTGAATCATTAAGGGGGGAACCCTCATTTACAACGATAAGGTGTTGGTTTACAGAGGCTGCAAGTCAAACAAGTGAGTAAACATTTTGAAGAGGCCAGTTTAATGCCATTAAAGTAGAAACAGCTGTGCTCCTTAGTCTGCAGTTTGGACAAAATAGGTCAACTGAAACATCATAAGGGCAAATGGCATTTCTGATGTTTAAAGATCCTCTCCTCATGCAGGCTTCAGCAGATTGTTTTAGGAGGGTGTGACATACAGAAAAGGAGTTGGAGGTTGGACCTAAACCCAGACTACTTACTTGGATGACTGTGGCCTTTGTAATTAGGGTGCAATGAAACCATCAGGCTGTCAGAGCTCTGACGGTTTTTATCCAGTTGAATTTTACAGTTTTAAATCAGTGAAGGAAGTACTTTACTGACATAATGTTTTGATGTCAGGGCTGCAACCACCACCATCACCAGCTCATCTGTGTACTGTATTACCAATTAATTGATTGCTTAAGTCTATTTAATGTGTTTATCATCTTAAAGTATTATCCACCCTTCTTCCAGATCAATGATCTCAACCAGGTGCCTGTTCCTGTCATGCTGCTTCCTGATGACTTTAAAGCCAACACCAAGATTAAAGTCAACAACCACCTCTTCAACAAGTAACTAAAGACATTTCACAGTTTCACATGAATCTAGTGTAAACAGCTTGTTCCTGCTCCTGTTAGATAGTGTGTGCTTTTGGAGCTCGTCTTTGCGCTCAATCATTTGAACAAATATTTTTTAGTTGAATGGTTTGATGGATTGTAAGACAGATATTTACTTCATCTTCCTTACACAGAGAAAACCTTCCGGGACATTTCAAGTTTAAAGAGTACTGTCCTCAGGTCTTCAGAAATTTAAGGGAACGGTTCGGTATTGAGGATCTGGATTATCAGGTTTGTGATACACTACATATGATTAGGATGAATTCATAAAAGCGTCATCGTGCTCAGTGATTCATTTGATCTCTAAGGTTGATCGTCATCGTTATTATGTCCCAGGTTTCACTAACTCGCAGCTCCCCCCTGAGGGGTGCGGATGACCAGGGAGACAGTCTGCTGCTCAACTCGTATGACCGCACTCTGGTCATCAAACAGATCTCCAGTGAGGACGTCGCAGACATGCACAGCATCCTGTCCGATTATCACCAGGTGAGGTCTGAATAATGTGAGAGATGCTTTTCTTCTTTTTGTCTGTGAATATCCTGGGGAGCTAGATAACTGGAAACAACCAAAACATATTCTGAGTTTGAACTCTCCTAAATTTTGATTTTTGTTCACTAAGTACTTGATATTTCTGTTTTGACCCTGGTTGAAACCAAGAAGTCAGTTTGTCTTTTGTTACTTTATCCCTACTATAGTCCTTGTGACCAGTAAGGCTGGGTAACACAACCAAAAGTCCCAGGCTAGTATTTTTTAGGCCAAATGGCAAAACATGTGACATATTTCATTTACAAAATAACATAAACAAGGTAATGTCTTGATTAAATCCTCACAGGCCATATTCCAAATGTCAGACACTTAAGTCAACAGGCAGCTATACAAGTCAACACGTAGTTGAAATACTATGTAGAAATGGTCCAGCTGTTTAAACCAAATGTTTGCAAATGAAAATAAAGATTAAGATAAATAATATCTGTCGACATGAGGAGGATTTTTTTCTCTTATAGCACACATAGGGCCCCTTAGTACCAACTGTTGATTGTTTAAATGCCACAGCCTCCGTAAGTATTATTGCTGACCATGTCCACACCTTTGTTTATTTATTTCTTTTATGTATTCATTTTTTAAGATTATTTTCTGGGGCATTTCGTGCCTCCAGTATTAGGAGAGAGAGACAGTGGACAGGCCTGTGAAAGGGGACGAGAGGGTAGGGGGAGGACACTCTGCAAACTGGTCACAGGCTTGATCTGAACCCGGGTCGGCAGAAGCAAATTTATGGGTCGTGCCTGGTTGCTTACCACTCCACCAAACCAGCACCCCAATGTACAACCCTTTATGACTGCAGTGAACCATCTTCTGGCTACCTCGAGCAGGGTGTCACACCATGTCACAAAGCTCAGATCATTTCAAATTAGTTCCTTGAACATGGCAATGAGTTTACTGCACTCCAGTGGCCTTCACAGCCACCAGATCTCAATCCAATGGGATGTGGCGTTGGGATGAGCGGGGACAGTACATATTGATAAATCTGCAGCAACTGCATGATGCCACCATGTCATTATGGACCAGAATCTCAGGATTGTTTCCAGCATCTTGTTGAATCTGTGCTACAAGAATTGAAGACAGGTCTAAAGGCAAAACTGGGTCCAACCTGGTACTAGATGTTCCTACACGGACATTGACTGTCACTCTAATGTGTGCTGGAATAAAAACAATTCTGTCATGATGTCGTCACACACCCACACCATGCTGATTGGCTGTCGCAACACAGCCACACGCCTGAAAAGTTTAAATATTTCAACTTTGGTGGCCCATTCATACACAGTCACTCTTAAATACATTCACTGATAGTTGGAGTTTTTATGTTAGTGTCCATCAGTATCAACCAGCACATTCACACCCTTTTACATGCCCATTTACACGCCACTGATGCAGCAGTGGGAGCAACTTGGGGTTAAGTGTATTGCCCAAGGACACATCATCATGTGACACCCAGAGCTGGGCTCAAACCTGCAACTTCCTGATTACTGACCAAGCGCACTATCAGACTGTGCCACCGACACCCCAATACCTAATAATAGTGTACCTAATAAAATGGCCTGTGAGGGTACATCTTGTTTAAAATTACATTAGTATATGTCTAACAAAAATGATTGGTGCCAGGCCTTACCAAATGAATGCTGAAGAGAGCAGCCTTCAGATTTCCTGCTAACTTTAGGCCGTAGAAGTTCAAAGATCAAAATGCTAATCCTGCTCATAGAGGGAGAGAACCCAGGCCGACAGAAGCATGTACATGGGCCGGGCCTGGTTGCTTACAACTTAGCCAAACCAGCACCCCCCCATCGCTGCTTTTTGATTTTTTTGTGTGAAAATCAGTTGCTGTAGTGAAACAAAGACTGATGATGGCCTCAGATGGTTTCCACAAACCGGTGAATCTCAAACCTTTTCCGCCTGCCCTGCCTTCACTCAGTCATTTCATTTGTTCCTCATACATGGTTAACTTACCCGTTTTCAGACATGTTCAATCTTGAATCTGCTGTGAGCACGACTGAACTGTGCATGAAAACCCCGTGAGACCGTTTGTCACAAGGTTCCTAAATTGAGAACTCCTTCCAAGGGGAGGATTTTCTGCCTTTAGGTGAGGAAAATTGACCCAAATATGACTATTTTTAGATCTCTTTTGCCAGAAGAAGCAAAGTGGTGCTCACAGCAGAAAAGCGTCTTTGTATGAACCAGAGGACAGCGAACAAGTTTCCCCTCTGAAGCAGGGGGGCTCAGACCTTCCCTTCTCATCGTCCTGGGAAGGGGGTCTGCTCCGGTTATTATCAAGGTTACTTCAGTTTTGAGGTAGGAAGCAAAACACCAATCCTTTATGACTGCTGGTTTTTCTGTAAATTAAAGGGACATTTTGGTATTTTTTAAACGATGTTGTCAGCCCTGCCTTTGTAGGGAGGATACCTAACCTGACACGCCGGGTGGACTTGAATCTGGAAAAGCCGGCTGCTTTGGGAGAGTGCCTGAGGCTATGATATGCATGACTGCTTAAGTGACAGAGATCACAGTGTAGTTTATCAAATTTCCTGGGAAAAGGAACAGACTAACCTAACTTTTGCGAGATTCACTTATAATTAAATTGTGAATTTTATGCTGCAGTGTATTGGTCAGTCTCCATGCTGTTACTCTACACAAAGGGGCAGAGCTGACAATAACTCATGGAAGTTGGAGCGTGTTAAAAAATGAGCGCTTGGCTCACTGGTCAATAAAAATATAAGTGCCTTTCATTACAACTCTGCTTATTATTGACTTAAACCTCATAAAACTCCTTTATAAAAACAAATGAAAACATGTTGACCATATTAATAACCTTTATATTCATTTATTACAAACAAACTCTAGATTTCTAAATTAAAAAACAAACTATAGTTTTAAATGTAAGTAGGAATGCACAATGTTATCCACATGATATCAGTTGGCAGATAATGGTTTAAAAATTTTATTATTGTTATTAACAGATGTCAGAATTTCTGCCAATATTTACAGTTGATGTTTCAGCTGTATATGTCCTGTATATTAACTTTAATATTGACGGCATGCATGAATGTGTCATGGCAGTTCAGCTAGATGCTGCTATATTAATCAACATCATTCTGTTTCAGTCCTCGCCAGATTATATTCATTATAGATATTATTTTTAGTATTAGATTGATCTCTCTATCCATGGTTGTATTGATTATACATCCGTAATAACTATCTTTACAACCACATAGACATGAGGACCCTCCTGCAAATGAGATGCTACATCTCAAGGGGCTTACCTTGAATACATTTATATTCAACAAATGGTGATGCACAGATGAAGATTGATTGATTGAATCTATATTCAGCAGAGACAAATGTGATGAGGACAGATTCATGATCTGGGCGTCCATGGGTTTGTCGCAATCATAAATTCCATTTTTAGTCCCTTTGTCTCTGCCTGGATGGATACATCTCTGGATGTATGTGTATATACAAATATGTATTAATATGTATATATATTATTTGATATAACACTTGTAATGAATTGGTGCTATATAAATATTGATTGATTGATTAAATTGTCCCCTTATCATCACTGAATGTCTACATTTAAATAACCAAGTATTATTCGTAGTGAATCAAATGTTTTTGTTCTTTTTCTTCTGTTTTGCACCCAAATAGACAGTCACACTGAAAAGAGCAGGCCAGCTGTAGTATGGGGAGACTTTTTGTTTTGACAGAAAATATGGATATACTGGTATCAGTATTGGTAATAATGACTTAAATATCAGATATTACAAAAATCCAATATCCTGCATCCTTACATGTAGGCTAACATTGTTACACTTAAGGTAGTATTGCCAAATTAAGTCCTTCACCTTTTTCTTAGTTGTAGTAACCTTTTTTTATTGTCCTCTTCAGTTCAGAACAGATAAGGCTTTAAAAATGACACTTCATAGTAAAAGACGTGGAAAGATGATCATTATCGTTATTACACAGTTTGCATTGCACGACAAATGGCAGCCTACATGTGCATTTTTTATAATTTTCTCAAAATGTAAAAATCTAGAGTTCCCTTTTACACCACACATGAAACACTGATCTTAGGCAAATGAAGTAAACATGCCTTAAAATTCAGGCCTCTATTTAAAGGTATTCAAATGTTCCTGTCTTCACATCATGTAAATTAGTGGAGTACATTTCCAGCAGAGTTCTGAACCAGCCGACGCTCTCTCACCTCTTCACTGTTTGTTGTTCTTATTTCAAGTGCAGGTTGGCCTGCTGTCAGTGTGCTCATACCTCTGCACGGATACTTCAAATCTGGGTCTCACTCGAGGCTAAAATACCACAGAGGAAACTTTTGGCTCCTTTGAGCTCGTACTGGAATGTGTAGCCGGCTGTTTTGCGGCCTACAGAGAGCAGAGAGGGAGATGAGGAAAATGGAAGCTCTGTTTCAGAGTGTTTATTATTTCACTTGGCCCTGAATGAACTCCTTGTTAACAGAGCCTCTGTGCTGGCATCACACAGCTTCCTCAGAATATCAGGACACATTGGAGCTAATTTTAAAAGTTTTATAACATCAGCGCTTTGACACAGAAGTTAAGTGTGTCAGGGAAAATTCCTTATATCCTTTTCTGTATTTTATTTACTTGCCTCAGTAAAGGGTTTAAATGTTTAGATACCATATAAACACACTTTTTTGATACAATATTTTTATTAACTTTTCAATTTTGAACACACCAACAAACAATACAGTACAACATACAAACAACAAAGAACAAACTTTGTCCATAGAAAATAAATTCCTCACCTAGATCCCTAATACATGACACACAGATTACACCCTACTGTCCACAATGTAATTTTGAATGTCCATAACAAAATATTGGTGCATATACAGGTTTCACTCAGTTCAATACATCAGTAGCTGCCAGCATTGAGATTGTGATCAAAGGAAATCAACTTTGGGGCAAAATAAAGACTGAAAACACAGTATTTTCATTATTGAACTTTTGGCTTTTGTGCAATTGGATTCATTTCAGAACATGGAAAACTGGATTTATGATTTTGGCAGTTTCATGGATTTTGGTGTGTGGTCTTGCAGGGCTTTCCACAAGTGCTGGCTGCCAGCCAAATAGATGACCGATGACCCTTTAAGTCACAACTAGCTACTTTTTTCTATTGTTGACCTTTAAATTGTCATTTAAAGTACTGTGCAAAAGTGTGAGGCAGATGTAAAAGTGCTGTGGACTAAGGATGCTTTCACTAATGTGTACTAATAGTTTATTTTTTGTCAATTACTAAATGTAAAGTTAATAAACAGGTAATACCAAATCAGATCAGTGTAACCTAACCTGACACCAGATTGACAGTTCCATATATTCGCCACAGAAATATTTCACTAGTTCATCTGGGGAAGAGCCCATAGAAAACGTTTTCAGAGGGCAGAACCTTCAAAAACAACTGCAGCTGATGATTGGATGATCGTTCTCTAGTCACACTCATCACAGACCAATCATATCAAGCCATGGTATGGCATAGCAGCTAGACCCTCTTGTTAGCCATTAGCTTAAACTACGTTTCAGTCCTTAGATTATCGTCTTGCATTAAATTATACCACAGAGATGTATCATTTACCACTTATATGTGACATGAACCCCTTCAATGACAATCCCCACCAAGTTCTCCCAGTAAACTTCTGAGGAGAGCATATCTCACCAGGTATCGCTGAGTAACCATGACTACCACAGACTAACCGGCATCGTCCGCGGAGGATTTCCGCATCTCTCCCAGTTTCCCAGCACTGATCGCAGTCGGGAGAAGAGCAAAAACATGATTTCCTGTAAGAAAAGCTTCAAGTGATGTTCTTTGCTACTTTTTTAAAGAAGAAATTGAATCAATTTCGCATCCACAGAGACCGGCTTCAGAAGCCGCCAGTGTTTTCAAAATGTCTTCAGTTTCCGGCCCTCGTTCCTAATTGAGCCGACCGGATTTTGGCTGTGAAGTCACAGGAGGTTGGAGCTTGGCAAGATGGATCCGCGTGATTTCCGACAATGAATCAGGCAGGTCCATCTGCACTGCAAGGTTAGGTGTAACCACCCTTTGCCCTCAAAACAAGCTTGTATTTCTCAGCATTTAGAAATGTTGCGCAGCTCTCCAGCCCTTTGGTGAAAGAAACTGCCTTCTATTACAGCCGAACAGCTCAAATTTTGACTCATCACTCTGGAGCACGTGCTGCCATTTTCCCACGCCTCAGGTCCTGTGTTTTTCTACTTAGTTTTGTCTCTTCTACTAAATTCCCTGGCCAGACTTCTGTGACAGTATGTGGGTGCACCTTAGTCCCTCTGTTTTCTGTCACTTCTAAGCTGATGACGTTACTTTATCTTCTGATTTGGAAGTGAAGAAAGCATGACATGTCTTTCAAATGCTGCACCAAGTTTCGTCTGTGTCTAGTCCTCATCATTGCCTGTTTCTTTGTGCTGCTTCAGAAGAGCTTAAAGCACATTTTGAGGCCTCAGTCTGCTTTGAAATTAGTGCCTGGGAAAGACCTTGCTGATGTGGTGTTACTACAATGTGCCGTATTGCTTCTGTCTTGTCATGATTTACCAGTGACCTGAAACTGCTACCAGGGTGAGACTGTGAGAGACAGTTAGGCTGTGACTTCCTCAGTTTCAGGCCTCCTACAGCGGTTTCTTTCTGTCCCAACCTACATATGAAAACTATTATCGTTAGCACGTGTTTGGTATCACTGGAGAAGAATTTTTACTGGTTTGATGGCACAGAACAGTTGCACCAAATATTGATATGTCTTAGTTTTTTCTGTACTTTGGCTTTTGTCAGTTGATGAAAATAAACAACACAATTTATTACTAGAATAGATAAATGAATAAATAAGTAATAAAAAATAAAAAAGGAGCATGACATTGACCCACTCTTCCATAAAACATGTTGAGATAACTTTTGTTATGATTTGGTGAAGGTTGATTGATTAAATAAAAGATTTTTTACCTGGCCTTTGAACCCAGCATAGGGCAAAAACCACAGAAAGAATGCAAAGCCACAGAAAACATGGTGCATGAGATGAGAGGGGCCTCATAGACAGGAGCTCCAACAGAGCGACTCAAACAAAGTGAGAATAGAGGCGGATCAGGGGTCCCCAGTATGTGAAAACTTGTATTTTTGAACATTTCGATAGTGAACATATGCAAGCAGTCATTAAAACTGAATATATAAACCCATATTAAGGCAAATATGATCTCTTTAATGGGAAATTCTGTAACTCTCACAGTTGCAATAACATTATCTTAACTCATCAGCTGTCTCACAAGGTGGATTTGGACATGTCAGCATGATCTAAAACTTCAGCTATGGTACAACTTCTACCCTAAAAATTGTTAAACCACAAACCCAAACTTAAAATCTTATGGTCTTAGAAGAAATTCAGATATTTCAAGATCTATTATTATTATTATTATAATTATTATTGACCACAGAACAGGTTGTAGCTGCTGAAATATGTTCCAAAGAATATTCTGATAAATTTTCATGGGCCCTCCAGATTGTTTTTGGCCTTTCATTGACATATCGTTGAATTGGTAAATCATCTAAAGATGGCAAATTAATCCCTAACAAAAAAAAAAAAAGACCTTACCAAAGACGTAGATAATTGCCAGAATTATAAGCCCAGTATTACAGCTGGCTTAGTCATTTAAGGCAGGACAGTTTTATTTTCAGTACCATTCATTCACAAAGCATTTTTTGTGCTCAGTGATTAAAAAAATAGGGGAGAGGAATGAACATTTATAACTTTACGAAAATAAAAGTATTAAAACATAACATTAAAAGAATAAAAGAAAATGAGATCAAGCAAATTAAGAACCCAAAGTAGATGTTAAAATATCCTCAAACTGGGCATCTGTTTCTGCACGTCTTGCTTGTTTCTGCACATACTTTTCAAGATAACTGTAAAAATGGCGTCACTGCACATCCTGCTGAAGGCGACTCCAGCATGGTTAAGGTTGTCCACTGTTTGTTGCCCAATTCACTGCTGCTAGAAGAGGGAGAAGTCTGTAAGGTGTCACCTGTGACTCACATTTAGTCACAAAGATAATGAACAGCAGTGTCCAACAAGACAGATTGAGCTTCAACAAAACCATCATTTCTGATCAAACCTCCAGAAGTTCTTATTTTCTCTGGAGCTTCAGATTAATCCTAAACCTGTAGCTGAGGATTGAACCTGACTCTGTGATGCTGTGTCATTGTGCTTTTTACTGTGCCAGGGGTTCAAGGGTTAGAAATAAAAAAAACATGCATGAAACAAAAACCTGCAGACTGATGAATTTTAACGTCCTGTTCCTTGTGTGTCAGTGGGGTCACTGAGATGAAAAGGTCTGGATTAACTCCTGAGCACGGCTCAAAGTCTAACCTGAAAACATTCAGTTATTTATTTATGTCTCAGCCGGTGTGTAAGACTCTTCATGTACTGATCTGTGGTCTCTGAGTGTGTCCTCTGATGTTGTCTGATGATATTGTATGTTCCTGTCCCATCACTCACCTGTTGATCTCCTCCCTGCAGCACATAGTGAAGTGTCACGGCAGCACCCTGCTGCCACAGTTCCTGGGGATGTACCGGGTGGGCGTGGACAATGAGGAGACGTACCTGATCGTCATGAGGAACATGTTCAGCCACAGACTGGTTGTACACAGGAAGTACGACCTGAAGGTACGGAGGAACTAAATGCAAATAAATCTGACATTAATGATCCTAAACAAAGAAGACTGAGGAAGTCGTTAAGCTGCAGGGGAAGAACGAGCCTTGTCATAATTTTTATGACCTTCTACTGCTAGTCGATGACTTTTTTCAATATAATTGTATTAACCTGACACAGATAGACAGTTCATAGATCTACAGGATATATTTTACTTGTCCATTCAGGCAACATGTAGACCTCAATCCTCTGGTAGATTTGATTTATGTTCAGTAGATCTTTTTATCCCTGGAAGTGCATGAGGTTTAATGGACAGGTCTGATGAACTGTTTCACAACTACAAGGGATAATTGAGTCCAGCTCCTCCAAATGTTAGCAAGGTTAATTGGATCAAATATAATTTCCCTGTTGAACATATAGAGAAGTTACCTCTTTAATGAACTATGCCAGCTGACTCAACCTCAAAGTCACCAAATTAAATAGCTGCAGACAAGTAATGTTTGACACATAACAGATCTCTGCAATTCATATCTACTCCTATTTATCTATTCAATAACTTGTTGTACATTGATATATATAAGTGATTTTTCTACTTTTATATCACCATTATTATTTTTCCTTTCCCCCCCAAGATGTCATAGTCATATTGTTACATCTTAAATTATCATTATTATTATTATTTTTTTAATAAATAATGTATTTCTATATTGAACTACTGATCTTATAATTGAACCAATAAGTTTAGACACATGTATGTTTTAGCATGTTTTTTACTTCCTATTTCAAACTGTTCATCAATGTTTGTTTCTGGACATATCTGTGTTTTCTGTATCAGCTGCTCCAAACAATCAGTCTATAATGGGATCAAATCTGATGGAGATTATTTTCTAGAAACAAAAACATGTGACAACCTGCCTTTTTGTTTTTAAACCATGAATATTTCCACACCTCAATAAGAAGCTAATTTCATCCTCGCAGGGCTCTCTGGTGGCTCGTGAAGCAAGCGACAAAGAAAGGGTAAGAAAAGGGTTTCACCTTCTTTTCATTTTAAAGTTTTATGTTAATGTCTCGCTGCTAAAATGTATTTCTGTTCTTAAAGGTAAAAGAGCTTCCCACTTTTAAGGACATGGACTTCAGGAACAACATGCAGAAGGTTTATGTCACAGAGGAGCAGAGGGAGAAGTTCATGGAGAAACTGAACAGAGACGTGGAGGTAGGTGTTAAATGATCATCTTTGAAATAACTCATCACTGTTTTTACACACCTCGTCCACACAGCGGCAGCATCAGCACATCACTGATCATTCTGAGGCCATTTTGGCAGCAGCAGGATGAAAATAACAGTTGATTTCTGGGTAAAGAGAGATGCTGTAGCTTCATGGTATAATTGAATGAGCACATGAATCACTCAGTTTGACAGTTTATTTAAAACTGGTTTGTGACAGATTACTAAATGGAACAAACAATATTATTCATTTTCATCATCAGCATTAAAACAAACTTTTTTTCCAATCCAGTCCTACCCTCTTTATTTATATAGCACACGTTAAAAACATTCAAAAATACCAAAGTGCTGACTAATCCAAGTAGAATTGAATAGTATGAAATAAAATTAAGTAAAAAATAAAGCCAACAATTCAAACCAATTGATTAAACCACACAAATGTAAAAAAAGCAGCAACATAAAATCACATTAAGAAAAACACGAAACGACACGCAACAATTTGTTGAAATAAAGGTCAACAAGAAAAAATAAAAACTCAACTATTATCCTGAATTAAAAGCATAAAAAACAGGTTTTAAGATTAAATGTAAAAGTAGTTAAAGTGGGACATTCTGATTTCAAGAGGTGAGTTGTTCCATAATGTATTGGCCTCAACGGAAAAGGCTCAGCCACCTTGAGTTACAAATTTAGGCTTTAACCTCAAACAACAGGATATTCAAATAAAATCTCAGAGATGAGTCCTATAAATAAATCGATTAAGCCTGTTTTTTTCAGACATATATAAAATAAGTCTAAAAACCGTTTGTATTTATAAAGATTGGGAAGCTTAAGAAACGGTTATTAATTGATGGAGAGGGGGTGGGATTAAATAAGTTTTGACTTCTTCTCACTCCTTTTCAGACACGTAACATTTATCCAAGTGCTAATTTTCTTGTTTTATTCCCACCTGTACTTTTATTTTGCCTTTGTTACATGTTTGAAATAAACTTATCGTTCATTCATTCATAAAACCATAAAGAGCGACCGGTCAGGAGATTCTCATGTTGAGTTTGCAGGTTTCATGTGTCATTTGAAGACACAGTCATAGAGATAAGCAGACAACTGTTGGCTTTAACAGTTATAATGTCATGACAAGGCACTTTTGCAGCCATGAGCTCATTAAGCTTTTATGCTTTTCTCTGACATTTTAAAGACTTTATAAAATTAAACAAGGATATTTTCAAATCAGTGCATGCTGAGAAGTAAAAATGTATGCAAATGCAAATATTCTCCTCCAAAAAAGTTTGGAAACTTTTTTTTTGCTGATTATTTCTTGTAAGGGTCGCGCATTTGTGGAATTAACAACACAGCTTAACGTGCAGGTAGGGGCCCCAAAAAGTGACAAAACTTCCTGCAACTGGAAGCTGGTGTTCCTGTATGCTGAGTGGCAGCATTATTTGGTGTCAGCCCTGGCATCATTTCCAAACTTAGGACAAAGTTCAGTGAGACTGTCAGAGCAGAGAGAGACCGCAAAGTGGGCGTCCCAGGAAGACAAAACCCCAAGAAGACCAGTTCCTCACTCTTGCTTCACTGAGGAACTGCAGGCTTGACTTGTAAAGATGATCAACACAGCTGAACGTGTGGTTAGCCTACAAAAAATGCCAGAATCCCCTCCTCCCCTTGAGTATAGCCTGCAGTTCCTCATTGAAGCAAGCGTGAGGTACTGGTCTTTGTGGGTGTTGTCTTCCAGGGTCGTACCAGGGCTGACACCAAATAATGCTGTCACTCTGTGTACCGGGACACCAGCTTTTAGCTGCAGGAGATTTTGTCAGACTTCTTTGGGCTCTACCCACATGTTTAACTGTGTTGCCCATTCCACGAATAATACGCATTCTTACATGTTGTACCTCATTGTAAAGATGACTAATCACGCTTTCCAGAAATATAAAATTTAATATTAAGTGGTATTATTAAAGAAGGGAAATAATCAAACAAAATAACATTTGCAAAGTTTTTTGAGGAGTTTATTACCTCGAATTACCGAGAATTTTATGTTTTTGCCAATGTTTGTTTGTTTGCAAGATTACGCAAAAACTACTGGACAGATTTCGCTGAAATTTTCAGGAGATGTTGGTAATGGCCCAACTTCAAAATGATGAGATTTTGGTGGTGATCCAGATAACCTCCATGAGTGAACGATCGTGTTTGCTCAATAACTGTCAAACTAATAATATCAACATGATTCCGAATGCTAGGTGTGGGTTTTCACGGTCAAGGAATCATATTATGATGGTAACTTTATCGTGGAATATGTGAGCTACCTTGGTGGAGGTTTGCGCTCTCCGAGTGCTTTCAAGTGTACTAATGTTTTAGGACTTAATCTAAAGTAAATTTGGTAAGAAGTAACTTATAGGCTGTTAGGCAAATAAATCAAATCCAGTTTCAGCTGTGGCCATTTTCTGATCATTGTTTAATACTTTTGTCAGAACTGTAGAGCTAACATCAATTTTCAACTTCAGGAGAAAACTTAGTCGACATCAAGTTTTGTCACATGAAAAGTTACTTGTAGAGTTTTTAGATAGAATTTGGATAAAATATTGTTGCCACATACCACCCAGTTAAAAGACTCAGTGTTGCAGCCCTTACTGAATCTTTCTCCCCCTTTTACAGAATCCTAAAACCGGCAAACCCTGCTGTCAAAGCTCCTCAGTAAGTTTTTGTTTTCTCCTCAGTTTCTGGTGAGGCTGAAGATCATGGACTACAGTCTGCTGCTTGGCATCCACGACGTGGGTCGAGCAGAACGAGAGGAGGAAGAGGGTGAGGAGGTCTCAAACGAAGAGGACCCTGAAGCAGAGAACGGCCTGACAGCGGGCGCCACAGCCGGCTCATACGGCACGTCTCCTGAGGGGATTGCTGGTTACATGTCTGCATACAAACCTCTTGGGCCCGGGGAGTTTGACCCCTACGTGGACGTGTACGCCCTCTCGAGCTGTGCAGGTGAGGACTCGTTTCACTAAAAACCACTAAAAACAATCTCGTCATGGACTTCTGCTGCTAATGTAGCCAAAGTTGTCCTGCAATGTCAATATTTTTAACAGTTTTTCTTAAGTTCTGTTGACTCAGGGCTAGCAGCTACAGTTTTGACTGAAGGGAAGCATGATGTTAGCTTTGCATTGGTTTGACCCTCAAGGGCTCACAATGTAAAGATCATAAACAGCCTACAGAAAGAAAGAATCATGACAACAGGCTGTTGTTATGTTTGCATACAAGCTTTTGACTTTTTAGATGATCAGAAGCCTTCACTTCTCTCTCTGATATGGCAGGTGGCAGTATGCACTTGACAAGCTTGTGTGCCTGTTTCCTGGATTGGAGTAAACTTCTTATTTTTGTCAATGAGTGCACTTCCTAATGCATTTGTATAAAAGATTTAAATGTTGCATTTTCAAGGTCTGAAAATGCTTAAATTTGGGACAAGCTACTTTTGATGTGTTTTTAATCTGAACCACATCCTTGTATTTTTAATATCTAACTAAAAAGTTCGAGCATGAAGCCTGGGAAACTAAATAGAGATGAAATTTCAGTCTTTGCAAATCAAAGAAGAGCGTAATTTAATGTTTGTTCCACTTTAATGTCTGAGATTATTTGGAAAAAAAGAGGACCATACATGATTGCTTCAACTCCAAAAAGGTGAAAAACAGGCAAATTGATACAAATTTTGCTAAAAATGAGCTGTAATCTCATTCAGCATTAATCCATTGAAGATTCAGTTATTTGATTCACTTCTGAAGCAGAAATGCAAAATATTTGCCCCCTTGGCCCGTCAAAAGTCAGACTGTCCTGCGGTTTTACACCCACACACACAGAAATTAGATTTTTGTCTTGATAAACAAAAGATAATCTACTGATCGCCTTGAATGTTGGAAATTCAGCTTTTTCATTAACAGTAATGAATTTAGACAATGGCAAAATATGAAACTTTTGATTTGTCTGTATTATATCTTTTGGTTTTGTGATGGCTGTTACAAAAAAGTACTAGAGCTTAAAAAAAGCTACACATCCTGAGACATTATTGTCAGAAGAACAGGAATAAAGCTTCACCAAAATGCTGCCATTATGTTTGTTCAATTCAGACTGTTTTTCTGCATTTTTGGATATTAATAATAATAATTTGGCAAATACTGGCTTGATAAAAGATCTATTCAGGGCTCCTGCAGATTTTGAATAGGATTTTAATGGCAGGTTTACTGAACTGTCCCTTTTTAATCTATTTTGGCTATTTTAAAACTCTGTCACTGACGGTCCTCCTGTGCAGCAGACATTTAAAAGTTCTCTCGATCATGTCCAAGCCTCTTTCTCTCTTTAGTGAAAAACAGCGGGTCTCGGTGTCCTGTCAGTAGTTTAATATTAAGTACCCTGGATAGTAACATTAATGAACGATCTCCCTCAAGCAAATCGGCATTTAAGCACATTATAGAAAATCAAATTTAACATACCACACCTGTGCAGATGGAGTTTAATTCTGCAGTGCAAAAATACTGTTAATTTCTCCCAGTTTGGATATAGGGAAAGGTCTTAAAAAGTCAAAAGAAAATGGTGTGTAGGATCTAGGGCTGAGCAGTGTTGGTTAAAAATAAAGTGAAATTTATTTCTCCCACAATATATATTGTGATTATTTAGAGGGCAGTTGTAAATGCTGTGTCTTTTTTTTAGAACATTTATTAAAACAGGTTCCTTGACATTAACCCCTTAAAGCCTGTTGTATCATATTTGATATATACTTTCATGATACCTCTCTCTAATCAATTCGATCAACAAATTACTAAAAAATATCGGAATACAATCAGATAAATGATAAAAATGTCCTCAAGTGGATTATCAGTTGCCAAAAACACCTAATGTATCAAATGAGATACGAAAAGTATATATGTTACATGTTATGGAAATTCTGATTTTTTTAGGATTTCAATCGAAAGTGAAATAAACATTTCTGCTCCAAAAAATTAGAATTTTCTGGCTATAATTTGTGTTCTCAGACTTTAAGGGGTTAAACCTCACACAGACTCTAAAAAAAATTGGACAATGTAGACGAGCAATTTTGTTGTTTTGTTTTCAGTCAAAAGACAAACAAAATTTCAGCAAGAATAATACATATAAAACTAAACTAGCTCTATGAAAGTATACAGGAAGAGAGGGAAAAAGGGAAGGGGCCCTCAGGAAATCCCTAATCATCCCAAGTGCATCAAAGTTTTTATGTGAAAGCATCTTAAAAAAATGCCTCTTTATGGTAAAAAGATGAAAGATTGAAAAAAACTGTTGACGCGGTCACTTGTTGAACTGTAACACTGTTGTATCTGAGACAGGCGTTGTCTGTAGCTCGGACTTTAACGGGCAGGTAACGCACAGACTCTGCATGCATCACAGTCTCTGAATGAGCATGATGATGGTGGTAGCTTGGGAAATGTGAAAATCAGCACTTTTGATTTCTATGTAACATTACACAACTTGCAGCATGATATGCACACACTGCAATTATAATGTTTGAATGATGGATTAAAAAGGCTTTCAAGAACCGTATTTTTATTGTTGTGTCA
Source organism: Cetoscarus ocellatus (assembly GCA_037902135.1). NCBI lineage: Eukaryota > Metazoa > Chordata > Actinopteri > Labriformes > Labridae > Cetoscarus > Cetoscarus ocellatus. The sequence continues at coordinate 231,727 of JBAMNC010000497.1, forward strand.
TCTAAATAGGTATTAATATTGCTTTAGTTTTACAGGAAATCATTCTCCTGTCTTCTCTTTCGTATACTTCCTGAAATAACCATAATTTCACCTTCACTTTAATCAACAGTTTCATCTGGGACATAACAATGCTATACTCCATCTCCTCTCAGGGGGCTTTAATCTTGATGATTGAGATGTAGACACTCAAACACAATGCAGTCAGTACAGAGAATAACACAACCTGATTGCTGTCTGCCTTTCATCCTAGGATCTCCACAGAGGGAGGTCTATTTCATGGGCCTGATTGACGTACTCACTCAGTACGACACCAAGAAGAAAGCAGCTCATGCAGCAAAAACTGTCAAACACGGGGTGAGTAGGACAAGAGAGGAAGGAAAAGGGCTGGAAGGCTGCTGTCAGCGTGTTTATCACAGCCAGTTTGTACCTGCACAGAAGCTCAAGTTTGATGTTTGGGTCATTCTTGGCTGTTGATGACTTTCCTTTCTCCAGGATATTAGTCTGAAAAGTTTACTAAACAAAATGAAATATACTTTTAAAAGGTTTTTATTGTAGGTTGAATTTCCCTGTTTAAAACTGACTTTAAAAGTGTTGATGATTAGCTTTTTGAACTACCTTTTATCATTCACAGAACATGTCTAAATTATGGTGCCTTCGTGGCATTTTTTAGGTCTTTTTCACATCAGGATCATTTGTGACATCATACGTAATACGTGACGTGAGTCGCTTAGTTCCAGATAAACTTTGTTTTTCCAAAAAGTTAATGCACTCAAAAAAACTTCTAGGTAACGTACAATTAAACTGTGGTAATATTTTTTGATGGGAGTTCTTGTAGGCGGAGAAAATACCCTTTGTATTTGGTACAATACTTCCCTGTTTGTGGCTAGTTCTGCGTCACAGACTCCTACAGACTGTGGCTTACTGAGGGAGAGGAGAGAACTTTCTACTGCATCTACTGTACTTAGTGGCCATATGGAGCTCATACAACCCCACTTCAAAAAAACTGAACTATCCCTTTGAAATAACTAATTGTAAATTTCTTTGTGTAAAAGGGAACCATAGCCTATTCCTTATCCATTTTCTCTATGATCATAAATCCACACACAGGAAGTGGTATTAACAAAGTGAGAAGAGAACCAACCCTCCTTCCATCTTGCAGAATTTAGCAAACTGAAAAGTCACCAACTACAAGGAATGACCGTGAAGCAGCTAATATCCGCCCCTCTCAGGTGTTCAGATGATGATGTTTCCTGCTCTTCTGTCTTCTCTCTTTCGCAGGCCGGAGCTGAAATCTCCACAGTCCACCCCGAACAGTACGCCAAACGATTCCGCGACTTCATCTCAAACATTTTTGCGTAACACATGCTGCTGTAAGTCAATCCAACTGAGAGCTAAAAGCCTATTTTATGACCAAATATCATATGCACACACAGATCGTCGTCTGAATGATCTGAGGCGAGACTACTTGTAGCAATATGACGACCTTGTACTTTTGATGCATTTATTTATTTTTAAGATAAGCATTTCTTCTAGATGTGAAAGACTCTGACAGACTGACTCTGGAACAGAAGGATTCATGGACACAAACTGTTGTGGATCAGTGATCAAAGTGTTGGACCACTTCAGTGCGAGATCAAATACTCCTTTTTGTAGATCCCCTGGTGAAGACTGAACTGGAAGAGTGTGAAATCTTAAAAAGTGGGTTTATTTGTTTTCTTGCCAAAAGTGAGATGAGAGGATGTATAACTTGGCAGTGTGTCTGTTAAGGGTTCCCTCCGGAATATTTGACCTTTAGCACATTAGAAACTGATTTTTCTCCTCTTTATTAATGAGCTCTGAAATTGTTTTTCATGGATAAGGACGCATATAGATACAAAGGTTTCCAGAACACCAGAACTTAAAGCTTTGATATGATACTAAAACAAATCAAACAGTAATAAAACCTTTAATACCATAATGGCAAAAGTTAGAGCTTTAGAGACCAAATGTCATTTTAATGATGAAATATTGCAGACAAACTCCTGAACAATGTCCAGGGTTCAAAAGGTTTCCAGTGTTTTTGTGCAGTTTTTAGCTTACAGACATTTGCAAGCAATATTTGAAGGACTCATTTCTCCGCTGAGTTTGTCATATTGAGTAGATGTAGATTATTTAGAGTTTTTTTTCTCTTATGGATATAAATGATCATAAGAATAACAGACTGTATTGTTCAAAAACACTCCTTATTGATGAATTTATCAAATCTTCAAAATAAACAAATACATTTAAATGTTTCTAAAGTCCTTTACGCAGAAGTGCTTCTTTGTATTTATTCAGAATAAATCCAAGAGGCCATAACGTGTCGATTCAGACTACAACATGGTTTGGATGCGTGTGCCCCCACATAAACACATAGTCAAGGATGCCCACTCTCTGCACTTCTGTCTCCCGCTGAGTCCGCGTGCCTCCACCTCTCCAATATCACGCCTCTGTTACTACCTCGGAGACGGAGCAAAGAGGGGATCAACTCGCTGCCCCCATTCCCTCTCATTGTACAGGGAGGTAAATATTGCGCCATGAAACGGCAGTGTGAATTGGGCTTTATATTGCTCTAAAAAAGCCTCTTTAAATTGTAGACTATAGACATCATGAGAACAGTTGAATACACGCACACTTATTTTGCAACAATGAGCAGGTTACGCCTCGTTTTAGTGTAGAAATATTTAAGTATTGAACCTTGTTGGTCTATAAAGATATCTGATTTCTTAAAGCATCTTTAGTGGCTGGCTTCATTGTCTTCTGTATGTCAGTGAATGCTAGATGTTTTCAATGAGGGGGTTACAGTGCTGTGTTTTTGACAGTGTAGTTACACTCAGAGGCCTTCAGAGGCCACTAGAGAGTCACAAAACTATTCTTACTTGGAGCTGCTTTAATTCAAAATATTAAAAGCAAATAGAAAATGGCTTGGATTTGTAGTAATATTTGTCAGAACAGTAAGCTGTTTTACTTAACTGTATTAAAATGATTATATGAAGTAACTTATTTAGATAAATCATCTTATTGAAGGATTATTGTATTTGTACAAAATCCAAAGGTATGACAGAAGCAGGTTAAACTAGTGGTCGTGATTGTTCTTCTCATGTTGGCAAGAAAGCAAATAAGCGTTCCTTAAAATAGAAGACCTGTTGCCTGACTTCCTCATAACCTCGTATCAAGAAGGATGTTATTAAAAAATGACACTTTAATGATGATGATATTTATCTTCTGAAGCAGGCATTCTGGTGTTTCAAGTGCCAAATGTGTGGGATCAACGCTTTACCCTGAAGGATTTGCACTTTGCGTAAACTGCTGTGACAGCACAACTCAAGTATATCACAATCTGGACCAATAAAATCCTGTCTCACCAAAGTCATTGCTAAATTAAAGACAATGTATAAAGATAAATGTGTGGTATTTAAATAGAAAGCATGTCATGTTATTTAGCCTGTAAACATTAATGACAGACTTGCTGCTGTATGAGGGCTGAGTGTTCGACCTTAGAGCTTTGGTTTTTTACTCTGGGTCTGCGTTAATGAAGTGACTCTCTTCATTTTCAGGATCAGTCCTGCCTTTTTAAAAATGCTCCATGTGCTGATGTGTAATTTGACGTGAAAACACTTAAAAACAATCCCATATCATCGTGGACTGACTCCTTATTAAACTCATAGTGTAGTGTGCATTAAAACAGCCAAGCGAATCAGTGTGATAGGATTTAGAATAATAAAGCAATAGAGCTAGAACCTATTGTCTGTGTATTGTAATGACAACATGCAGTGATAACCAGGGTACTGTGTAAAACACTCTTAACAACAACACTACATTTCAGTAGCTGATGAAGTTAGCCTTAACTCTGTGACATGATAAACACTGACTCCGCTGTGTAGATACAGCTCATTCTGGTTGAAGCTTTGTCTACTCAGTGATTGCACATGTTGTATTTTTGCAAATCAGCTTTTGGACCAAAATATATTTTACAAAGAATTATGAAATGTGTCTGACTCGTTATTAAACATCTGTGCGTGGAAACAACCGTCCTGACATTCAGTGGAAGTGACTCAGTTTTGATACTAACATAAATTCTGATTAAATGTTCCAATGTCGTACCACTCACCCTATGTACCCCTTTCACTTCCTCAACACCAGGATTCAAGCACCATGAAGTTGACTCAGATGTGAAAGTGGCAGTTAGAAATGGGAATCGAAACCCAATTCCAGTAAAGAATAAAGATCATTGGGCATTTTTCTTATCAGTTCCCTCCAGTTTGCTTGTAAATAAAGTTTGTCGCACTCTGATCAGAAGCAGTCGACAGAAATGATAAGTCAATAATGAGGTCATGGCAGATAGGAATGGGAATTGATAACATTTTATTGATGCCAATGCCATTAATGATTCTGCTTGTCAATCCAATGTTTTAATCAATTCCCTCTCTGTGTGGAAACAAAGTTGGCTTGTGTTGGTGTTCAGAGGCAACAATGTCAACCACATGACACTCCTGCTATTCAATGCAGTGCTGCTTACTGTAGATCAGGGTCATCAACTACGTTTGTACAAGGGCCGGTTTTTTGCTTGACAGATGTTAGGGGAGGCGTTTTTTAAAAACTATGTAATAATTTTAGTATTTATGTCTGACCAATAGATGTGGTCATTTTAACCCTTTCGTGCATGAATTACGAGGTGTGTCAGAAAAGATTTATTCAGAATCCGAACTACAAGTTTTCCCTTTCGAAGTAATCCCCCTGGAGTCTAATGCACTCTCCCATCCTTCCCTGCCACGCTTTCATGCACTACTGGAAGGATTCTTCCGGGATCCTCCGCAGCTCCGTCGTCACGGCCTTTTTGATGTCGTCCACGTCTTTAAAACGGGTCCCCTTGATGACCCCCTTGAGCTTGGGGAAGAGGGAAAAATCACACGGAGCCAGGTCAGGTGAGTAGGGAGGTTGCTCCAGCACGGCGATGTTCTTCTCGGCCAGGAACTGTCGGATGCTCAGGGCATTGTGAACAGGCGCAATGTCATGTTGAAGCAGCCAGGACTTGTCCTGCCACAACTCTCGCCTCTTCTCGCGCACTGAACAAACTAATCCCTTGTGAATTACACCAAAATTTAAAATAAAAAATACAAAATTATGTGAACTCTTTATACAGGCATCATAATGCCCAATTTGCTGTTGGCTAATATGATGCAATATCTCGACATGGTAAAAATGTGCAAAGAAAATATTTTTATGAAACTTAAGACAAGGTTTTGGAAATTTACCACCTGGTAGATAGACATAGTACTGCAACCTATAGGTCATAAAATGTATCCCAAATATCTGTCAGCTGTAGTGGACACCGTGCATGAAAGGGTTAATATTCCCCTCCAGCAAAGTGACAGCAAAGATACAGCCAAATACCAGCCATTTACTAGTCATCTTCCTGCCACTGGAGGTCCACCCCTACTCTAAATTTCACCATAAACATGCCATTAATGGTTTAGCCTTTTATTTTCTAATTTTATGCTTTTTTTTATCCTAAAATATCAGTCCTTATCACCTGTACTTTTTCCAACCACATGGGGCAACAAAGGTACTTAGCCTTCTGCGTCCTGGGGCTACCATGTTTTCGATCACACTTTGACTCTCAGTTTACTCGATCCCCCGGTTAAATACTAGCTAACAGCAGCAGCAACCTCCTAAGAAAGTGTTTGGTGAGGTCAGAGAGACTGCGGCCATGTTTGATGGAGTCTATGATTGTTGTCATAACCTGTCACACCTGTTCACTTATTCACATTTTTCCCCCTTAATACAAAATAATTCTTTTTAATGATACATTACCTGAGTACATACAACCACACTCTTGTTCCATCACCTTCATTTAAACTCCATATTACTTGGGTCCTTGCATGCATACCCTATTTACTTTTTTATTTAAAGGGTTATGCCAACTTTTTTTTTCTTTTCATGTCTTGCCTCACTCCTGAGTCCATGACAAGCAGATAGACACCATTCTTTCTACTGTGTGTGCAGTAACAAGGAAGAGACGGGCAGAGCTCGCCCACCGTTAACTAGCTTAGCTCAAACACTGGAAGTCAATGGTTAGTGTTAGCCTGCCTCTGCCTACAGTCATCAGATGAACTCATCAGCGGTCCTGTATGCTTGTTGTGACTCGTTATGGGGTCAAATATGTTACGTTATCCTCTACTATCATATTATCTTCTACTCCTAAACAGAGGCTTTGTTTTATTGACCTGCTTCCACGGTGGTTTGCGGTAGAGATGTAACGTTCACGGACGAGTCGAGTCTTTTGAACAGCTCTTTGGAGTGAACGATGAGAACTGATTCGCAGTTGTGATTGTGAGTTGGTTTGTGAGCCATTCTTAAATTTGCAGGTAGTTGGCATTTATATAAATGATATTCCTACTGTTGGATTTCTGGCAGCAAAAATGGATTTTCAGGTCATATCAGGTAAACTGTGCATATTAGTATAAAGTTTTTCCATGTAGCCCACATAACACGGTGTGGGTCAGGGGGCTGCTCTCTGTCTCTCTCTTTCCAGAAGATGTGTTTTTGCTGACAGGTTCCTTCCTGTTTCATCTGAGGAGAGGGAATCTGCTGACTGGTTCCTCCATGTTTTACCGGAGAACTGGACAGCCTGAGACAATGGGACGCAGGCAGGATGAGCAGGGAGATGGAGGGAGGGGGTTGTTAAAGGGGTCATTAAGCGACAAACTGCTGACCGTCCAGAGAAGCAGTGGGAACACGATGTCCAGGGATCAGATCCCCATTAGTCAGTGTGAATCACGGCCAAAACAAACGCTTCTGCTTTCTCTCAGGGCAGTGCTGACCCCAGTTGTGACCTCAAGCGATGAAAACTGTGGCGACTGCTCTGGCTGGCATCTTTTTATCGGGAAGAAATCTGCCCACCGACCAAAGATTAACAAGCTCCTCCATCATCACCTGCACGGGCCATAGAGATGAAATAATGTAATAATGAGGATGTGTGTGTTGAAGTCCAGGTTAAAGAGCCCCCTTCCTCTGTGAAGCTGATGTGCCCCCAGACTTCCCTCCTCCCTGATACCCTGCCCGTAGCCCACCATGCCCCACTGCACACGGGGACTTCCTGGTATTGTTCTCTGCTATGTGTTGTCTGTTTTTACGGTTTCTGCACCATTTCTGCCAAACGTTTGCATACATACTGGACTGTTCAAGGTGAATCTCAAAAGAAGCTCACAAACATGGAGAGAATACAAACTAAAATGTATTTGTAAAATGTACTTAAGATTTATACGGGTTAATTAAATTTATTCCTATATTCCATGAACAGAAATCCATATTAGCTAAAGTTTAATATTAGCTTTAAGTTTTCAAAAGTACTGCTAACATAAATATGCCAGAGACAAAATAAGTTTGATGTCTGGCACATCAATAGAGCTGGATCCACCTGATTTATTGTCTGTATATCAGGCAGATTCAGCTTGACAAGCTCCAATCTACAACAGTTGTGCTCGGCCCAAAGAGGCACCGTCCAAACACAACATTTAGTGAAGGAAGAGGTGGAGCTACGAGTGAGACGACAACAGGAAGTGACTGCTGGTGCAGAGATTAGCATAGATGCTAACACCTTTGGTAGCAGTTTTATCAGATCTAGACTGCATTTCTTTGTTAAATAAAAAAACAAACAACGACTAGAAAACACAAACCTCCGTCAAGGAGGCTCACATATTGCTTTTACATTTATAAGCAGTAGTTCCCTGATAAAGTTATACCATGATTCCTGACCCTGAAAACCCACACCTAGCACTCAGAATCATGTTGATATTATTAGTTAGACAGTAATTGAGCAAAAATGATCGTTTGCTAATGGTGGTTACCTAGATCACCACCGAAATCTAATCATTTTTAAGTTGGACTATTACCAACATCTTCTGAAAACTTCAGCAAAATCCATCCAGTAGTTTTTGCGTAATCTTGCTAACAAACAAACAAACATACACTAGCAAAACCTCCTTGGCGGAGGTTGAAGTGAAAGCACTTCTTGATAGAAAGGATATTTTCACTACACTTCTGACATGTTTTAGTGAGAATATGTTTTATAAAGTGGCTCACGCTTTGCATTTTACACTCAAGTAGCGCCCGCCTACTACATTATCTGATTGCCTGTACTGAATGTGATTGACAGAATGATCGTCCAATCACCTGCTGGATTCGCTTCTGAAAGGTTCTACTCATTCCCAAACACTTTCTATGGGCTCTTTCCCACATGGAAAAGTGAAATATATTGAAGGGTTTATCTGGTGTGTCAGGTTTTAGGCATTTAAAGCATTAATACTCTTGGATCCAGTGGTTTGTGTGCATTTAATGCCTGGGCCTTCAGAGTAATACCCATTGTGACATCATAGCTATAGCTCATTATTTTAGGTGATAACTCAACTATCATTGTGACCATGGAGACTTGTTGGTCAACACTTAAGGACTACAGATACAGTCACTGACAGCTCTATAGATAAACCCATTCAGATGCTTTTTAAGGAAACAGCTAATCTCTGAAACTCTCTCCCACCGGACCTCCGAAACTTAAACTCTCTGCCCCTCTTCAGATCCAGACTCAAAACCCACCTGTTCAGGACTGCATACTCCATATAACTACAACCTGCACGACTGCATCTCTACATCTGTTTTTATCTGTTCTTTTGCTGATTTTCATTCTATTGTTGATTTGATTGTTGTTTTGACCTTGTGAACTTGTACAGTGTCCTTGAGTGTCCTGAAAGGTGCTTTTAAATAAAATGTATTATTGTTATTCAACAAATCAAATGGCAGCAATTGTTCCTATACATAGTTTAGAATAAGTAATACATTTGAGTACAAGGCATCTCAAAACAATAAAATACTAAAACAAAAATGTAATGTTTATAAGTATATTCATACCTATAAACAGTGTGAACAGTTTGAGTGGGTTTAATGCAGTCAGATCTAAGATGACAGTATTCTGGATCATCACAGTACATGTTTGTTTGAAGAAGGTCCTCCAGTGTTATTGAGCAGAAATTCCTGGAAACACCTTTCAGCCTCCACATTTTATATCCCAATTAACTTCCCCTTCTCTTTCTCAGAGTGTCTGTATCCTCCGACTCCGACACCTCTTCCCACTACACACTGAGGATGTCCTGTCACATCTGTGTGTGTGTGTGTGCGTGTTTGTGTGTTTAAATGAGAAATGGGAGGGTACAAACCTCTGCCCGCTTGATTGCTCAGATAGCCCTGGACATCAGAGCTGGAAGGAGAGATCTTGTGTCTGCAAGCTTCATATAGAAAACCCCCCAAAAAAACGAAAAGGCCTCAGGGCGACGAGCCCTCTTCATCAGTCCAACACCTGTCATCACAACAAGGTAAAGTACAATCCCACTCTGTTTTATTAAAGTGTTTCAGAGGCTTTGTGTAGAGTCAGCTATTTCTGCAGACCAGTCTGATAACGGGAGAATGTTACCAAGGCCTAAGTTCAAGCTTTTTAGGTAGGAGTGTCAAAAAGAATCTTTAAATTGTCGTGATGCAGACATAGGTGAAGATGCACAGTCAATGATCGTTCAGGGGCAGCTGCTAGACTGCAGCATCAGTTTGTTTCTGAGGAAGAAAAATCAATTTATTTTGGTTTACAATGAAAAAAACATTTTTGCTGCTATTTCTAATTTACAAAAGGAGTTTGTATTCATCTGACTGCTTGCATTTTTTATCTAAAAAGCTGCCTGGTGCAGTAATATGGAAAAACAGAGACTGTGATTCATTGTGATATTGAATGGAACTGAATCACCAACTTAATGATAGTAATTGAATTGAATTATGAGAGTAGTGAAGATGTACAGCTCTGTTTTTAAGCCTGGTCGTTCACCTCATAATGTCATGAGCCAGCATCAGTCAGGGTTGAAAATAAAAGTAAAAAATGTCTTAAGTTGCAGTATTGGCATCAGTTCCGTTTTTTAATACTCACATCTGTTCTCTGATGCATTAATAAGATGTGATTTAAAAAGCATCAAAACTTTACCTATTTAAAAGACAGCTGTTGTGTAAAAAAACTTGTTTATGTTCCCCAAAAATGTGAGATGAAGGATCTTGAACCAAATACTGCCTTTGTGAGTTTTCATTACAAATACAAAAATTGCAACCTTGCAAGAATGGAGACAATCAGAATGATCAGCGACGGGCAGTCCGCCAGCTGATAAGAAAGTTTGACACTCAGCACAGAATCAGATTATTTTAAAGACCTGTGTGTGTGTGTGCATGCTCGTGTGTGTTTGTGTGAAGTGTCTTGTGAGTTCTTATGGGAATGTGTGTGTGAAAAACATAACATACAAAGAGTTTGAGACATTAAAGGAGCACTTGACGTACACAGCTGATACTGAACAACAGATCCCCAAAAGGTTAGGATTCAGCCAGGGTCTGACACCTGAGCCTCTGTGTAGCTGTGTGTCCCTGTAGCATTAACATTGTAACTCTATGAAGAACATCTAGTGCTCACACTTATGACTTAAGGTCACAGGTGATGTGTGATACCTGAAAAGGCCATATGTGACTATACATATGATTAAGTTATCTAAAAAAACACATTACCTAAATGGACTAAATATATCAAACACTCATGAAATAGTAAATTTCCACAGCACAGCTGTTTAGGAGAGGAAAGCTAACTCTTTCATTCTGTCCTAATCTGATGAAAAACTTATATTTGTCAGTGTTTTTGTTCAGTTTAAACAGGACAGTGAGATAATCTGCAATGTTTGGATCATCAAAAAACAAGCAAATCCCCAATAATGTAAAAAAAAAAAAACTTTGGTAAATTCAACTTTGTTTTTAAAAAGCAGTTTGTGGTACCCTGCATTCTGGCACTCATCTGTTTAAGTACCAAAAATTGTTATTTGACCCTAAAAGAAGGTAAGCACTGCATTTTAAGGGTATGGTTAACTTAAGATAGATAGATTGATTGACAGATAAATGGAGGGGGACAGACGGACTGCAAAAAAATTAAAACGAAATATTGACCTTAAGTATTGTATCAAATAGAGCAATAAATAGAGGCAAAAACAATAAAAAAATCTGAAAAGACTATGTTTTATTGGCTTTAGCAGACAGTAACTGAACAGAAGTATCGGTGCATGGACTAAGGTTGTGAATGACTAAATGAACATCACTGCTGTGTGTGCATGGACTTAAGTAATGGATAAATGTGCAGAGGAAGATGTTTATGGACTAAAGCCTTGGTTCCCAACCTACGGCCCAGACTCCTCACCAAGGGGGACTAGAAGGTCTAAAGGAAGACGCGATGCTCTGTCAGCTTTGAGGTTTTTATAGTTAGTTTCCAGATATAATCAAAACATAATTACATACTCTGGTTGTATTTCTTTAAAGGTCTTAGCACATAAATATGTGTGTAAGCCCATTTTATCTTGATTTTTTCATGATACTAGAGATTTGAGTTTATTTTGCACATCAATGTATCTAGTTTTATTGTGTTGGTATGAGGAAAGCTTTGGTACCACTGGACTAAAATGTACAGAAGTAAATGTAAATGGATTAAAGAAAAAGAAAAAAAGAAAAGAAGAGCATAGGTAAGTGTGCATGGACTAGGGATGGGAACTGATAAGATTTTATTGACACTAATGCCGTTAATTATTCCCCTTATCGATCCGATTCTTTGACGATTCCTGTTGATTTTTAGTGTGGAAATAAGGTGGCCTATATAGCCAACACATGACAGTCCTGATGTTAAATGCTATGCTGCACTGATAAATGCTTTTGCAAGTTGTTTGTGTTTTTACATACTGAAAATTGTCCAGTAAGTGTCTTTTCGTTGAACATTAAGACCCATTTTGGACCACTTCTGCCTGCTCTCTTCCATACTTTTTTGAGCTCTTTGTTGTCATTTCTACTGACTGACTAATGAGAGTTTGAGGTCTTTAATTTGCAAAGCATACAGAGAAAAGTTGAAGGAACTGGTAAGAGAACTGATAAGCAAAATATACTATTGGAAGGAGTTGACATCTGTCATCATCTGGTATTGGTGCTTGATTCCCATCCCTAGCAAGGAACAAAGTAATGCATAAATGTCCACAGTAGATGTTCATGGAGCGATAGCTAAATGAGCAGGAATATGTGTGCATAGACATCAGTAGAAGAAAGCAATTGGTCTAAAGTAGTGAAAAAATAAATAAAAGAGCAGGAGTATGTGTGCATGGACTTAAGTGTTGGATAAGAAATAGGAGAGCTGGGCCAAAGTAGAGGTGAATAAATAGAAACACGTGCATTTGTGAATGTACTGAAGAAATCTATAAATATACAAAAGTAGATGTGCATGGCTTTGAGTCCAGATTATTTAGATTTTATCTGATTTTTGATGCTGTTTCTGTGATACATATTCTCTCATTAAGCTGCCTTTGGAGCTGCTGCAGCTGCAGGAGCAGCACTGATTACTAATGAGTAATTAGGGTCACCTGTGAGTGACTGTGTTGAAGAGCTGCCTGCCAACTGCAACTGATGAATCAAATCAAATCAAAGTACCTTCAAAACAATGAAACAAAATCACAGCAAGACATTTAGGACTAAGACTGACTAAAATGGTGCAGGCTGAAGCATAAGCTTATTATATCAACCCTTATTAATAAAAATATAATACAATAAATCAACTTTCTAATTCAAGATAAGCATCAAAAAAGCAAGAACAAAAAACGAAAAAATAAATAGAAGAAAGTAAATAAAGAGTTTAATAAAATAATAAATAAAATAACATTAATATTAGATTGATCTGTCTATCTATGGTTGTATTGACTATACATCCATAGTAACTATCTTTACAGCCACAAAGACATAAGTTTTCTCTTGAAAATGAGATGCCACATCTCAAGGGGCTTACCTTTAATAAATTTATATTCAACAAATATGGTGCTGTACAAATTATGATTGATTGATTGAATCTATATTCAGCAGAAACAAATGTGATGAGGACAGATTTATGATCAGGGCCTCCATGGGTTTGTCGCTATCATAAATTCTTATCTTTAGTCCCTGTGTCTCTGTCTGGATGGAAACATCTACGGATGTATGTATGTGTATGGAAAAATACATTTATTATATGTATTTGTATAAATGCATATATGTGCGTCTATAAAATGAAGAGTTTGTCTTCAGCCTGCTCTGTTGTAAAGTGCCTTGAGATAACACTTGTTATGAACCTGCACTATACAAATAAAAATTGATTGATTTGTTGATTGATTGACCAAATTAAGTTATTATACCTACCCTTATTACAAAAAATATATAACTTTTGGTATCCAGAGTAAACGGCTGTCATATTTGCTGCAAAAATTGTCTGTTTATCCAGTTTGGTAACAGTTGTTTCCTCATGTGAAGCTAACTAGTCGGCGCTGCTGGCGAAAGGACATGTAGGTTGTGCTGTGTCTCAAAATAGTGCCTAATCAAAGCGGCTTGGTAGCAGGAAAGTAAGCAGAGGTGAACAAACTGTATGTAGCGTGTGATGCCCCCAATGCTGTTTTGTCCTTCCCCCCACCCTCAATTCTTTAAATTAGGTGGAGAGATTTGCACCATGTAGTATAGCATTAGCATCTGTACTAAGATTTCTGAACAGAGAGAGAACTGAGCTGTGACACTGTGGCACATGCCACAGGCTTATGCCATGTACCTCACAATCCCACGTCAAAAAACCCGAAATATCCCTTTAAAGAGATTGCTTTGTATGAATATGAATGTTATGTTCTTTGAGACGCTGGCCTGATTTTTGGTGTGCTTTGAACAAGAGCATGAAAATTACTGCAATAGGGTATTAATGAAAGAAGTATGATGACCATAGTAGGGATATATCAACCTTTTTTTTTTTGTTTCTGTGTCTTGCCTCACTCCTGAGTCCATGACAAGCAGATAGACACCATTCTTTCAACTGCGTGCATTAACAAGGAAGAGACTGGCAGAGCTCGCCCACTGCTAGGTAGCTTAGCTCAAACACTGGGAGCCAATGGGTAGCTTTAGCCACTCCTCTGTTTAGGAGTAGAAGAAGATAATATGATGATAGTAGAAGATAACGTAACATAACGTGGTAAAAAAAAAAAAAAAATCACAACAGGCACACAGGACTGTTAAGAGTTGCTGAAGAGTTTATCTGATGACTGTAGGCAGAGGCAGGCTAACACTTCCCACTGACTCCCAGTGTTTGAGCTAAGGTAATTCGCAGTGGGCAAGCTTTGCCCGTCTCTTCCTTGTTACTGCACACACAGTCGAAAGAATGGTGTCTTTGTGCTTGTCATGGACTCGGGAGTGAGGCAAAACACAAAAACAAAAAAAAAATGTTGGCGTATCCCTCTCACTAAAAAAGTAAGTAGGGTATGCATGCAAGTGCCCAAGTAATACAGAGTCTAAATGAATGTGATGGAACAAGATTGTGGTTGTTTGTATTCAGGTTTTGTATGATTGAAAAGAAGTACAATTATTTTGTATTAAGGGGTAAAAAAGTGAATAAGTGAACAGGTGTGTGTCTAGAGACGAAGGCAGTATCAGAGTTTCTAGTTCAAAACTGTACAGCCCAAAGCCAGTCGGCTCACTGGAAACACTCCATAAGTGACACTCCCATCCTGCGTGTTGGAGGTCATGAAAAGTTTTTGACACTTAATTTTGTGTCGAATCTAACACCTCACAAAATCATTAAAGTAGAATTCAGACCCTGCAGTCTCCCTCCTCCTCTGTCTGCTGCTTTCGTTATGTAACGTCTTAAATCATAATCAGATTAACCCAAACTAAATCTGAACTCTCTCCTGATATGAAACTCTTTCCCTTTTCTTCTCACTCCAGACCATGAGCACCAACGAGCACAACCACTCACTCTTCATAAACGGAACGCCATGGTTCATCTTCGAATGTACCCTGGAGCTCGACTCCAACTCCCGCCGCATCGCCCTCTTCCTGCTCTACCTCTTCGTCTTCATGGTGGGGCTGCTGGAGAACGGGTTGGTCATCTGGGTCAACTGGCGAAGGCGACACTCGGCCAACGGCGTCCTTTTCTGCATCATCAACGTGAGCCTGTCAGACCTGATGGTGATCGTGATTCTGCCGTTTTTCATGATGGAGGAAACCATGGACAAGGTTTGGCTGTGGGGTCGCTTCCTCTGTAAGGTCACCAACCTCATCTACGTGGTCAACTTCTACAGCAGCTCCTTCTTTTTGGCTTTCATGACGCTGGAGCGGTACCTCTCCCTGACCAGGCCGACGTTCCCCGCTCTCTTCCCCGTGATGGCCCGGCGGCGCTGGGTGCTTTGTGGAGGCACGTGGCTGTTCTCCTTGTTCTTAGCTTTGATGGAGAACGTTCACGTCGATCTTCTGGAGTGGGACGAGCCGGGATGTTACATGCTTCCCGAGTACAACTTCACCGAGTGGTTCATCTCCGTCTCCTTTCTCTGCCTGTTCTTCCAGTTCCTCGGCCCTGCTGCCATCATCATCACCTGCAACGTGCTGATCGCTCGTGCAGTTCGGACAGTCCCGGATGTCCAAGAGCGCCGTGACGTGTGGCTGGTGCATGTCTACTCCATGGTGTTTGTCCTGTGCTGGCTGCCGTACCACCTGGTCATGTTTCTGATCATCATAGACGACATCGACCCCATGTACTTCAGCTGCAACACCGTCGAGTTCCTCTACTTCTCCTTCAGCGTGGTGCAGGGCATCTCTCTCCTCCACTGCGTCGCAAACCCCATCCTCTACAACTTCCTCAGCAAGAGCTTCCGCAACAACCTCATCAACACGGTGGTGAGCTACCTACCCAAAGATGAAACCTTAACCCAGGTAGGAGGGGGGACTCAGCCGAATGCTCCCAACGGAGGAGGCGGAGGAAACCTGGGGAAGCAGAGGAAGTTAAGTAACGCCAGCACCAGCCAGTCTGACATTGGATCTTAAAAACACAGGCTGAGATTTAGCTTCAGCAGCAGGAAGATCTGACAGAACTGAATTTAGTTTTTTTGCTTCAAAACCCAAATCATAGGAGTGAACAGAGACTTCTCAATACAACCAGAAGACACAGAGCATGTTTTTTGGCTTTTTCTGGATGTTTTCTTGCAAATTAAATTCTCTGCAGCTTTCAGGATGTTGTGATATTTTACGGCCTTGCAAAACTAGCAGCCAGTCTAGTTATTTGAAGACATTTATTTTTTTATCGAACCATGTCTGGATCCTTCATACAGCCTACACCCATATCAGTCAACACGTTTTCATGCAGACAAAAGGAGTCAAATTTCTGTGATTGCTTGATGAAACTGGGCTTTTAAAATGCATGTAAACATCATAGAAGGATATTGCTCAACATCAGGTTTGTTACATGCTGGTGTCTTAGTCTGATCAGACTGGACTGAGCCTTCTACACACTAAACCAGGGGTGTCCAAACTATTACCTCAGAGGGTCAAATAGAAAAAAAAGTAAGGTATAACAGGGCAATGTCCATATACGTACCTCTGGTATATTTAAGTCAGTACAACCAATCTAATGTGGGAAAAGATGTGTCTAATTCTTGAAAATGCTTAAAAAGAAAATCAGCCTACATCAAAGTTTCCATAAATGGCTTGACAAGGCAAATAGTAGTTATTTTAAAAGATTTTGGGTGGTCAATTAGATTTCAGGGGCCACTATCAGCTCTTGATACCATTGTACAGGCATCTGGTAAAGATGTAAATGAGCCTGTGCAGCAGAGAGAAGATTCAAATGGCTCCACTTTCTCCAATTTCAGACTCAAAACAAGAGCAAACTGCACTAAACTGTAGGGGTGTTGGTGCTTGAAGCTGCTCAGCACAATTGTAAATTAGACCTTGTGACAGAGAATATAGCTATTTCAGGCTATAATAATCCATCCATCCATCATCTATAGTGCTTATCCCTTTCGGGGCTGCGGGGGGGCTGTTGCTTATCACAGCTGACACTGAGCGAGTGGCGGGGTACACCGCGGACCACTCGCCATCTGATCGCAGGGCCACATAGAGAGACAGATACCCATTCACACCCATACCTAAGGGCAATTTAGAGTCACCAATTGACCTAACAAGCATGTTTTAGGTCATTGGGAGGAAGCCGGAGTGCCTGGTGAAAACCTACGCATGCACAGGGAGAACATGCAAACGCCATACAGAAAGGCCCTGACCAATACAGGGATCGAACCAGAAAGATTCCTACTGTGAGGCACCTGCACTACCTACTGTGCCACTGTGCCCAGCCTCTAATAAGTTAGTCTTTAATTGTCAGTCAAGCACAAGCTTCAAGTTGTAATTTAGCCAAATTTCAGTGATTTTTTGGAATTTACTGCAGGCCAACTAAAAGTTTACCACAGGCCACAGTTATCCCCTGGGCCATAGCTTGGACACCCCTACTCCTAATAGTCTCCATACTGGGCTTCAACCTGAAAATGAATGCCATTCACTCAGGATTTGAACAGCATGCTAGATTAGCCTGCTAGCATAAATGCTAAGCATGAGGTAGAGGTTGTGTTTTTTTTGTCTGCTTTCTGATGTAACAATAAGATAGAAGCCAGGGGTGCAAGACAATACAGATATTTTAGGCAATATTTTATAGCACAATATCAATATTTTATTAGTTAATAATTTATAGAAATTCAGGAGATTTGTTTTTTATTGTAGTTCAACTTCCTGCCACGTGGTAGCTGCACAAATTCAGCCATTTGACTGTCTCTCCATTAGATTTATACTTATTATTTTTGTCACTGTGACACACAATAAAGTTTACTCATGTTGCAGGAACTATGCACATCACTGTCATGTGGAAGATGTCTACATTTTATTTTCTTTGGACTTTTCGATGGCATATAGCCTACCACTTTCCTTTATGTGGTTTTAGTACAGTGTAACTTGTGTGGGCTGACCTCTGCATAAAGCTGTACTCAGAGCACATTTGTTCATGTTGGAAAAAAAAAACTCAAACCACCTTTGACTATGAATTTTATTAAAACTGACTAGTTTTTATATAATACACCCCTTTCACATTGACATTTTTTCATATTTGGCTCTTAATTTACTTATTCAACATCCTTTTCATTATACAGAAATGAAAAGAGGGGCTACTGTTATTCATAACTCTATTATAGGTAAACAGTCTAACCTTGATTTTTGTAGCCGCACAGACATAGTCAGGCTTTAATCTAAGTTTTATGTTCATCCTCTACAGCTTTATTATAGTGAAAACAGTAATAAATACACTAGAAATACATTTCATTCTGGCTATACGGATTTCTTTTTGGTGGAAACATATTTTCTCCCCTCTTTTAACAGTAAAAATTACATTTTACATTAATAAAGACAACACTACTCCTTTGAATGTCTCATTTCAGTTTTGATATCACACAGATGGCTTAGAGGACACATCAGAAGTAATCTGCACTTTGTAATATCAAACATTCTAGTTATTTACATTCCTTCTTGGAAATTTTTATTTACTTTCCTCTGTATACTAAGTTTTTTTCTCCATGTTTAAGCTTATATCCTGTCTTTTGATCTATCAGAAATTCCTCATTTTCTTTCTAAGTAATGCTGTTTTTTTTAAATAACGACAAGAAGCCAAGTGCCATAGGCTCATAACTTTATACATAACAAGATAACTTTAAAACAAAGACCCATTTCTGAATAAAAGTCTGCAGCTTAATTCTTAATCTGGAATTGGTTACTCCTGCAGAAGTGTAAATTCTGATGTTTGATTCATTCTGTACATGCACCCCTGCATATTTTTCAGTGTGCAACAGTACTATAATTTGATCAAATAAATAAGCATAACTCAGAAATTAAGCACCACTTCTAAATTATAGTTTTAGACTGTTGTAGCAGTGCAATACTACTTTAAACCAAATATCCTAAAGTCAACCTGCATTTCTCTGGATTCATTTGAGTCCAAATGGAGACACCGGTGAAAGTTGCTCAACACTGTCAAAACAGATTGAAATTCACAAAATGACTAAAACAGAAGATTTAAATTGATTGCATTTAGATACTGAAATTTAACATTTAATATGATTTGAACATTTTTATGATTTGACAGGCCTAGTATTAGCTTTGATCTTCTTCCATACAGCTCATTATCTTATGAATAATTTATTTGTTTTGTACATCTCAGTTTATGTACAAGCTGCTTTGAACTAAAGTGGTTTGATTCACTCATTGACACCAGAAGCAGATAGTTTCTTCTCGCTCTTGTTTTTGACTCCCTGTGCTGTTGATTATGTAACAGACGGGCTCAGAAACAGCCTCTAATGATCCACCTCCTGTTGTTTCTATAATGTTTCTGATTACTGTTTTACAGATAGAGGGGACAGGAAATGTCTGATGTTTTTCCTCAGAGCTGTTTCACTCCCACAGGAACTCACGGCACGGTTTCAAATCTCTGAACAGACTGAAGTAACGGCACACCAAGAATGTGTGTACACAGATGTATGGACTGTCTGTATACTGTAGATAAGAGCCGTCCTTCATCCTGCAATGTGAATATCTCATTACTGTGAAAATGACAAATAAATCAGCACAGAAATATGAAATAAGGCAACTGAGTTTTTATAATTGAAGTTTTAAGAGATCAAGTCAAAGCAGTTCCTTTTGTGTTTTATATCTTAGGATAAATTGCTTGTTTGGACTTGTGATGCTGTGTTAATTTATTTTAGTCATAGTTTAGTCATCTAAATTGTTTTAATTTCAGTCTAGCTGTAGTTGATGAAATTCGACAAAATCTACTGTAAATTTAGTCGACTAAAATATGAAGTGTAAAAGGTAAGGCATTTTTTTGTTTTCCTGAATTTCTGAAGTCATGTTTTACACTTGGATACATTTATTTAAGGTACTCATCAACACCAGCCCATTTCATAAAACATGTCATTAAGTTATCACCTAATTAGCACAAAGCCGAAGCCAAGTAAAAACACATTTAGGCCATACAGTAATGTTAGCTTCACATTTGTTTGTACACAGCGACTTGTTCTCCTCAGTGTCAAATGTGAAATGCGTCCATATGTCTACTCTCCTTCGCAAGTGAAAATCCAACTGTCCTCCCTCCTAAACAGAGCAGCTCTGATTGGATCTCTTCTGCCGCCACAAAGCTAAGGCAGTTGTGATTGGATGTTCCTCTTAACTCATCCAACCTTTCCTCACAACCAAAGTAGCTGTGATTGGATATATTCCTAACTTGTTCCTACTTTCTGCATGACAAAATTAGGTCTGATTGGATTAAGTCTCGAAAATGTTTGTTTCCTTTTAGTTTTGTCCATATGCACTTGTTTTTATTAGTTACCATCTTCTTTTTGTCAGGGGAAAAAAGGTTGTTGATGAAAACTATGACGAAGATAATTAGTCAACAAAATTGACACTGATGTGATGTTGACTCAGTAACTAGAACAAACAATTCAGATTACAAAAACTGAAATCTAAGCTGAACAAAACAGTATTTTAAGGCCACACTCGCCATGTTAGGGACTTTTCGTTGGCAAGAATCAGACAATTTGATACGTACTGCAATACATGGGCAACCTTGCAGTGCAGCTGGATCAACCTCAAAGCGGGACAGCCCATCAGCGTCCTTTAAATCAGGAAGAGGTGGGAGCTACAAGTGTGAGGACAGCAGGAAGTGTCCTGCTCAAACAGGGATTAGCACAGATGCTAACAGCTTTAGTAGCAGTTTTATCACATCTCGACCACATTTTTCATTAAATAAAAAACAAATATCAACACTACCAACTTCTCTATAGAAATGATACTTTAGCTCCACTTCCGACATGTTTTGGCCCACCTCTTACATTATCTGATTGGCCAGTTATGAATATGATCATCCAATCACCTTCCAGATATGCTTCTGAAAGGTTCTGCCAACCTCCAAACACTTTCTACAGGCTCTTTCCCAGATAGATTAGTGAAATATATTGAATGGTCCGTCTGGTGTTCCAGGTGAACACATGGGGGACAATGGGATATATCGCCATAACCCTGCATCAGACATTTTGTGCTTGTATTTTTTATTTTCAAGCCATTTTGGTTGTATTGAATGAGGCTCTGTGCTAAATAGCTTTCCAAATAATGTTTGGCGGGGGAGGAGGGGTTACACGCCACAGAGCAGACGTTTAAATCAGTCACGGTATTTACAACATACTTGTAGGAGGAGGCTGTATTGCTGTGACATCATAAACCCCAGGAAATAAAAAACAACATTTTAAGGGGCATGAAGCATTTCTCTGTGAACTGAGAGTGTGTAATAAAAGGTGTCATGTTTTTCTGCCCTTCAACAACAATTAAAAAAGAAGATTGACTTTACAGGACATGTGACCCTACGTCAAATTCAAACAAAAATGTTAGATTATTTTAACATATTAAAAGCAAGAAATAGACCTGCACTGCATGAGTATAGGACAAAAAAATCTTGAGCTATTCACACTCAGTACAAGCATGTTAGTCCTTCATTATTTAGATTTTCTACCTTGAAAAACAAGATGTTTACCTTTACTTATCAGCAGAATGTGGCTTGAAATAGTGTACTGAGTTTTTCTTAACTAAATTAGACAGCATGTGTATTGATTTAATTTTCCTGTTGCATATAACACTCCCTTTGATTTAGATGCTGCTGCTGCTGTGTGAATGTGCCGTTGAAATTCATGCAACTTTATCTTAATTTATGTCAGTTTAAGCTGCAGAAATCAGTCTACATTTAGACTCTAAACATGCCCAACAGCAGAGCAGCAAATAAAAACAGACGAGTGTTTTCATTTAACAAAGACACACGGCCGCTTCTGCTCACAGCTGTCTCTGGATTTTCCAGTTAGTCTTAATCTTAAGTGCGTGTTTTTTCATTTCAGTGGTCTGGACAGCGTCACAGTTTAAATGATAAGAATGCAGAAAAAGGAAGAGGGGATGTCAGCGTGCAGATGGCACAATAGCAGGAAGAGACAGAGCTTTAAAAAGGCCAAAGGGTCAGCAGCCCTGGAAGCAGGACGCTCACAATACGACACACTTTTCTGCAACTTCACTGAATTTCTGATGATGGATGGACTCTGTGGTGTAAAAGGTCGAGACAAACAGATTAAATCTCATTTGAATGGTGAAAACAGCCCTCCTTGAGGTTTTATTCTCCAAAAACAATAATAAAAAGGCCAACAGTCAGAGAAACAGAAGATATGATAAAAGCATACAAATAATAAATAGTGACACCGTTGTCATAAATATGAGGTAAGAAAATAAAGCACAAACATGAAATGGGCACTTGAATCATGTGTCTACACTTGCTTTTGTGAAAACAGAGTAAGTTTGATTAAAAAAGAATAAATAAATGCACTTCCTCATGAGGCTGTCATTTCTGTGAATGAAAAGTGCTGTGAGAAAACAGTGACTGTAACTATAGAAAAAATATTTTTTATGCTACATCAAGATTCTACTTTACTAACAGAGTCGTTTTAATCACTGAAATAAGAACTGATCTTGATATTATTTAGGGTATAAAGACACAGACTGATTGAGAGTATAAGTACAACAATCACATTTCCCTTCTTTCAGTGACACAGAACAGGACACACTGCCACCAAGTGGCTTCTTCTCATCTTAGTCCAGAGAGACGGCTCCTCCAAAGAGGTCCACCACATCTCAAACCACGTGGGTTTACCACAATCTAACGTCTAAATCTATAACAGAGCTGAAACCATTAATCGACTAGTTTACAAACTGAGGAGCCATTATTAAGAAACCGGATGTAGTTGGCTAAAAGATAAAACATGAGGAATATGTAGCTTTTTGATGCTTCTTAAATGTTTTATTTGCTGCTTTGTTAACCATAAAACTCATCCAAACTCAAGGCCCTGATATTTTAAAGGGTTAATTTTGGGACTTTTGTGCCTATATTAGAAAGGTGCAACATTTCATAAAGTGTGAGGTTAATTTTACTCTGGATGGAGTCAAATCCTAGGAAATTTACTTCCAGTTGAAAAGGAGTTGGTGTCAAAAACAAGTTTGAAAATGATGTTTCAGTAAATCCAATCCATTGGTGTCACTGTGGGATCTCTGAGCTTTTCACTCTGAACTCACCTGTGGGTGACACTTGCAGAATCAATCATCCCACCTGTCACCCATTATTGGACCAACAGATGCCACAAGTCCAGCTCATGAAAACTGAAGTGCAAATGTTTTTTTTAATATATGTGCTCTAATCAAACATGGTACCTTTATTTCAGCTAAGTTTCCTTATTAATATACAGTAAAGAAATAGAGCAATGTTTACACTTAGCAGTGTTACTGCAGAGTTAACACTTAAGTAGTATAAAACATACTTGGAGAGAGATCATTCCTAACGCTACATACAAGTGTTGATCAAAAGTCACACTGAGGAGTGTTACAAAAAAGACTGAAAACAACACTTTGTGGTGTTAGCCAATATAAACACTCCAGAATTGTTAATATGAACTCTGATAGTGTTAACTTGTTAATACAGGTTTTGCTGTGTATGTGGGTACAGCTACTGCACTACAACATTGGACCAGTAACTTTGGTCACATTTACCCAACAGGCCATGATGCTCAATTCTGTTTCATCCCTCAGATCTGATTTTTTGTTTGTTTACTAGCATCAGACTCCACTGTGAACAAGACACCTTACTGAACTCCTGCTCTGGACCAAGTGATATATCATGAGGCAAACTCATCAGAGGAAGGCTTTCTGTAAGTGAGCTGGTTTGACAAAGCCTGAAAGATTAAAGAGCCCATATTCTGCTTTTTTAACATTTTATATGCCCCTTAATGTCTTCAACATGCCTTCTATGCATGTTACAGAAATTCTGAGCACAAGACAGAAACAGCATCAGGATTTTTTTTCTCTCTGTTTACAACTCCAGCAGCAACGTAAACCAGTTGTTGACAAGGTTAAACTGACCAATCACAACAGAGCAGACTGGTCTGGGCCCATCGGGGGAAGGGGGAATACAGCTGGAACAGGGGTCGTTCGTCAATGAAAATTAGAAGTTTTTATGATCATTAGTGATTGTGAACTAGGGCCGAAAGTTTATCGTTTTCTAATCAAAATCACAATTTCAGACAACGCAATCATGTGATCACTAAAGCTGCAATTATTTGCAGCACTCCTGACTGACCCAGGATCTGTTGTGTCATCTATTTGACACATACTATTTTACAAACTTGCAGCAAGTTGCATTTGCTAAAGTGCTGGTAAGCAGGTCAACAAAGCCTCTGTTTAGGAGCAGAAGTTGTAGTATCCCTTAAATAATGAAAACAGATTATTTATCATCAATATTAGATGATGAATAATGTGTTATGTGTTTGTGATCATTGATTTCCTTTCTGTTGTCTATACGGTAAACACAGTGAATGTTGCACTGAAGCTTAACTTGAAGAAAATCTTGAATCAAATTGAAATCACAGTATCTGCCAGAAAAAACACAATTAGATGTTTTCCTAAAATTGTTCAGCCCTATTGTGAACACACTCTAATTGTCATTGAGGTGGAAATATTATGAACCAGAGTACTGCAGAATATGGGCTCTCTCAGAGAAACCAGTGTGCCACGAGATGCTGGATGTAAACATTGTTAAAACAGGCTTTCAGCTCAAAGCTGACTACACACTCCCATGAAAGTGGGTGTTAGGAAAACATTTGATGCTTCTCCTAGAAAAAAATGACATGACCAATGCAAGAAATGGAATCAAATAAAACAAACATTTGTTATTTTGATATGCGCATGTTTGCACAGATGGGCTGTCTTATCGGTACAATCAAATTAGTGATTTGTCACTAAATTTGTTAATCATTGTTCTAATTTCTTACAGTTTAGGTTGTCCTCCTGTACAAAAAAACTGCTGTTTTAACTTACAAACTGAACTAAATTATGCCAAGGTTATTCACTGAAATGTTAATGTAGTTTTTCACAAAATATCTTCAAGTTTTGGAGTGTAAGTTGAAAAAAAACAACTGGAAAAAAGTGCAGGTTATCTATACGTCTTTAAAGCAAATAAAAGGAGTGAAAGCATTAAATGTACTCCACAAACTGGAATTGAGTCTAAAATTCTGACATTTCAGAGAATGTTATGAGCAAATATTTGATTTGGGTTGAAAATTAGGGAAGCATGTTGCTATTGGACCAACATCAGTATCAGCAAATATCTGCCTAAGACAGGGGTGTCCAAACATTTTTAATCGAGGGCCAAACACAGACAAATACATCGGTGACGGGGCCGTATACACCTCACTTTTGGTGACAAAGTTAAGATGTTGGGATCTAGGGGTGGCCAATTTGTTTTCAAGGGCCCCTGGTTGGCCCTAGCTCCCACGGGATTCACCCCTGGTCGGGATAAAACAATGCTAATCTTAAGTTAACAAGAAAAAACTGCAAGAAGCTGATAAACTCTGATGGATTGGTGGTGCTTGAAGTGAAATAGTGTAATGTGCTTTATTAATGGACCTTGGGTTGGAACAAATAGTGCAGTAAATAAGTATAATTAGTATTATTTGCTGGTGCTGCTTTACAGTTGTTTGGGGTCCAGTTTCAAATGGACTGTGGGCTAACTTTGGCCCCTGGGCCATAGTTTGGACACCACTGGCCTAAGAAGCTAATCACTGGTATCAGCACCTATGAATATGTTTGCAGATACTTACAGATGATATTTTAACTGTAAAAATTGGCCACAACATCCCATATATTGGTTGTAATATTAGCAAAATGTACAATTGTACCTTGATGGTTTACCTCTTCATCACTGAATGTCCACCTTATCAGATCAAAAGTATAATTTCTTAAAGAATAAAATGTTGTTTTTCTAGCTTCACATCTGTTTCTAACTCAAATGGACTGTTGCCATGCAAGGAAGAGGTCAATTTTAGTCGAGTAGAGACTTTTTGCTCTTGACACAAAATATTGGTATTGGTATAGGGGATAATGAGTTTGGAAATATAAGCATATCGGATATCAATGAAACTCAAATCACAAAAACATTAAAGATGATCAAACTGTTTGGTGCTACATTTTCTTTCAATGGCACGGTCAATTAATCATTGCAGCTCTAAAAGAAGACAATCATCAGTTTTAGCCCTAGTCTATAATGAATCAAACAGTTTTTGGTCCACAACAACCATTAAAGAGAAGGTTTGAGACCCTGTTTACAAGATGCTTGAACACAAATTAATATCTGCTTTGGACATTCAGATACTTTACTGACTTGATGCTAACAATGCACATCGTGGGACGGCCTGCAATCTTAACTCAGAAACTGTTCATTTCAGTGTCATTTTTTTGAAGCCCTCTCAAATGTGTGTAATAAAAGAAAAGACTCTAATCCAATAACGGCAGTGTTTCGCGTTCTCCCAAACCAGCATGGTATAACTTCATACCACACAAATGCAGTTGCTATCTTGTCTCTCTTGGCCCGAAGATTGATACTCGAGAAAAATGGAAAGATACACAGCTCCCTTCTTTCATTCAGTGGGTGAGAGAATTGATGATGTGTTTGCAGATGGAGGACTTAAGATAAAGCCTACAAGGCTCTCGAATAGATACCGTAAGACATGGGCATCTTTTATTGAATATGTGGAGAAATTGCCATTTACTGAGATGTGAGCTTCACTGCATGTACGATATTTTGTGTTAACTGCAGTTTATGTTTTTTTTTCTCTGGGAGGATGTTTGTAGTGACACATGATATGAAAATTTCAACCTATACCGATAACCGATAATTTCCTGCTTCTCATGGCCGATACCGATACCGATAACCGATAAGTTCATATTTTTATATTTAATATGTTCTTTTTGCATGTTGAAATCTTGATCCAGCCACTGAGCCGTTAAGCTAAGCTTGCTGACCGGACTAATGTCAGATGTCCATATGTCTGTGGTAAAACTTACGTGTGGTCTGATCTTGTTATGTGTCATGTTATCAAGTTATGGATGTGTGTGGCAACGATACCTTAGAGGGCATGGAGGGATACATCCAAGAAGAAGTGACAGCTTGACAGGCTGTAACGTGGCTCCAAATGTGCTATTAACGTGCGAAAACCCGGGCTCTCAACGACAGAAAAGGGCTGGTCGTTGAGCGCTATGAACTCCATCACTTTGTCGTGAATGGCTTTACCCTTTTCACTCTTAAAAAGTTTTTACAGTTTTCAAACGCCTGTTGAATGGGGACATCCACGCTCCGCGTTGTTGTTTTTAGCTTAGCACTGCTAGCTACTACCGCGGTTGCTTCGTCTTCTTTCAACATTGCTTCGCTGCGATGATTTCAGGTGAGCTATAAGATCTGTTGTGTTAAAACTTGAAGTCCTCTTTCCTCCTCTCAGAATTCTTGCCGAACAGGTTGTGCAAACAGCAATGCTGTTGTTATGAGAAAAACAACCACACTGGTGAAGTCATGTTCACTTTTGGTCTGGCAGAGAGATGGGGGCAGGCTTGGGTCCTTCTAGTAAGGCGCCATAGATGATGTAACTAGCGCGACATGGCTTGTTTTGGGGCTACGCGGCCTGCAAACAATTTCCCTAATTTAAGTAATTTATCGGATCTTTTTATCGGATAAAATGTACGTATCGGGTTGATAAAAAATGAAGTCATTTTCCCCCAAATCGGCCGATACTATATTAGTCCGATAAATATCCTGAGTCCCTAGATGTTTGTTTTTACTTTTAATCTTTCATGTTCTCTTGTAAGTGTGTTTTGCACGCCACTGTTTGGCACAACTCTGTATCCACATACTTGACACTCTTATTAATGCAATTTTGATGTATCTGTATGAAACTGAAAACATATAAATAAAGTTTAAAAAAAAAAAAGAAAAGTTTTAGAGTGAATAAAATGTGCATTAAGGACCATTAGTATCTGCATGCCCAAAACGATATCCAGTGATAAACAGGGTCTCATAGGTGGGGGTTTAGGGGTCAGGGGTCAGTCAAAGGGTTGACAGAAGAGCCAATCAGGCGTCCACAGTGTGCAGCGGCTCTTTCGAGTGATCGTTGTACATGAAGGTCTCCTCGAGGTTGAAGTCAGGGGGCAGCTGGTCTTTGTGGAGCTCCATGTGCGACGACACCAGCTTCAGCGTGGAGAAGAACAGGCCGCAGACGGTGCAGCGGTACATGAGGGCGCCGGCGTGCGTCTTCAGGTGGCAGATCATGGTGGAGCGTCCTCTGAAGAAGCGCAGACAAACCTTACACTGGTACGGTTTTTCCCCGGTGTGGATGCGGAGGTGGTAGGTGAACTCTCCGGAGTGGGCGAAACGTTTCCCGCAGAATCGACACCGGTACCACTTCTCCTTCACGCCGACCGCTCCAGCTCCCCCCACCTGCCCTGTGCTACCATTTGTCAGGACCCCCGACGGCCCCAGACCGTGAGCAGAGCCTTGGAAAAACTTATCTGGTACACTGAAGCCCATCCCCACCCCTAAACCCAAGTTATTCATCCTAACATGGCCACCCACCTCCCGAGGAGAGGAAGAGGAGGAGGAAGGAGGACACTCCAGAGGCTGGTCAGCTTTACGTTTCCACCCCTGCCCCCCCACGCTCCCTCCGCCCCCCAGAGAGTCCCCGTTGTGGAGGCTGAGGTGGTACTGAAAGGCAGAGGGGGAGCGGAAAGTCTGCTGGCATAAGAAGCAGTGCAGCTCCTCCGTCCCTGCTGCACCCCCTCCGTCGAGCTCACCTACCTGCACCCTCCTGCACGCCCTCAGCGCCGACCGCTCCCTCTCTTTAGCTGCTGCTTCCTCAGCGTGTACAGTCATGTGTCTGTCCAGCAGGGGGCGCTCCACGAAGCACTGGGCGCAGTGCGGGCATGTGAAGACGGGGAGGGACAGGTGGGTGAGGGCGTGCCACAGCAGGGAGCAGAGCGAGGGCTGAGGGAGGTGACAGACCGCGCAGCTGAGGCTCTGAGGACACGCGTGAGTCAGCAGGTGGTCTCTGACGGTCTGTGGAGGACCAGAGGGACAGAAAATCAACATGACAGGCTCTGTAGGAATATAAAGGATTAGGGAGACACTCATTTTTATGAATTTATAACTCGTTTATCTAAAACGTGTTTCCTCTTATTTGTTTGGTTTCCATCTACAGACACATTTATTAAGAACCTCACCTACCTACCTATGTATGTATGTTTGTATCTATCTATCTATCTATCTATCTACTCTGAAAGTCATGAATCACATGTAGTTGAACATTACCACCATTGTGATTCAGTCATTTTGGTATAAATGATTTTGTAATGTTCTGTTTTTATCATTACTGACCTGGAAGTCCTTGCTGAGGGTTTTTGTGCACACTGCACACTGCAGCTCGGCGCTCAGGCTCTGGCTGTTGTTTGTTAGCGCCCCCTGTGGGATGGTGTAGCAGGAGGCAGTCTGTCTGTGGTGTCGCAGCAGTTTGTTCAGACTGCAGAACTGCAGGTGACACATCTCACAGGTGAAGAGCTGGACTCCAACATGAGACAGAGAGTGGTCGACGCCTGCGGTGCGGTCCGAGAAAGAAGCTCCACACACTCTGCAGAGGCCGAGCTCCGTCAGGTGAGTCTCAGCGTGTCTCCTGATGGAGGCCGCGTCTGCAGGGATGGAGGCTGAGCAGGCTTTACATGACAGCATGTTCTCTGTGACCTGAGGGAAGAAGAACGTGGTGGAACAAAGTGGATTCACCTTTATCAATCGATCAATCAATCCTTATTTGTATAGTGCCAGTTCATAACAAGTGTTATCTCAAGACACTTTACAACAGAGCAGGCTGAAGACAAACCCTTCATTTATAGATACACATATATACAAATATATTAAATACATTTGTATGTAAACAGACATAAATCCAGAAATGTTTCCATTCAGGCAGAGACGAAGAGACTAAAAATGAGAATTTATGATAGAGACAAACCCATGGACGCCCAGATCATAAATCTGTCCTCATCACATTTGTCTCTGCTGAAAACAGATTCAATCAATCAAACTTTATCTGTACAGCACCATAATTGTCTTTGTTGAATATAAATGTATTAAAGGTAAGCCCCTTGAGATTTGGCATCTCATTTTCAAGAGGGTCCTCATGTCTATGTGGTTGTAAAGATAGTTACTATGGATGAATAATTAATACAACCATGGATAGAGAGATCATTCTAATATTAACATTACCATCTATAATGAATACAATCTGGAGAGGAATGATGTTTATTATTTATCAGCATCAAGCTGAACTGCCATCAAAATGGGTTTAACTGGTCTAAAGTATGAATTTATGTTAAAAGATGCTATTTCTGTTGATGCAGGATAGAGCTCATGGAGTGGAGCAGGATCATGCCTTATCTGAAGGATTTTAGTGCTGACATGTTCAGGAACTACAAAAAGCACTCGGAGAGCACAAACCTTCGCCAAGGTAGTTCACATATTGCTGTTACATCTATAAGCAATAGTTCCATGATGAAGTTACCATCATAATATGATTCTTGACCCTGAAACCCACACCTAGCACTCAGAATCATGTTGATATCATTATTAGTTAGACAGTTATTGAGAAAAAAACAATCATTCAGTAATGGTGGTTATCTGGATCACCACCAAAATCTAATCATTTTTAATTTGGGCCATCACCAACATCTCCTGAAAATTTCAGCAAAATCTGTCCAGTAGTTTTTGCATAATCTTGCTAACAAACAAACAGACAAAAATATGCCGGCAAAAACATAACCTCCTTGGCGGAGGTAACTACCTGGTTGTTTGAGCTCCCCTCCTCTCCGTTCTCCAAACAAACCAGGTCATCTTCCTCCTCGTCCTCCTCCACCTCCTCCATGAAGTTCTCATCATCACTCAGCTCAATGATCTCACCAGCCAGCTGTCTCCACTGCTCCTCCTCTGAGCCCTCCATCTCTCCATTCCCTTGTAGAGCCTCCTTCTCCTCCTGCTGTCCCACCACCACCTCTCCAAACATCACCCTGTCCTCTATCTGGACCTCCATCACTCCTCCCTCCTCCTGCAGGCTGTCTGAAGGCTCTCCTGAGGAGGACGTTGGGTGACAGGCTTCAGCTCCAAGCTGAGCCGAGGAGTCGGGGATGGAGCAGGAGTTGCTGCTTTGAGGCAGAAAGCTTCCTGTGCTCTCTGGAGTTATTTGTCTGTCTCTGCTCCCGTTCTCACCTCTTCCTCCTGCCCCCTCCTCCTCCAGCTCCTGCTCGATCTTCAGCTGGAGCGCAGGCCCTGAAGGCAGCACGCCGTCGCTCTGACTCCTAGTTAGAGGGATTTTTCCTGCAGCATGTTGATGAAGTGTCACCGACTGCCCGTAGCCAATGTGAGACTGCGTATCCTCTGACTTCAGGCCTCGAGGAAGACCTCCGCTGGGGGTGTCACGGCAGGAGCTGGCAGGCCTGGAGGCTTGAAGAAGAGGTGAAGCAGCATCACCAGGGGTGGGAGCAGCAGAGGGACCAGCTGATGAAGACAAGGAGGAGCAGGAGGCTGCGGAGGAGCACAAAGACGAAGCAGAGAGAGAAACTGAAGCCACTGTGGAGGCTGCAGCGGGGACCATGCTGGAGTCCATGGTCAGATCTCCTGGACTCTCTTTACAGTTCGCTGACACAGACATCTGCAGGTCAGGGAAGGTGGCATGACAGGCCTTCACCAGCTCCCTCACACCCAGCCTCTCAGCCAGCTCGTACAGCACCCCGACATCGATAAGGTCGGTCAGGATCTCCCCCGAGTACACGAACGTCAGCACCCTCTCGAAGTTAGCCGGGGAGATGAACTCCAGAGAGAAGGCAGCAGAGGATGAGGGCGGAGCTCGGGCAAACAAGTTACGGAAGTACGTCCCAGCACAGGCCAGCACGGCGCGGTGTGCCGGGAAGGTGCGGT
The DNA here is from genome assembly GCA_037902135.1 of Cetoscarus ocellatus. NCBI lineage: Eukaryota > Metazoa > Chordata > Actinopteri > Labriformes > Labridae > Cetoscarus > Cetoscarus ocellatus. The sequence continues at coordinate 263,570 of JBAMNC010000497.1, forward strand.
TGCCGACCTGCAGCAGCACATCGCAGTACTGACGGGACTGCCTGCAGAGGTTGAGCTCGGCGAGGAGGCTGGCAGCATGGCCGGGACCCTGCAGCCGGATCCTCATCCCTGCTGCTGCAGCTTCTGGAGAGCTTCAGTCAGACTGCGGGAACAGAGAAGACCTTCATTAGTGCAGAGCAGCGGAGGACAGAGGTGGGTGAGAGGGGAAAAGGTTGTCATGGTACCAGATTTTAGCTGTCCAGGAGAAACTGTACGATATCTTCTTTACCCATTTCACCATCAGAACAACAAAAAAAAGTAGGATACCCAATATAAGGTGATTTTTGTTGTTGTTGTTGTTTTATAATTATAGATTAGATTAGATTCAACTTTATCAAAATTGCACATGTCACAGGTACAAGGCAACAAAATGCAGACAGCATCTGACCAGAAGTAGGGATGGGCTTTGATAAGATTTTATCGATACCAATGCTATCAACGATCCTGCTAATCAATCCAATTCTTTGAACAATTAAAAAAAAAAATACAACATTTATACCAACATATTCACAGAAACACATATTTATTAAAAACAGATCTTTGCATCCCCAAAATGAACAAGTAAAATAAAAATAATAAATTATATATATAAAAGTTTACTTCCACATCCTTAAAATATCCAGCTTAAGCCTTTGCCTTAGCATCAATGTATTTCAGATCATTTCCCCACTTTATGAAGTATTTCTCAGTCCTGTTATTGCAACTAAAAGATATTTTTTCATATGATGCCCCCTTTTACAGCTCTGTGAACCTTTCCTGAATAGAGGGCTCACCTGAGTTCCTCCAGTTTCTCATTATAATTTGTTTTCCCAAAGTTATTCTCGTCTGAATGAAGTCACCGGCTCTACAGTGAGAAGTCACTGAGAACATACAGTCTCAGACAAAAGTCAAAATTTATCTGAATGATATCTTTTAGACATTCATGGACCTTCAGACAGTAATTCTGAATCATGTAAAATTCCCGCAGCAAGACAGGAAAAGTTCCCTTTGGAGCTACAACATTTCCAACAACTATCATTGTCCCTCAGCTTCATCCTAAAAAGTCAAGAGGGGTCTTTAGATTTAGGCTCTTTAATTGGATTACTTCAGTTTTTTATGTCTCTAGAAACCTTTTGAAATATTTCCAAAAATGTTTTCCAATTTAATATCAAATTCTGCAGTCCAAGTCAATTACAGAGTGTAAGATGTTGTTTTTAATAATCAAAAACTTCAGGTTTATTCCAGCACACTATCTTAACTTCATTGAAACAAATATTACTAATGTCATATTGTACTTTAAATGCTTTACAATAGGTCTAAATGATATTGGGTATACATGATACTGAAATATTATTTTCTCCTGTGACATATATTGTGATTTTAAGGGCAATCTCCAGATCAATGCAGCATCTTTCTGTGTGAAACAGTTGTGACAATATATGGCTTGAATCAATTAATTCAAATTATTTCCTGCAGAAGATTTAAAAAATAATTTTTGCGATTTTTTTCCTTGACCCCAATTGTAAGTTGTTTCAATGTCTGAAAATATGAACACTGAAAATGTACAATTTTTTAGATGGTGGGCCCTGTCAGGTTTTGCACGAGCACTTTTATTGGCTTGTATTTGTTTTTTAAATAAGATTAAATATTGATCAGAGATTTTATTTTAATTTACAGTGAAAACAGCTCAGCTTTCAGTGTTTATGTAGAAAACCTGCCTACGTTTGAACTACATAATCAACATTTTATGACACAAACTTTAACTTTAAGAGGGAAATTATGTTTGGTTTGGGAATGTATTTTGACAACATAAAGGAAAAACTTGATTCATGTCAATTTTGTTTCACTGGGAGTTTTTTGTGAGAGGGAAAAAAATCGATTACAATCATAAATCAAGTGTTGTGGGAAAAAAATGGGGATTTTATTTTTAGGCGATAAGCCCTAATAGCCAACAACTGTGGCGGTTGAGTTGGCTAATTTGTTTGATATGGGGATTTATATTGAATCAAACCCTAGCAAGGTTTTACCCCCTAGCTCGCCCTGTCTTGGTGCTGCTGAGCTGATGTCTGTGTAGCTGCAGTCTGCCTGGTCAGGTGACCTGCTGCAGCCAGATTGACTCAGGTGTGCAGAGGGGGAGGTGGGGAGCAGAAAGGGAGAGGAGAAGGGGAAATGTTTGGGAAGATTTAGCTGGTGATTCTCAAAAGAACTCAGTAATGCTGCAAGGCCTCTGTTTCCAAGAGAAGGCCAAATCCTCCTCGAGTGCTGTGGTTAGACCTCCTTCATGAAGGAATTTAGTTGCTGGTGGAAAAGTCGACCACGAGTATCAGAGTCAAAGGGATTGGACCCAGAGGAAGTGTTCCCAGGACCGGTGAGACTCCTGCATTCAGATTATTATTATTATTTTTTTTTTATCTTGCAATGCCTTGCCTTTGATTCATTTTTGCTGGATTATTCAGTTCTTGATTTTTGAAGGCCTATTTTTGGGCTTTTGTGTTTGATCGTGACCACTTTCTTTAAATTTTTACCCTCTCCTTTAAACTCTGACATTAAACAAGGAACCAAACCATTTGGAGGACATTTATTTTTTGGTTTAGTTAAACAGGTTTTCATTGGCCAAACCTACCAAATCTGTGTTGGGGATTTTAGCTAGAAATGGGTTTGGAATTATAGCTAGAGACGGGAAAATTTATGTTGGGAATTTTAGTTGGAGATGGAAAGACTTCTGTGGATTGATTTCTTGACCTTTTATAAAATTCATGCATAAAGTGGAGTTCTCTGCAATTATATATTTTTTGGCTGTTTAAGGGAGTTTTTGGGCTTCTTAATCATTTTGCCATTTTACATAAATATCCAATCAAAATTAAATGACAATTTACAGTAGCTTCAAACCCATGATTATAACTAAGCTTTTTAAAAAAAGCTGATTGTTATGTAGTATCCAAACCAATGTCAAACACGCTCTGACAAAAGATCACCAATGATGCTGGCACGTGAAGCCAGATCTACAAGTCTTCATGCACTAAAAAACTATTTTGTTTGGTCACTTTTACTGGACTTCGTTAAACCTTACCCAAGCTAGTAGCTGCAATCTATGACCGATTTAAAACATTTTGAAAGAAAATAAGAAAAGGTGAAACAGATCCTGCGTCAGTCAGGAGTGCTGCAGAAAATTTTAGCTTTGGCAATCACAAGATTGCATTCTCTGAAATTGCAATTTCGATCCAAAAACGATAAATCTTTCAGCCCTAACAACACCCTAAAGGAATCAATATCATCTGTCTTTCTGCTTATCAATTCCTTCCACTTTGTTCTGCATGCCTTATAAATCAAGGACATCCCACTCTCATCAGAGGCAGTCAGCAGAAATAATTTTAAAATAAGTAAATAATGTGCTCATGCAGACAGGGAATGGATCTTGTCCAAACTTTGGCTCAATTTCTGACAAAATGAAGCTTACCACACAACATTTAAAGGGTGGCAACACCAGAGGCCTCGAACTATACAGCAAAGCATTTAATATTAAACTACTTATTTGACAATGTTGCCACTGAAGATCTGTACGCCAAATTTTGCCCACACAGAAAATCCACAGGAATCCTCAAGGGAATCAATAATCAGAATCAATAATGGCTTTCCAATCAATAAAGGCTTATCAGTTCCCATCCATAATATAAACTAAAGATACAGATACTATGAGTTTTTAGAATTATGAAAAGTACCAGTAAAGAGAGTCTTACAGTGACATTTCCTTTATCTTCTAGCATTGTAAAGCGTTCGGGATGCAGGATATTATCAGTATGATATCAATATTGGCAGATAATTGCTTCAAAAGCTAAATACTGGCATCCGCAGATATAAAAAACCTACCGATATTTCCTGTGGACATTTAAGTCTAAAATATTTGCATCAAGATCGTGCAGATTAATCAAAGATTGAGAGTATAAGACCTAAAAAAGGCAGGTTTTCTGTCAGCAGGAATATAATCAGTGTTTTAGTTTTTTGAAGAGGATATGAAGCTTGATTTTGCTGTTAATGTCAAAAACACATTTAACATATGATGTAGGTGTATAATGAATATAACTGCTTTCTTTACTTCCTATATTTCACAACTGATACCAACCAAAATAAGTTTTGGAATACTGGCATATCGGATATCGGCTAAAATCTAATATCACACATCCCTAGAAGAAGCCAGTGTTCCTCAAAAAATAACAAATCATATAGCAGTTGCATAAGTGATGAACAAAAGAATAAAAACTGTAAGCAAACTTCAACATACAAGATAAACTTAACTAAAACTCTGGCAACATTTCAGTCGCTGTCAATGTTTTTGTGTAGATAAGAAAGTTTTCATGCCTTAGAACTTATTTTTTTCCTGCAGTGGCACCAAAATAGAGAAGAATATCGTTTGATGTGTTTTAGTATCAACTCAATGTTCTGAATCTCTGGTATGAGACAACCCTAATATGTTAAATGAATTTCAGAAACAAGGCTTTTCCTGTAGTGGGTCATTTATCCATTAAAAATAAATCAGCACAACAAGAGAAAGGCATTGATGTCTGCAAACACTGGTAAAAAAAACTGTCTTTGTAATAAGTTCTTTCATTTAATATCGGTAGAATAACTAAATGACTCCTTTCGTCCACTAAAAAAAACGCATTTGAACACTCACGGTGTTGATTTACAGCAGTTTCTGGTTTTCTCGGTATTTTCGTTGCTAGTTGTTCCTAAAGTGTTTTTTTACTTCATGTTTTTGGTCCATCACGGAGCTAACGGTCGACACAAACTGTAACATTTGCTGTATTTTTATGGATTTATTCTTAAAAACAGACCTGTTTAGATGGTTATGTGTCAGTTTGGCTTTAATATAATAACTTACCCATTGAGTAATGTTCGTAGGAGACGATAAATCGTAATATTTCTCGTGTTTTCAAGGATTCTCCGTTGGTCTTCTGTTGTAATTACAAACGTTTAATGGTCCGTCGCATGTTTATGACGTATGTCAACAAAGCTGCGCTGTAGTTCGCCCCCTGCAGGTTTGAAGAGTCACTGCAGGGAGAGACCTTCACACAGACACGAGACATTTAAGGAGTGATGTGAGGCTCCTGGAGAAAATATTAAAGTCTTATCTTACTATATATCTAAGGTTTATAATCTTTGCTCTTATACTTATTTCATCATTTAATTATCATAAATAAAACTGACACTGACATTGTCTTTAGCTGCTTTCAGCTGTGGGGCATTATTCTGTGACTTTGTTTTTAATTTTTTTGGAGAGATACATAAATAAAGGCAAACGCAAAGCTGGAACCATTCTTAACAGCCTTACAGATAGTACACAGGGAAGTTGAGGTTTCTTAACTTAACACTAAAGAGCTCATACTGTGCCTTTTAAATTTATTTGCCCTCGAGTGTTTTCATGCCTCCTTCCTCTTTACAGCACCTGTAACTGCTTATAACTGTACTGCCCTTGGAATAGACCTACCAGTGTGATGTCATACCATTGTTTCATCAGCAGTTTAAGCCTACTGGCTCAAGATGGCAAACCCAGTGCAAAGCAGGTAGAATGAATGGAAAGCTGTTGACAACATGGCACCGAGCAGCACCGAAGTGGCTAATTACCACAGAGCTGACCTGACAACCGATCAGAGCGGATAGGGCCCATGTGGGAGAGGGGGCCTCAAACGGCCAGGAGCTCTAACACAGATTGAGAATACAGGTGGGTCAGGAAACCTCAGTTAGTGAAAACTAGAAGTTTTTTTTGAAACATTAGTGATACTGAAAACTCTGTACTCTATAAGAAGTAAATATATGAAGCAGATTTCATGCAAAACAGGAATTTTGAGCACCGTTGAGAAGCTCTGACACTGAGCTGGTAAAAGGGCCGGCTGTAGACACCAGAGTTAAGTTTGTTGACTAATTCGTCATAGTTTTCGTCAACAACCTTTTTTCCCCTGAAGAAAACAAGTCAGTAACTAATAAAAATGAGTGCACATGGACAGAAACTAAAACAAATTTAACTGACATTTTCATCAACGGATGCATACTAGACTAAAATGTTTGACAGAGACTACATCCAATCAGACCTAATTTGGTCATGTAGAAAGTAGGAACAAGACTAAATCGACCTAAATTTAGAGTAGATTTCATCAACTAAAATGTTGGGAAATTTCATCAACTAGAATAAAATTAAAACAATTTAGATGACAAAATTATCACTAAACCTAAAAGGTATTTTAGGCAAAAGACTATAACTAATACTAAATTAAAAAGTGCCGTCAAAATTAACACTGGTAGACACAGGCTGAAAGAGAAAATCGGTTGTGTGTCTTGTCATGTCAGCCCTGTGATTGACTGGCAACCAGGCAGGCTGTACCCCACTTCACACCCATGGCACCTCAGACAGGCCCCAGCACCCACAACCCCAAACAGGATATCTGACTAAAATTTGGCAGCATAAAAATTAAGATAGTATTTTTAGAGCGAAAAAGACACAGACACAAAACAAAACACTTCAAAAAATGTAATAATGCTAATTAAAAAAGTTTATTTTGTTCCAGTAACCATTTGTTTTTGCTCATGAAGGACTCACATGACCCACAAAGTGTCCAAAAAAAAAAACGATGACATCTTCAAGTCTTCATACTTCACTGTAAACTCATGGGATGGACCTACACGACAGTAAAATGAATAATGTCATCGTCTTTCTGCAGTCCTCTGGATGTCCCAAAGAAAACTCTTAGTAACCACATGTTCATGTATGCAAAAGCATCTGTTCACCGCTTTATGTTTTTATGACAAAAGAGAATAAGAAATTATGAGACAATGAAAAAAACAAAGAACATATTTTTAAAACTACTGTTAAAAATCATTTACAAAAATTGAGTCTTTGATTTTTCGGTTGTGTCTTCGTTACAGAGTTGAACATTAAGTATGTAGTATAGTTACATTAACATTTTCAAACGCCATATCTTTGACCTGTGAGAGTAACACTGACATATTTTCATAATCCAAACCATTCATGTTTCTAATCTAAGCAGAATAATTTCATCTGATTCTTCACTGAAAACAGTTTATATCGGCCGAACAGACCTTTATACTGCTGTGACAGGCACACACAAATAACAACAGGACATAATTTAGGTTTTATTTGTAAGCCCGAGAAAAGAATTGCTCTTTTGGTCCAGTCACAACAAATTCTGAATAAAAGCAGCACCCTCTCAATGTATTTATTAGACACAGACACGTCTCGATCTAAAACTTGTTGCTTTTCGTCGTCACAGCTGGATTATTGCACTTCATCAGGAGGAAGTGAAACTGCAGCAGGTCGAGTGTCTGCGCCAAAATGACAGGAGCTACAAAGTTCTACTCGAGTTTTAAAATGAGGTCAACAACAACACAGTATGTCAGCAATATGTCTGTCATCAACAAATTCAGGGGATATTGCTTTTACGTTGTTTGATATGTTGTTCAGTCTTCAGAAGCATTTTTTTTAAATCCACAGTCAGCTGTTTTTATGACAAACATCCTCCCGTCTGCTCCCGTGTTGCAGCATCTTTCTGCTACCGTTTCCTGGAGCTGGTCCGTCCCAGGCTGGCCGTGCTGGAGCGGCGTGAGAGGACAGGTGTGGCGGTTGGAGGGGACGTTTCGTTGGAGCAGCCGTGTTGGAGCAAAATATCGATGCAGCCTTTGCTCCCGGTGTTTCTGGCCAACCTCAGAGCGGTCTGCCCCTGGTCGTCTTTTGCTTTTACATCGATTCCATACTGAGGAAGAAGAAAGAATATCGTTGATTCATGTAAGTAATTCATATGTTAAAATTAAGGGTGCAACGGTTCGCAGAGGCCACATGTTTTGGTAACCTTGCAGTGCAGCTGGATCTGCCTGATTCAATGTCTGTAATCAGGCAGATCCATCTTCCAAGCTCCAATCTACAACTATTGTGTCTGGCTCATAGTGGCACGACCCAATCAGCGTCCTTTAGAGCAGGAAGCGGTGACTGCTGGTAAAAATATTAGCATAGATGCTAACAGCTTCAGTAGCAGTTTAATCAGATTTGACCACACTTCTTTATTAAATGAAAAATGAAGTAGCTTACATTTTGTCCTCTCCACTGCGGCAGAACTGCCCACCTACTACATTATCTGATTGGCCTGTAATGGACATGATTGACAGAACAATCGTCCAATCACCTGCCAGATATGCTTTTGAAAGGTTCTGCCTATTCCCAAACACTTTCTGTGAGCTCTTTCCCAGATAGACCAGTGAAATATATTAAACAGTCCATCTGTTGTGTCCGGTTAAAGTTTTGGAATCAGGGTTTGGTACAAATTCAGTTCCACAGGGGAAAAAAGGTAAAAATAAGTCATGTGTAACCTCCATCTTAAGTTCTGGTGTGAAGTCACAATACACCCTACACAGAAACTAGTTATGTTCCACCTTTAGTTGTATCATAGTTTGGTTGCACCAGCGAGACATCAGGTCCATCTTAACAGAGTGTAACATTCAAACTAAGCAACATATTGTTGCAGATATGACATTAACTCTTAATTTGTCCATCAATATAAAAGCCTTTTATTGATTTTTTATTCAGGTTTGGGAGCACATGTCAGGTCGGCATTTCGCCATTCATCATTCCTGACAACACTACTTCATTCTTAGAGGTTTATGTGTGATGAGGTTTTTATTTGCTATATAGTGTATAGATGTTAGATACAGGTATCGTATTTATCTGATATCTATATCTAATATCTATATAGATGTTAATGTAGTATATGTATATTATATTATGTCTATATTGATACTTAAATGTTATATGTATATATATATATTTTATATTTTTTATTATATAGTGTTTTTTGTAGTGTACTGTACGTGTGTATAAACATATTTATATGGATTATATGTTTTATGTTCGTTTTACATATGTATAATATATTTGAATAGATGTTAAAGCAGAATACATTTTTATATGACCTATGAGAAACTGAAATAAGGGGTAGGAATAAGAAAAGTATCTACATTTTCCTTGACCTTTTCGAACGTGTATAAATTCATTATTACTTTTTTTTTCTTTGTATATGAATGGTATTTCTCTATTTTTATATTTTTGTATACATGTTCAAAATAAAATTCAAATTCAAGTTTTATATAGTGCTGCCTCAGAATTCTGAGGCAAATGGAAATCACCGGATCTCGGGGGGCAGACTAACTGCCCGGTAACTTCCACTAGTCAACATATAGCAACGACATAAATCCATCCATCCATCCATTATCTATTCTGCTTTTCTCTTTCGGGGTTGTTGTTGCCCAGGCTATTGCAGGGCGACATAGAGAGACGGACAACCATTCACGCTCACACTCATATCAAAGGGCAATTTGGAGACACTAATCTACCTAATGAGCATGGTTTTGTTTTTGGTCTGTGGGAGGAAGCTGGAGTACCCAGAGAGAACCCACACATGCACAGGAAGAACATGCAAACTCCACACATAAAGGCCCTGACTGACTTGGGATCGAACCTGCGACCTTCTTGCTGTGAAGCACATGCACTACCTGCTGTGCCAACAAGCCGCCCCTCATAGTGTATGTGGATTAAAATGTTGTGCTGAGGAGTTAGCTAAAGCTCCTAGCCTTTTTGAAATATTTTAAAGGCTCGAGGCAGCGTACAGTAGAAAAAGTAGAGACCCACCCAGACGAGCAGCTGAGTCATGACCACGTCCCCCAGCTGACAGGCGGCGTGCAGGGCAGTGCGAGGCGAAGGACTTGAGCCCGTTGTGTGAGCATTGATCTGGTCCTTGGTGCTGTGGGCTAAGAGCAACAGCAGTCTGGGCAGATCTCTCTCTGTCACTGCAGACAGGAGCCACTCGGGCATGCTGTTCTCTGAAGACTGAGGCCCCAAGGACGACTGAAGAGCTGCCACGAACGCCTTCTGCTCGTACTTCGCTCGGATCCACGACTCCCTCTCCTCACTTCAGAAACAGACACAAGAGAAAAGATCAACAGGAGATCATCCCTCCGCCAAAAGTAGTTTTTTCAAGTGTACTACGAGTACAAGTCATTGTGCTTACATTTAATTTAGCAGATTAAAAATGTTTTTCACTACACACATTTGCGTTGAGGTATTACCCCTGTTGTAAACTTACATGTCCAAGACGTTTAGACATTTACAGTAAATAGTGTGTGCGCTCTATTGCATTATCTTTCTGTACCTCAAAAAACATAAACATAAACAGAGAAACATTTGACTTGACTTTATTGATCAAGTTCTAGTCTCTTTCACAAGGGTTTGGGGTATACCTTAAGTATACTTCAATAAACTACAAGGTTGACTAAAAGTATATAACTAGTACACAAGTAGAATAAAGATGCATGTACTTGTTGTATACTTGAAAGTGTACTTTGGTAAACTTAAAAAATGACCTTATAAAGTAAACTTAAAGTATGCCTTTATAAACTTAAATATGTTCCAATTTTATAAATATATTTTTCTATTACTTTAAAGATTTATTCTTATTTCAATTTCATTTTAATTGTGTATTTCTATATCAGTTTTTGTATAGGTATGTGTATACTGCACTTTATTTTTGTAATGTATATATGCCTGTCTGCATTTTCTAATGTAAAAAATAATAAAAAAAATTGATCACAAAAAAATATGTTCCAATTTAGTCCATAGAAGTATTAAATCAGTATAATTTCTAGTACACTACAAGTACAAGGTCCACAGTATACTTGCTATACTTATACTTAAAGTCAACTTTACTTAATAAAATGAACTTCAAGTATACTACTTTTTACTGAGGGATGGGATCAGCAATGATGGATAAAGGCTCTTCTATTCAGAGAAAGTGCGGTGTGAGGCGCTCACCGGGTTGCGTTGGGTGCTGGTTTGGTTCTTCCCTGCGTGCACCTCTCCCAGATGCTGTTAGCCATGTGGTTCCCGATGGCAGCCAGGACCTGCGTGAGCTCTCCAGGCCAGTCGTCCAGGTCCAGTGAACGGACACGAGACAGGTGAGTCCCCAGGTTTCGGTGGATGCCTGAGCACTCGATGCAGATCAGAGCACCCAGGTTGAGACTGGCCCATGTTGGATCTGGTAAATAAACAAACACAGGCTGCTGAGCCGAACCACACTGTGAGTAAACTTTGGCAGCACCACAGGCTGCCTGATGCATGAAAACAGGATTTATTTTCCAGGTTACTCTGCAGCTGGAGGGAGAAGGAGCCAACATTTCAGTACTCACTGGGTGCCTCACAGTCCACACACAGACTGTTGCCCTTGGCGTTACGGATGGCCTGCAGCGCTACGGCCTCGCTCTGGCTGCTCCGGCGAGCCTGAACAAACACACACAAACACACAAAAATACACAAGAAGAACTTCTTTAGATTTTGAGTCTGGGAGAAGAAAAACACACTTTGACTCGCTGTTTGGCTAAAATCTGAATAGAATAAAAAGCAAACATATTTGGGCATCAAAGAAGGCTCCGGCATCCTCTATTAACATTGAAATTCCATCAGTATTGATTCATTTGCTGTATAAACATCTCTGCTGTGTTCTGACCAACATTAAAAATGAAACTGAATCTGGCATCTAGTAAAAAACAGCAACAACAACATCTTTTTGGTGTTAAAAACAAATATTGCTGCAGAGATATTTAGGACATAGAGAAGGTATTTAAAAAAATGCAGCAAAAAAATATTGGGCAGAAATTTTAGCCGTGTACAGGTGTGGAGCACCACAGGTGTTGAAAATATTCTTTCCTCAGTGCATTAGGATGCAGATGTAGATGACTCGGCATCAAGACCACATGTAATCAGTTATTGGGCAACTTCAAAAAGCTTTCATCTTAGCACTATTGTAATGACCAAATGTCCCCTAAGGGTTAAAAAAGTTAAAGGGATATACCGAATTTCTTTTAATCCCAAGTTAATGACAAGCAGATAGACACCATTCTCTCGACTGTGCGTGCAGTAACAAGGTAGAGACAGCCAGAGCTTGCCTACTGCTAATTAGCTTGGCTCAAACACTGGGAGTCAATAGGTAGTGTTAGCCTGCCTCTGCCTACAGACATCAGATAAACTCTTCAGCAGCTCTAAATGGTCCTGTGTGCTTGTTGTGACTTATTTTTTTTTACCCCGTTATGGTCTGTTATCTATTTTTAGACTAAGATTATCACTGTATGTAATTTCGGAAAGAAATACATACGAAACTAAACCACATGGCACATGCGTAAAAAAAAAAAAAAAAAGCCTCTGTTAATGAGTAGAAGAAGATTGTTAGTAAGGATTATGGCTGACTTTTGAAGAGAGGACGAGGATGATTTTAAGCACACAGGACCGTTTAGAGTTGCTGAAGAGTTTATCTGATGACTGTAGGCAGAGGCAGGCTAACACTACCTACTGACTCCCAGTGTTCGACCTAAGCTAATTAGCGGTGGACAAGCTCTGCCCGTCTCTTCCTTGTTACTGCACACACAGTCTATGAATGGTGTCTATCTACTTGTCATGGACTCAGGAGTGAAGCAAGACATGAAAACAAAAAAAATTGTTGGCGTATCCCTTAAACTAGACAAACCCAGACGAACCATCCATGATATTTTACTAGTCCATCTGGGGAAAAACTGATACAGAATGATTGGAATGGGCATATCTGAAAACTGACTGGACAATCGTTCCATCAGTTACATTCACTATGGGCCAATCAGATCACCAAATGTCATGATGGGCTCCTTCCATCCCCAAAAGGGATCAGCACTATAGATAATGGATGGATGTGTGGATATTTTCAGCACAGGCCTTGTGTTTACCTTGTTTCTGCCGCTTTCACAGGACTGCAAACTGGCGAGGATCTGACTCTCTATCGCCGTCACCCACGAGTCCCTGTCCTCCTGACTCTGAGCCTCGAAGTGCCACGTCTGCCCGGTGAACGACACGATGATGAAGTCTGCATTCTCCTCATCTGTAAGTACATTCAGAGCAACTAAGTCAAGAAAGACATGCTTTTGGTCACAGCTAAAATGATGAAATGGTCTTTATGAATCTACATGAAGGATGCATCAAAACAAAAAACAAAACTTAAAATGATGGAAGGTGAGAACAGAAAATCTTTGTTATTAAAGCAAAAAACAAGTCACATGTAAAACTCAGGCTGGGATGTCGGGCACAGACATGAAAGAGAAGAAACAGAAAGTGTGACGATGTTAAATGTAAACCCGAGCTGCGTCACCCTCACTTGTTACCTGTCTTATTAATGTTTCTCAAGCTACCAAAGCTCTTTAACTTCCACATTTTGCGCTTGGCTGCGGAGCAAGAGATAAGCAGAGGACAGGGGAAAAAAGAGAAACAGAGTGAAATTTAAGAGAAGTATGTTAGGAAACATTCGGAGAAAGATGCTTGGTAATCCTCATCCTAACAGAAGAAACACGGGCTGAAGGTTCAGACAGAAGAAAGAGGAACACTGAGTAGGAGTATGTAAATCACATGAATGTGTGATTTTAATAACAAACAGACTGCAACAATCAAGCGGTCTAATCCTTGTAGAAGGCTTTAAGTCAAAATTTAATACAGATATATTTTCAATAATACCTCCTTTTAACAATACCTCTGGTGCAAATGTGCAAAATGGTCCTAACTGTTTATCTTTCTCTTTCATTTCTATAAATTATGATGTTTATGTTTCTTTTCACTTCCTATTTTTAATTCATTAGCTTGTTAGAATGCGAGAATTTACCTTCAGGAATTGATTGGACTGATAAAGCAGCACTGATTCTGATTTATCACTATAAATATCAGCCTGCCTGAGTATTCATGCTGACCGAGTCCATCACTTTATGACCACATCCATCCATAATCCTATTGCCTCCTCCAACGGGATGACACGCCATTTCACAAAGCTCAAATCATCTCAGACTGGTTTCTGAACAGAACAATGTGTTTATTGTGCTGCAGTGGCCTCCACAGTCACCAAATCTCAACTTAATAGAGAGCAGGAAATTTGTATCATGGATGTGCAGTCAACAAATCGCCTGTAAGTGTGTGATGCTATCATGTCAATATGGACCAAAGTCTCTGAGGAATGTTTCCAGCATCTCGTTGAATCAATGCAAAAAAGGGTGTACCTATTAAAATGGCCACCGAGGGTATTTTTAACCCTTTAACAACTTTTGTATAATATTTGATACATACTTTTATGATACCTCTATCTAATCAACATGATAAACAAGCTACTAAAAACAAGATCTGAATACAATCAGATAAAAGATAAAAATGTCCTCAAATGGATTATCAGTTGCCAAAAACACCTAATGTATCAAATGAGATACAAAAAATGTATGTTAAATTTTAAGGAAATTTTGATTTTTTAGGATTTCAGTAGAACGGGAAATAAACATTTCAGCTCCAAAAAATTAGAATTTTCTGGCTCTAATTTGTGTTTTCAGGCATTAAATGGGTTAATTAAATGTTTTTTTTTTGAGGTGACAGGACTTTTAAGGTCATAAAACCATCAAATTTACAAAAGGGTTGGGGAATTTGAAAGACTTGGATGATGTTTGTGTCCTAGTGTGAAAAACCTGGAGAGGGAAACATTTAAAGATAAAGTTTTACAAATCTATTTATCTAAAAAAATTATTTATGATTAAAAAGCTCTGTTATGGATTTGATCTGTTTCCACAGAGCTCTAACACACACACTGTATACAGATAAGATAACGAAGTCAGTATTCATCACATTCTGTCTAGCTGCAGTCGTGTTTCCTGTAAAGAGAAGCTCAGGACGTGAACTTTAATCAGTGTTACCTTCAGCCTGTCCCACAGCGGTGTCGACTTTCTGATTCATGCTCTTCTTCCTCCTGTTCTTCTTCCTGTCACTCATGGGTGACGACTGACTGGCGTCTTTACCAGAGAACGGACTGGCTGTCCCTTCAAGGGCGTCTGACATGACACATAAATTCATATAGTTATTTTAAATTCTACATCAGAACATTTTCATACTGAGAATCAGGTTTTTCAGCCTGGTGCAATGCTTGAAGCTCTCATTAAAAATCCGTACCGACACTTTGTGCTTTGTTGGACAGTGATGAGGGGCAGCGTTGGAGTCCTCTGTCTCCGCCCTGAGGCGACAAACCTCCAGACGTGCGGTCGTCAACTACGGAGAGGGTGGCAGGACACAACTGAGGAACTGACAGAGAGAGAGGAAGTTACAGGATTATTTTAAAACAGTTTCACAGTTATATGATGGGAAATCTGCTTATTTATAAACTATCTAAACTTAAGCTTCAACGTCTCAACATCAGACTGACTGGTTCAGCAAACATTCAGGGTCAAATGGCAAAGATAAACAGCTAAAACAAAAATCTCAGTTCTTAGTGAACAGTAGTGACCAACAGAACTCAGCTCATGCTCCAGCTTGAACAACTTTAAAGCAAAATAATCTGATATTAATGAGAGGTTGGCTACAAAACATCTTTTAACTCTTGCCTCAAAAGTGTATCTGTCTACATTTCCCCTTAAGTTTAAAGTTTTTTCTTATTATTAAAGTCAAATGATAATAGTAGCCAAAAAACATCATTGCATGTTGTTTCCGTGAACCGTGAAAAGTAGAGCCTAAACAAATCAGCTTGCTAGTGGAAATGGAAGTTGAGGTCAGTATATTTAATATAACATGCAATCACGCTTCACGGTTTTAAGGTCTTGTTTTTACCTGAAACTCTTAACTATGCAGAGATGTTGGTCTAATATGCGTACGGTGTAATATGGCTCTAGGTTCTGAGTCGGCTCTGTCTGCACAGATACAGAGCTGATCTGTGCCACTGTGGCCAATGTTCAGGCTAAATTCATACAACCCCACTTTCTGCTGCAAGACTGCTAAGAAAGACGAGAAGGAGAGCACATGTTACACCTTTTTATAAAGTCTTCACACTGTTAGCTGTTAGTCATTGTTTTGACTTCAAAATTCTCTCATTAGCGTATAAAGCTCTACACAGACTGACAGCCAAAACCCTCTTAGAGATGATTTTAGTTTATGAATCAGGACGGCCCCATTAGATCTTCTTATTCTTCTTTTTTAACTTCCAGAAGATATTAGACAAAGTTGAAATAATAGATATCTTTAAATGCAAACAAAAAAATCTCTTATTTAGTCTGGCCTTTATGTAGGATTTAATGTGTTATGTTTTTATGAGTATTTATTTATTTATGCATATCACTTTTTAGCTTTTTATTGTTGATTTACATATTATTGTTTGTAGTTTTTTATTTTTTTAGTATTTTTTGCATGATCATAATATTTTTATGCCATGACACTTTATGGTTGTAGATATTATTTTACTTAATCTTTTAATGCATTTTAACTTTTTTTTAGAAATCCTTGCCTTTTGCCACAAGTTTTTTTCAAACTTTATGCAATCATCTTGATTTAATTGATTCTTTTCCTTTAGCAATATCATGCATTAGTTTCCAATCCTTCTAAACGTCAGACCTCTCATTATTGTGCTAATTGTCGTCCTTAACTTTAAATGTTTTTTGTCAATCACTTTTCTGCTCCCCTGTAAAGCACTTTGAACTGAAATTGAATTTGTATGAAATGTGCTGTATAATAAAATAAATGTACTATAAATAAATAGTAAAATAAATAACTTAAATTGATTGATTTAAAAATCCCACATTATCCCTTTAAGTCATGGGACTGACTTCAAATGCCTTGCAATGTGAATATTACACATGCACGCATCACAACTGTGATAGTAGTAAAATATACATATAAAACTGCCAAAAAGAAGAAAGATGAAGAACCATGGCAACCAATTATTTATGCTCCTTGTGCACTTACTATGCTGATAATATGGATGTTTTTATTACTTTTAAGTAGCCAACAACATCCTCTTTCTATTTCTACATCGACTTTGCAGCCTCCAGATTAGAATAAGCCTGTGTTGCAGAGATATGTTGGTATGTAAAATAAAAAAGGATGTTTAGAAATCCCTTTATAATTCTGCTCGGTAACAAGTACCCGTGCATGTCTGCATTTATCTCCTGTGTACTGTAGTGATGCACACTTAAACTGAGCCAGGGACCACCTTCACAAGCGCAGTGCCTGAGTGCAGCGTGTTTGCATTCACACTTTTTAAATGACTTGACACAAAGAGACTCTGAGCCATGCCTCGGTACTTACTGAGAAGCCACCCTGAATGAAACTTCCTGCAGTCCAGGCCAATAACAATACTCTGATTATATGTGAATAAAAAGCAGAAGTACCTGTACTGGTGTTTTCAGCAGCTGACAGCTCTTTGCTCAGCCCGTTGACTCCAGGTACAGAGCCTGGGGGGACAGGTGAGGGGCCTGCTGGAGCCACCGCTCTAGGAGGACGTTTTCCAGGAACTTTGACCGTCACACGCAGCAGGTCGATGTCCTTCCCATGAATATTTTGAGTGTAGTCCTAAATAATCCAAATTACAGCACATAAATTAGTTATCTTACTGAGGGTTGGATTTAATGTAATTTATCTTATTGTATAGTGAGACAAAAAAATAAAGAGGAGCATAGAACGGAGTGAATCAAAAAAAAAAGGACAGAGTCATTGAACAAATTGTTCTGTGATTGTTATTTGCAGTAATGACACACGCACTACCTATACAGATAAAGCGATTTCACAAACCTGCAGATCCAGATGTACTGATAAATCTTTAAGACATTTTTAGTCGATCTTTGAGACTAGATGTAAGTCTTACTCTGACTCACTGGATGGACTGTTTTACTCATGTTGAATCCAGCTGCAATTCTGCATTTCAGAGTTTGATTTTTCTTATTTTTATTAATCTCAAACTGTAAAAACAAGGTCAAAACAAAATATTGTGAGCTTATTGTTGGCCCGAGGGAGGATGTTCATGCAAACTCCACACAAAAAAGGCCCCAACAGACTTCAGGAGTCTAACCAGCAACCCTCTTACTCTGAAGTCACAGCACTGCCTGCACCACCATGCAGCCTGCAGAAAGTTCATTCTGTCTAAAATCTATTTTATGTTGACTTTGTTTCAGTCTTCAACTCTTTGAGTCATGAGTTGTTTTTTGTATTGGTAGCACAAGTTATATAAATCAGTGTTACACATTTATATTGTTACAGTTTGATTTAGCAGATGCTTTTGTCCAAAGCGGCAAACATCTGAGAGTAAAAACAACGCAAACAAGAATCTAAACGGGAGGGAACAAAATAAGGGAGAGCAACAAAGTGCTTCAAGTCTGACTGGACACAGGTGCTGCCATGTAGTGCTAGAGGCAGTGCCTTTTTTCCCCTAAACAAGCAACTGACGGAAAACCTTATGAAGTCTCCTCAATATCATCATCATCATCATGTCCTCATGTCACTGACATCAACATCATATCAACATACTCAGTATGATTTGTGACTGAAGATCCACTGATAATGTATATTTGTTCCTTCCCTGTATCACATAGAAGGATTGTAGGATGTATCAACGCGCTTAAATGTGGGTAAAATTAATTAATGGTCACCAAAAGTAACTATGAGCCGTGGTTCCTGTGAATTTGGGCTGTAAATCCAGCTTTCTTTGGCAGGATGGTCAGCCCAAAAAGGTCAATGACCGTTGATAAGAAGGGATTTGGTTCGGTCAGAGCGGTGCTTCTCCACAGAAGTCACACAGGTCCCTGTTTTAAGCTCTTTAGATTTATCATTTTAACTTTTTCTTTGAGGTGATACAACAGCTTTCATACAGAGAAGCAGGAAGCTCAGATATTAAATTACAGAAAAAATCAATAGTGAGCTCAAGTTTCAAAGCCTTCACAGGTCTGTTTAAGACAAATGGGTCTTCTCTGAAAACCAGTGGAGCTGAAACTGCAGCTGAATGTAAAAAGCTGCAGATATAATCAGGCTGTGCTAAATCTTCTCTGTGTTTTACTGCTGTATTGATCGGTTCATGGTGTTCTCTTACACTGGAGCTGGAGTGGTAGGACAGCGTGCCATTGTTGGACAGCGTGACGTATTTCTTCTTCCACTCCTTGTTCAGAGAGCTTCCACTTCTCTTCCACAGTATGCTCTGTTGAAAGAACAAGAAAAACCAAGGTCAGCTACGAATCTGCCTAAATTTAGAATCGACGCAGCAGAGACGATCTCTTCAAAGCGTGAAGAGTGGTTTGACAACAAAAGCTGAAGCACAGTATTAATAGAAACCTTTTGAGAAAGGTTGGAGAGGATCAAACAAATGACTTTTTTCTGCAGCTTATGTAAGATGAAATAAATAGACATTTGTTCCCACATTGTTGCTGAAGAGGGAACTGGTACATGTTATTGTGCTGCAAGAAAAAGAAAACGGAGCCATCAACACCCACTCCGTTGGAAATTCAGGTTATTTGTTTGTACTGTTTGTAAATTAAAGCAAACCTGTTTGATGGGGACGCCTCGCACGCCGCTCACGTCTCCTTTGGCATCACCAGCCTTCTTATCCGAGTCCCGGTTCTGGAATAAACCCAACAAAAGTGTTTAGAAAAGAGCAGAGAGTTTGATCAGAGGGAGTCAGACAAGGATGGAGTGAGATGGTAGTGAGAGGCGACAGGACACTAAAAGGTGTGAGACTCCGGCAGCAGGCGACAACTGACCTTGAAGAGGGAGGGCCGTCGGGGGATGTTCTTCAGCGAGCGCTGGCTGCCCGCCCCCTCTCCCTGAGCGACCCGCAGCTCTCTGTGGCTGACCACAGGGGTGGAGGGGAGGGAGTAAGCGTAGCCGCTGCTCGGGCCATTACTGGCCTGAGAGGAGGAGGAGGAAGTGGAGTGGTGGACAGCGGGGTCGAGAGGTCAGGAAGCACGGGGAGATGGAGATGTGGGCGTGAGGGGAGAGATGGAGAGAGTGAGAATGAGCTGAAAAGATGAAAAGTGATGGATGGTAACCTCTGGTTTTAAATGCTCTCATGAGATCTGGACATGCTGTTTTTTACTGTGTATGTTGTTCACAAGCAACAACCTGAAGAGGTGGAAAAGAAACAAAGTGGAGCGAATAAACACTGCAGTTCCTCGTTTGGCCACTCGATGCTGGCTCTTATGCTGAAAGACTGTCAGAAAACGAGACTGATGACAAATTCAGGCTGAAATTCTGCTTTTTTAGATTTAAGTGAGTTTAACACATGATATAGCACTTCTATGAACAAGACTTAGCTTCAGGACTTCCCTCCGTCCATAATTTGAGCAGTCGAGAGCTTCACCTTTTGGCTCATCTCCCTTTTTACCATGACAGACCGGTGCAGAGTCCGCATCACTGCAGACGCCTCACCGATCCGCCTGTCGATCCCCCATTTCATCATTCCCTCACGCGTAAACAAGACCCAGGATACTTGTACTCCTCCATTTGGGGTAGAATCTCATCCCTGACCCACAGAGGGCACTCCACCCTACTCCGGTTGAGGACCATGGACTCAGATTTGGAGATGCTGATTCCCATCCCAGCCGCTTCACACTCGAACCGATCCAGTGAGAGCTGCAGGTCACGGTCTAACAAAGCCAACAGGACCACATCAGCTGCAAAAAGCAGCGACCCGATCCTGAAGTCACCAAAACGGACTCCCTCAATGCCCTGGCTGCACCTAGAAATTCTGTCCATAAAAGTTATGAACAAAACCTGTAACAAAGGGCCGGCCTGGCGGAGTCCAACCCTCACTGGAAACGAGTCCGATTTACCACCGGCAACGCGGACCAGGGTCTGGCACCGGTCGTACAGGGAACGGATGGCCCGTATCAGGGGGTCCGATACCCCATACTCCCAGAGCACCCCCCACAGGACTCAACGAGGGACATGATCGAATTCCCTCTCCAAGTCCACAAAACACATGTAGACTGGTTGGGCCATCTCCCATGCACCCTCGAGGACCCTGCAGAGGGTATAAAGCTGGTCCAAGCTGGTCTCTCTCCTGTCAATAAAGGCACAAAATGCCAAAAAAAAAACTAAAAAAAATAAATAAATAATGGATGCAGAGTTGTTGACAACAAGGCACCAAGCTTCACTGGACTGACCAATTACCACAGAGTAGACCGGTCAACTAATCAGAAAGGACTAAAGGGAGGAGGTTTTAAAAAGACAGGAACTTGAACAGAGTGTCTCTGACAAAAAGAAAACACAGTGGTCTTAGGGGTACTCGGGGAAAATGAGCATTTTAACATGGTGTGTATGTGAGCCTTAAGTGGACACTTGAGGAACTGCAATGGTTTGCACTCATGCTTCATGTTCCAACACTTAAGTTGCTGCTTGGTCATTAACAGGTTTCTGTGTGTAAAAGATCTAAGAGGTATCCATTATCACATCCTGACATGATGATATTTTGTCTTTCAGAAAAGGAACCATGATAGCCGCAGTGAAAAAAAAGCATAAACTGATTTTAAATGTGAAATTATTGTCTTAAAATACAGACACCGAAGTGGCAAAGTTCCCCTTATTCAAACATCTGTGTTTGCTTGATATTATGAACAATTATGTGGAGCTATAAAGCTCACACAAGAATGGCCCCATGATGTTCTGTATTGACCTAAAACTTCTAAACTAAACATCAGTTTCACTCCTGATGATGATGAGCTATTCATGAGCCAAATCAAAAACTATGGGTGTTAGTTTGGTGAAAGACTGTATCGGGGGTTGTATAATATCTGTGTTGTCTTTTTGTTCACCCAGCCACAGAGAGCATGTTTTAGTTGATGAAAAAGATCAAGATTAAGTGTTTTACAAATCTCAGGGATTACCAGCTAGACCATATAATCCAGGTTATTTAAGTGAGCAGAGTGGTTTATGATGGACAGTGTGAATTTTCCAGTCTTTCATCACTGTGAACAAGCAGAAAGGTGATACTCATGGAGCTGAGATGGATGTAGAGGAGGTGATAGACAGTCTTGGAGATGGAAAATTGGATTTCACGGTGATGGGTGATTTTTAACCTCATAATGCATGTATCTCCTTCTCAGATCAACACTAAATCCCCTGAAGTGGCTGCAAACAGCTTGAAAATCTTTCTCTGAATCTTGAAGCTTACCTTGTTTGCTCCTAAAGAGGTCATGGAGTATCTCTAAGGAGGTTTATTTGATCTTTTTTGTGTCTTTATACGAGATAAAGAGTAGAGGATCATTAAAATTCTCTTGACTGAGCAGAAAAATAAAAAATGCTCAGCAGAAGTGAAAACGACTTTAAATTTGCAGCAAACATCAACAGCAGCAACAGCAGCAACACTTTGATCTGTCCTATTTTTAACCGATCTTATGTAATATCTGTCTAGACTCGTAAAAGATTGTGTTTACCCAAACAGGGGAACAATAACAAGTTCTGCACCTGAATATATTAATGTTGAGCTCTCTGATATTAATGCACCCCTGAAACTGAAGGTCTTCAAAGAGAGAATTAATTCTGCATGTAAGTTATTGCAAAACAGGCCGTTAGATATTTCAATCATAAACAAATGTATTCTGCTGCTGGAGTTATGGGACCTGGTTGTTAAAAGATTTGTATGGATCACTTATTTAAAGACTGACAAGAATCTTTTTTGGGACAAATGAAGTCTTTGATTCTGATCAAACTAAATTATCACTCTGGCTTTGAGCTGATAAATGAATGAGGCAGATTTACCAAAGATGTGTCCCTCTATATCAGATGAAAGAAAGTAAGAGGGCACTTCTGACATAAGGCTAAACTTTGCTAATGTAGGATGATAAAAATCAATATGGTAAAGATGATTTATTAGGCTGTTTAACTGATCCAAGAATAAAACATGCTTAAGTGATACTCAGTAAAGACTTGAGGCTTTTATGTCGACAGTGTGTCAGTCTAGATGAGGGGAAAATGTGGTACATTAAAAAAGATCTTTGTGTAATTTTGATTTCTACTTATATCAGTACAGGCTGTCCAATGTGCTTTACACATTAGACAATACAGCTGATGATTCAAGCAGAAAAAAAGTAAAAAATGTCATCAGCTTTTCTTTTTGTAACATTGAGCAAAATTAAAGTAAGTTAATAAAAATCTATCTGCAACTGTAAGTTTCATCATTTAAAAATAAGAATAATGATTTTACAGATTTGTGCAAGTAATTCAGAAGTGTCCAGAGCATCAGTCTGATCTTTTCTGATGTTGTGGAAATGCTTCAGTGAAATATAACTTACAACATTAACATATTTCACACAATGACCCGCATAAGTTCTGTGTGTTAAATGGCACAAACTGAATGATCCAGCCAGAGTGTGGATAAAACATCAAGCCTCGTTTATACATATAAGCAAAATTGCTTGTATGTATAAACGAGGTTCACAGCCCATACTCTACACTCTGAATCTGGTTTTTCACCAGGGTTGGGCATCCTCTAGATGGCAAAATATAGACTGACACTCCCCCAAAACCACAGTGCACTGGGTGTTTTCAGATGACTCACTTCACACAGTCAGAGCAGAGCCCCAGAGCTGTTTTGTTGTCATTAAACAGTAGGAAAAAGTAGTCATAATGATTTACTTGTATTTAAAGAGTGGTAAGAGAACATTCTGGTGACTTTTATGGACACATTAAGCATTGTATAAGGTGGTCTTTTGACACAGATATTAGTTATTTAAGTGTTTTTTCTCCTCCAAGAAGCAAGTTCAAGTAACTGTGCAACATTTGTTTTAATTGTTGTAGAGGGGCCCATGAATAAATCTTTCATGGGGTCCAGATTCCTTTGGCAGCACCCCTGTTCTCAGATGTTTAACTTGAGTAAAAGTAGGAATACTACAGTCCTTCAGATGGTTGTGCTGTTTGTCAGGTTACTGCTCAGGTTCTTATGCTGCCAGTGCTATCTTACAGTATTTTACTAAGCAAGTAACTAATTGTCTTACCTGCCCAGGAAATGTAGCAGATCCAGGTGTGGAGCTTCCAGAGTGACTTGGAGAGTTTGGGAGAGACTTACAGGCCTGCAGCGCCGCCTGCTTCTTCTGAGCTACAATCTTCTGAGCAGCTGATGAAAAAACAACAGCTTAACTCCCCTGACTCTGATCAGGATGTGTCACAGGTTTGTTTACAACATCCGTGATTAAACGGTTGTTTTCCCTGTCGGTGAATCAGGCCACTCACTCTGATAAAGCAGATGAATAATCACTCACCCTCTGAAAAGACTCGGTCCACGTTGAACCCATAGGTGGCACAGGTCTCGTAAAACAGCGAGTGACGCACATCGATGCACAGCTGTCTGGCTCTCTGATCCTCGATCACACGTGGGTTTGTGCTACTGATTTTATCTGGAAAAAAGCGAGATCACTGAGAGAAGAAAGACGGAACAGGACTGACAAGTATCAGCAGAGTACAGATCTGGTTTGACTTTAAGGCATTTTTTTCTTTTTATTAATCGTTCCTTTTAAATTTTTTTCTGTTTCTATTGATTCAGTTCTTAGTGCATCTTTATACTTTCTATCATCTGTCTTCCTTACAGCCAGCCCTTAAATTCAATAAAAAAGCTAGCTGACACCGCCAAAATGTATTTATTAAATTTTTTTGTAAGGTTTTCCTTTTTAATAAAACATTTAGGAAGTCTTATTTGTACTAACCGACAAGCTTTAACGATGAATTAATTGGTAGGATGGTGAACTATGATAGCTGCATAATAAAAATAGGAAAAACCTCATTAAAACACTGCTCCATGCTGCCTCTAGGTTTCATAACACAACAAATTATCAAACTCACACAGTCAAACACCAAAGTGAGTTTTTTTCATTCAGGGATGATTTTATAAAATTGCATCATACCTCATTTAAAAAGAGCAATTTGCAGGCTCAATTATTTTTACATCAAAATAGAAACTTGTTTTGCAGCCAAAAAATGCCTGTTTTTTAAGTATGTTTTAACTTTTAAATATTTTTCAAAAGAATTGTGCAAATATTCAGTGAGGTTGCTAAAAACGCATCATATTAGGTCACTAAAGGGGATCCTTTTCTCTCTATCTCAGCAGATGGTTTTTAAGAGTTTGAGCGCCTGCTTCATGCTATAGTTATATAATTTTAAATTCATAAACACCATTTTACTTGCTGTTATTAGGGGTGTCCCGATACAACTTTTTCCCCCTCTGATACGATGCCGATACCGATATCGATCCGATACGATATCAGCAGGAATCATACATACTTTTATTACTTATTTTGAAGTATGGACTGTAAGAAAAGGCTTGATCCAGTGTGATTACTCAAACAGAGAACAGTAGTCAGCAATAGTAGGTATGAGAAAAACTGACCCATTTGGGTTAAAAATGGGTTAAATAAATTTTAACCTTAAAATAAGAATATACTACAATAAAATAAAATAAATAATAATAAATTAGAAGTTCCTGAAAAGTAACCTCAATAAATCCAATAAAAACAAAAACAGTTATTTTTAAATTGCAAAATAACCACTGTGTTTAACTTAAACATAAGCATATCTACAACTGAATTAAATAAATAAAAAATGATTTAAAATGGACTGCTTGTATCGGAGTGCTTATATCGGAGATTTTAGATGCAGGCCGATATAATCCGATATCAGTGTTTTTTGCTGATATCGGACCGATATCCAATATCAATATCGGATCGGGACACCCCTAGCTGTTACATTCTGTTTGTGTCGGTTTTTTAAATTCGAGTTTGAGAAGACATTAAGTCTATTTTTCCCGAAAATATAAGAGAAAATGTGTCGTTCATCTATCTACTGTTTCTCCTCTCAAGTTGTTAAATGCTGATTGTCTCTCTGCTAAAGCAAAGTCACGTTAGAAGATAAACATATTCTGTTTCCTACAAATTCTTCACAATAAATGTCTTGATTAGTCAGAGGGCTTTTAAGATGAAAAGTCAAAAGTGCTTGTAATGGAAGTCCTTGTTTTCTGTGTTTAAGTTTTTGTAATGTTCACATATTTGATTGTTATTCAGCCATGCTTTAAGCTGTCTCTTTAAAATGAAATTTCCTCCCACAGTTTGTAAAATCTTCATGGGTGTTATCAGTGCACTG
This sequence comes from Cetoscarus ocellatus, assembly GCA_037902135.1. Classification (NCBI taxonomy): domain Eukaryota; kingdom Metazoa; phylum Chordata; class Actinopteri; order Labriformes; family Labridae; genus Cetoscarus; species Cetoscarus ocellatus. The sequence goes on from JBAMNC010000497.1 coordinate 289,560, forward strand.
ACCTTGGGTGCCGACCACAATAACAGGAATGTCCGTGCGATGAGCATTCAGCTGACTGTAGTACTGATAAAGCTCCTGAAAACTGGCCTCGTTCTCCAGACTGAAGACCAGGATCACTGCGTCGACCCAGCTGCTGAACTGCAGAGACAGGAAGAGGATGATTGATGATGAAGTCTGCAGGTATTTCAGCTCTGCATACTAATTACTGTCTTTATGACACACTCTCGCACACACGCAGACAAAGAGGCACCTGTGCATCAGGTGGACCGGGCTCCTCTCGGATCAGTAATAGATGGCTCTGTCCGTCCACCAGCACTTCCTTTTTATATCTGCCGCCTGACAAGGACACGGACAATGTCAGACAGACGAGTTATTCAGCAGATGACAGAGGCAGGATGAGCCAAACCACACAGCAGGACAAAAAAAAATCAAAACACGTATGAGAAATAATTCATAAAGAGACTCAGCATGTACAGGAAAACTGTTCCTACTGAGGAAGTCTGTTTTCTCCAGCAGTGAACGAGTTAAAGAGCCCACAGTAAAGAAGATGTACTTATATGTCTCACCATCCGGCTTCTCGAGTGCAACATAACTGCCAGTGATGTATTTGTTCACCAACGCTGACTTGCCACTTTTCAGACTTCCCAGAATGCCCTGAGAGAAGAGGGAAGGAAATACAACACCATGACGTTCACTCGGGTGAGTGTGAAAAATCCATCACAGTGCAATGTTTCAAGTATAAACCTCCAACTGTAATGAAATATGCTCAGCTGAAATTGTTTTCCTCTAATATGGTTGGTTTTGTGTTTTCAGTGAGTGAAGTTCGTAGATCAGCACATCTACAACTCACGCCTGAATCATTGTTAAATTATAGCTGCATATTAAGGACTGCAAAATGTATTCAGAGGTCATCAGAGTGGTCAAAATACCAGATTTTACTTTGCTATGATTCTTGTAAAAGACAAAACATAAAGCTACCTGATTTAATGTCATGACAAAAAAGTAAAGCCTCAGGTGAACATATTTTCTGCATTTTTTTGTTTAGTGGCAGCCAAACTACTTTAAACTGTCTTCATAGCAAAAATATGTTCCCAGTGTGCATTTCTGATGCTGAAAAGCAGTGACGGCATGCTACTAAGTTACTGAAAACAATTAGCTGCACTTTACTAAAGCTACACCTAGGATAAAAGTAAGTATTATCATTATTATCACCATAATCATTATTACTATTGTTACTATTATAACCAGACTCAGTGCCTTTTCTTGTATATTCAGTTGGACTGCTCTGATTGTTTTACCAATCTTTATATTAAATGTATCAGTACCTTTATGATATAATCTTTTTTTTCAGTTACATCTCTTAATTTGCCTATTTAATAAGTTCTGTCAATGTGCAGCATGCTTTAGGGTCTGCTCTTGTAAAGTTCTATATTAATAAACTTAGCCTACTTTCTCAAGTCACTTTCACAGGAAAGAAGAAAACAACAATGCAACCACAAAGATGCCCAAAAATGCAACTAAGTTTTTATTGTAGTGATTTTACTGCTCATACTGCTAAAACTAAGCCAGCATATTGTTATGATGCTCTCTGTGTTCCTTTTTAACAGCTAAAGGTCAAAAATGACTGAGAAACAGAGGTTAAATTAACTTTTTGGTACTTTTCATTAAGTTCAATCACTGAAAAAACAGACATTGTATTGGTAAAAAAAAAAACCCTGGTATCACAGATGATCAAAAGTTTTGACCAACTTGGATATTATTAGTACAAGATTTTCCTCCAAATGTTTTATCCACCAGTAGTGCTTTGGACATGAAATTATGATCAAACATCACAAATACACATTCATTTAAAGTATGCCATGCCTTAATTCAATTCAAGTCAATCCAAATAGCTGTTAATTCCTCTTGGTGCATTTTCTTGGAGCAGCTTGTATATAAAAACAGAAACAAGCCACAGTAACATACTAACAACAGATGAAGCTAAGAAACAAGGCCTAAGACTGTATCCTGATATGGATGAAGTGATTCATAATTACCAAGATTTGATAAAAGATTCCACAAATTTATGAATGCATTAACTAAAGTAAAAAACAAGGGTCCCTGTGCAGAGCTTATCTACATACTCGGGCCCGGTTGGTTGTGGAAACAAGTCCTTAAAAAGTCTGCAGCACTGAAAAATGATTTTACTTTCATTTCATTGCGAGGAAACAACACATTCAACTGTCGCTTCCTGTGGTTACTATAAGTGCGTTTGTTACTACTTAGTGTTACACCATCAAGACTGAAAAGGATAAACAGTAGGAACCATGCCAAGCACATCCTGTTGTTTCTATATATTATCATCGTCATCATGATTCATGAGTTACTGATGATACTTAAAATTTCATCTGCAGTTAAAGAGACAAGACCAGTCTGCTGAATTCAAAGTGTAATCATGATTACTTTAGCATTATTCTTTAAAGGGATAGTTCAGAATGTTTTAAGTGGGATGGTATGAAGTTCATTTTAATAGTAAGAACATTAGCCACAGTGATTTTGATCAAATCTGCACCTGTAAAGAGAGAGCTGGCACAGAAGTTTGGCTACACAGTGCTAGCAAGCCCTTTTTAAGTTTAATCAGATCTGGACCACATTTCTTTATTAAATGTGAAACAAATAACTCTACAAAACTCTCTACAGTAAGGATTTTTTTGCTTCACTTGTGACATGTTTTGAGGAGAGTTTGTGGCTCAGGCTCTGTAGTACAGTAATACCCGCCTATTAAATTATCTGACCGGCCTGTAATAAATGTGATTGACAGAACAATTGTCCAATCACTTTTTGGATATCCTTATGAAAGATTCTGCCCTCCTAAAACACTCTATGGGCTCTCTCCCGGATGGACTGGTGAAATATATCGAACAGTCAACAGATGAACCTAACAGTCACATAAGTTTTTTTTACATACTGTCGGGCACTCTTAATGAGGAAAAAATATATAAACAAACTAAAAATATCAAATATAAAGCTTCAAAAAAGGCTTATACCAACATTAATATATTCTAACTCAACCACAATTAAAAATGTATGATTTAATGAACACAACACATAACTAAAGCCAATTTAAGCTTCTTTAAATGCAATAAAATAATGAATGACTGCAAGTTTTAAATCACAAATATATATTACCTTTGCCACAGTTTCCAAATGTAGTTTTCAATTTTCCATGTATTGTATTTTAATGGCTAGTTAAAAGATATTTAGAGATACAATCAAGCAAAGTAAGTTCTTTAAAACAAAGCAAGTACCAGCAATCTAAGGTTAGAAGAAATATTTGATCACCTTCTTAACTTGTGCATTATGTACTGTAGTACTGTTTATGCATAATGTATGATATTTAGCAGTTGTTGCTATGTTTTCTTCATATTTCCAATTTGTTTTTTTTGGAAATGATTGTTGGACCACGAGTGAGGGAAAGGTCCACAAGTTGCCCACCCCTGGTCAATGTAAAGCCTTTATTTCTGCTGTCCATTTTGAGAGCAGGGCAATAATGTGAATAAAGTGAATATAATGTTAACTATAATTTGGGACCTGTCGGGTTTTTAAGTATGGGACTTAAATTCAGCAGTATCAACAGATGAAACATATTCTTGTGCAGGAATGTGCTCTCTGTGTGTGTCTGTGTTCTCGTCTCACCAGTCGGAGCTCCGGGATGGCTCTGCTCAGCGTCCACTCCTGGCTGTTGGCGATATTTACTGGAGGGAGACGGACAGAGACAAACAGTCAGCGATGCAGAGAGACAGAGAGGCAGATTCATCATTTTGATCATGCACAGTAAAAAGGGCAGCCATCACAACGGCCTGTGGGAGAGCGATAAATCACTCTGCTGCTGCGCGGCTGCTATAAGCACAGGTATCGCCGAGCAGGTCAGTCTAATGAATATAACCTTTAAGTGACAGCGGGGCGTCCAGCAAGATAGAGCCACACCAGTCATTACCCACTTTACCTCCCGTGTGTGGTAAATGATGGGCAGCTGTGAGTGAAGCGGGAGGGTTTAGTTCTGCTGCCAGTCAAACATCAAACCTCCTGAGTGGCTTTACACCAAAACCAATGAGAGCTGAAATTAATGATTAGCCTCATTCATGAGTGATCAGAGACTTTTCAGATTGATTTACTGATTCACCTTTAGGCTATGACATGTCAGAAGCTTTCTATTTTCAATATGTATTCTTTTAATGTTGATTCTAGTTGACAGGAGAGGCACACTGGATAAAGCTGTAGGTATGACAGTGTGGGTAATATGAAAAAATGTGAGGGAGGAGCCACAAACTGGCCTCGAACCTGGGTCACTGGCTTTGAGGACAACAGCCTCCATACATGAAACGTGACCCTGCATTGCCACAAGTGCTCCAAAGCATTGTGAAATTAGCCTGATTTAGTAGATTTTATTACACATGGTGTTTGGCTATCTCATTTACCTTATCATTATTTTAAACTTTTTTTTGTTTATTTTTCCCCATGGTATTTTTATCTCATTTCTTATCATGATTTTTTTTCATTATGTCATTTTATTGTTTCTGTGTACTACTATTCAGTGCTACTGGAATCTTATTTTCCCTTATTTGTTTTATTCAATGACAAGATTGACCAAATTTTCACAAAATGCTTCATTCAAAACAACCGACTAAGTTTAAAACACATAGAAGTATGTTTACATGATTTCAGAAAAATCAGATTATGGGTGCAATGTATTAACTTTAGATCTCCTTATCCTTATACCTTTCTCTGAACCTCTGTGTGTGCAGTTTTTGTGCCTGTATGTCATTCCCACATTTGCTTATTTCATAAATGTATATAAATTATGACAGACAAGCATGTCGCTCTTCAGCCTCTCAGAGTCAGTCTTGTGATAGTTATAAAGTCAGGAAATTTTAACTGTTTTGAGGATAGTGCAAAATAATTTGTTCTAATTTGTTACGCAGATGTGTAACAATACCTCTATGCAAAAGACAAAAGTCTGAGGCAAGGGATTTCTCCCTCTCCCCCTGTTCACAGTGCAAGTACCTGCACGAAACAGGTAATATGATCTCTTTAAGGCAACAAGCACCTCTGGGACGCAGGCAGAGCAAACTGACATTGAGTTTCTACCCAACTCTGAAAAGTCTAGTAGGGCCACTGATATGTGGAAGCTTGGGAAACAAATCCCACAGCTGATGGCAGATAATAATGGTGGTCCATTACTAAAGCAGCACAAAACATAAACAAGCTACACAAACATGTCTGCCTCCAGTGCTGCCTAATACAACACATTTTGATTCAACATCCATCGTTACCACAGCAACAATCAACATGTTGTGTCTTGTTGTGGCGGAAACTTAAAGAAATGTTTGAGGTCCAGTAAGCAGTCGACTAAAAATAAATGTAAAATTTGTAAATACAAATTTAGACACTTAAATTTCAGTTTTCAGAATTCCACACATTGGCTGATGGCTGCCTATCTGATTTTGTTTGGTCAGATGCAACTTTGACCTGTTCATTGTGAGTTTTAAAAATATAATTTAAAGGAAGAAAATCCCTTTAATATGTAAAATTCTGCTTTTGTCAGTTCATTTTTGGCATTTGATTTGATTTTTGAGTCTCCACAGAGAAAGAATCCATTACAGAGCGCTCTTTTTGGCAAATAAGATCCCATCCACATTATGAGCTGGTTTGAAATGTGATTACAGTATCACTTCTGCAGATGCATCTCAGCCGCCAAAATCAGATTGCAAAGTTGTCATATTTTTGTCAGCTGCAAGGTGACACGTTACAACAGCATATCCAGAGTGAGAGAAATATGTCGGAGCAGCTGAAGGAGAAGCGCTACCTCTGTCTCTGAGATATTCGGCATAATGAAGGAGATTTTCATGCGACATCACACCACGATTGTTTAGATTACAGATGTAAACTTTTAATGCCTGTGTTAGAAAACTGCATCATCAGCGTATACTGTTACCGATGCTAGCAAATTAGTATGCTCCTGTCTGCAAACACAAATCCATCTGATTGCTTCCTGTTTGTCTTAAGTTTTGATTTGCTTCCTGCAGCTTGAATAAATTAAGTTCATGTATTTACTTTTGTATGGGACAAATGCATGCTAAATTACACTTTCAATCATCCAGCAAGGCCACTTGTACATATTCATTTCACTCCACTCAGTCTGTGATTCCTCAACACCCTCCTTTTCCTCTTCTCGGCACACCCTGCCTCCTCATCCCTTCGCACTGCACTTGGTGTGTGCTCTGCCTGAGTCTCCATCCAAAGCTGATATTCATCCCAAATCTCCCTCTGCTTAAATTGTTCCTAAACAGCCAAACAAATGGCATCACTCATTCATCATCATCAATTATTTCAACGCACATCTTCCTCTACATACCAACTTTCAGTAAAATCCAAATGCATAATGTCTAGGCCTTTGGTCTGGATTAGGGCCACTCCTGGAGAAAGTCCTTGAAGGACTTCACACTTGCTGTTCACTCTGCTGCATAAGGCCAGGGGTCCATCCAGGACACTGCGAGACAATCCAGGCACCTTTGAGTCCATTTTTGACTGAACTGCTAACTAAACTTGCCCCATGTGGAAACACAGTGGTCCTCAAATCAGGGGGCCTGACCACGGTTAACTTCAACATACATTTTGCAATACGCATGGCTTTATAGTTCCCTCCAAGTTCTTTTGGATTTATTCATCTGACCCTCAATATTTCAGTCTGCCCAAATTTCAAGTAATCTCCTGAACTTCCCTTTGGACCAGAGTGATTAGTTTGCCACCATTGTTTAAGGTGATTCTGAAGGAACTCACTGAAATAATGTGCCAAAGCAAACCTCTAAAGTGGCTTTTCCGCTATGTGGCATCAGCCCGCTTTGGCTCGACTTTATTTGGGTGTTATGGTTTGACATTAGGAATCATGCCTAGTACCTGGCACAGTTTTTGTATCACCTCCGGTGGGGTTTCAAGCAAGCTGAGCCAAGCCTTAATATGAGCACTGGTAAGAGTATTGCCAGGAGTCAGGCTACCTGACACAGAAATGAAATGCCTTTCATTGTTGGCTCTAGGATGGCCTGGGAAGCTGTATGACATCCCAAACGTTCCTCTGCTTGGACTGTGTGTTGTTTTGCTGATTGCAAACGTCTGGAACAAAATTCATCTCCTCACAATGACAAAAACGTAAATACGGGCTGGCAGCTCTATCCCCTCTGTTTCCTCCGTTGTTGTTGTGAGGATGCAATAGTAGTTTCACACAGCTGCTCTTTGATTACCCTGTCTACCTCAAAGAAATACTGACAAAGCCTATACTGTAATGGAGAACAAAGCAGATTGTACCGAATCTAGCCGAGATGGGCAGAGACCCTGAATGGAAAAGCAGCATTGTAAAAATACCAGGGCACAGGGCACTCACACTGGTTCAACAAAATTGAATTTAATGGTCAAGTGTGCTTGGGTATGGAGAAGGTTTGCTTTGCAATGGTACAGCTGCTTGTGAACAAGCCCAGCTGAGCCTGAAGCAGTTGGAGAGCAGGCTAGTAGCGGACTAGAGTGCTGGAACAATCATGCTTCAGTATGGTACAGGGTAGCTGGGAGTCGTGTGAGGGCACCCTTAAGGAACACAACAGCAGGCTGCAAAACAGCCTTCCCCACCAGGAGACCAGGCTTTTAAATAAATAAAACTTGCTACTGAATTTTGATTCATCGTAAAGTACTATTTTTTAACATGCATAATTTAGATCCACTTCTTCACCCTATAAATCATATGCAATTGTATTATAGTCCATATGTTCCATATGTTCCTAAGTGGGGCATTAAACTTTAATCAAATGATAATACTTGCATAGCCAAAGAAACTTTAAACATCCCGAATCTTGTGCCTCTTTGTGCCGCAGTCTCTGCAAGAAAAAAACCTATTAGATCCATTACAGGTCTGATTTTTACCAGGACAATTTGGTTTGAACTAGAACGCATGCAAACTGTCATGTCACTTTATAAGGCGTACTGCCACAGTTCTCTACAGGGACTGGTTAAATATGGTTAACTTTAAAGAAATCCAGAATTATTGTATCGTGATGCCCTTAAAGAGACAAAATAACTTGTAAATGGAGAGAACTTTTGAGCAGCATCTTCAAAGTTTACTGACGTCTTTTACACTAATTGTCTCAGTCACTCATACTCTATTGACAGAGGATGCTGCTTAAATCAAAGCCTTAAATATCATTCATACACTGATAAAGATGTGATTTAAGGAGCAGTATCTTACCCAAGAACACTGCAACATGTTGACTCAGGAGCCAACCATCTGAATGAAAACCACAATCACAGCGTCCAGGGCATAATACATCTACCATTTCGTTTTTGTGCTGTTGGATCAGTACAGAACTGTGACTAACCTGAACTAAAAACTGTACTGATCACATTTGAAAAGAGTGGTGCAAGGGCTAATAAAGACATTGAATCAAAACGATTCATCTAAATCTGCCGCTACAGCTCTTAGTGTAATCTAGTGATGATCTCTAAAAATACCTTGTTTGATCAAACAGTCCAAAGCTAAAATATTCAGTTCACTATGCTATGAAACAAAATGAAATCACACAACTGAGAAGCTGGAACCAGAGAAAAACACTGAAATGATTAACTGATTATCATAGTTTTACACTTTCTGCCAACCGACTCATTTCTGACAAATTTTTACACCAACAGACCAACGAACTAATCCTTTCAGCCAGGATATGAAATGAGATCAGGTTTGATGTGCTGGCTGAAAGTTGTGTTTTCTAATGTGCTGAACAAACACGGGCATCCACATGGACACTCACACACACACACACAGATCAGACAGTACAGTAATGTGGAGGGGTCGGGTTGCACTCAGCTGTGCCAAGGTCGCCGAGGAGGTGGCACGGCCTCCATGTGAAATGATGCTCACACTCAGACTCAGCTGCAGCTTCGGATGAAAACAGAGAGAAACACAGAGCCTGAGGGGGAACTAAAACACACGAACAACAAAAACAGCTTCCAGTTTATTAGTTACTTTGAGCTAGAACTTAAACCAGCAGCCAACAACAATACTCCTGGGATAAATAATAATTTCAGAAGGTTAAAATGGTCAGGGTTTGTTTAAGCCTTGTTTTAACTTTAAGATCACTTTCAAGGCTGTGGGTTTTGGTGCAGAAGTTCACTGAAACACACAGAGGGATGTTTTCTTTTAACAGCAGAAATGTGGTTAAAAAGTAAAAATAAGAGCTGTCCACAGGGTGAGTTCAACAGCATCACCGACTGAACCTTCAAAATGAACAAAAAATAAAGATTGTTTAAATTAACACAGTAGTTTTGGGTTTCAATATTGGAAAAAAAATACAATATTTTTTTCCTTCTGTGATATACAGTAGGGTGACATGGTGGCGCAGCAGGTAGTGCACATCACTCAAAGCAAGAAGTTCTCCGGTTCGATCCCAGTCCCAGTCAGGGCCTTTCTGTGTGGAGTTTGCGTGTTCTTCCCGTTCATGTGTGGGTTCTCTCCGGGCACTCCAGCTTCCTCCCACAGACCAGAAACATGCTCATTAAGTTGATTGCTGACTCCAAATTGCCTTTGTGTGTGACCGTGAATGGTTGTCTGTCTCTCTATGAGGCCCTGTGATTGGCTGGCGCCCGGTTCAGGGTGTACCCCGCCTCTCCAGCCCAGTCCCCCCGCGACCCCAAAAGGGATAAGCAGTATTGTCATGATCCAGCTCTTCCCACTAGTCAAGTTACCTGTTTTGTTCTCGTTTCTTGTCTTGTTTTTGTGTTTCCTGTTTTATTTTGAAAGTTCACCTATCTTTCCATGTTTCTGTAGGTTTTGCTTCCTGTCTGGCATTGTCACACCTGATCCCAAATTGTGCTTCTCCAGCTGTGTCTCATCACCCCTAATCAATCATCATGTATTTAACCCTTGTGTCTTCCCTTGTCTTGTTGCCAGATTGTTTGTACCTTTAGCGTCCCTTTCCAGCACTTTCTCATAGCCTAGTTTTGTCTTCGACCTTTTTAGCCTGGACCAAGTCTATTTGCCTTCTGTCTGCCTGTTACCTTCGCCTGGAGTGTTTACCTGCCTGTGTACCGAACCTGGACTGTCAATAAACTCTGTTTTTTGGATCACTGACTGGTTGTCTGCAAGTGAGTTCTTTCTGTGCCACGAGGGTTCAAACCATGACAGGTATAGAAAATGACTGAATAAATGATATACAGTACAGTAATATCTCTGAGGAACATCTTCCATTCAGATGTGGCAGTTTAATAAATAAACTGATGTAATTAGTTCAAGCTACCAATAAAACAAGTTTCAAAGATCAAGATTCATGATTCAAAGATCGGCTGATCAACTGATCAGTTTTTTTTCTACAAAAATTAGCAGATACTGATTGGTGGCTGTTCTATCAAGGCCTCTTTACTTGATATGGTTTCTGATTCCCATCTCTGTATAAGTGCAGTTACCACTTTTAAGAGGAGTCTTGGTTGCTTTTAGTTATATCTTTGGTTCAATCTTAGGTTAGGACTTTATTTTGGACAGTATGTGATCTGGAAATGTTCAAAGGAAAGGCTTCAGGCCATCCGAGCTAAAACATGAGTCATCTGGGGATCAAGAAATCCGGTGTAACATCGTACGCTAACCCACGGAGGAGATACTGAGATGTTTCTATGGATGAGTAAAGATTCTGACTTGCTGATACTGGAGTGAAAAGGTCAGTGGAGCACGAGAGTCAGTCGTTTTCATCCTCTGGGATGCTGGCAAAGCTTACACTGGAGTCAGAGAGAGTGCAGACATAAAACACTAAATACTAAAGGGATTGAAGGAACAAACAGAGAAAGGCTACAGGGGAGACCGGGAGAATTTGGCAGATGAGTCAGAGCAGCCTAACGAAAGTGTCCTTCAGAGATTGATGATGATTAAACCAACGCCTGGCTGTAAATTTTTGGATCATCCGGGCTTAAACCTCACACATACAGCCTGTTAAAACCTGGCTCTGCTGCGGGCAACTCCCTGGGAGAAAAGGGGCAACTCCTCCCGCACAAACACACCCACACACTGACACTGTGTCTATCTTTGTCTCTCTTTGTGACTCAAAGCTCTGTTTATGGCCGGCTGCTGCTGCCAGAAGTGATCAGACTAGTGTGATCCTTCTGCTGCTCCGACACACAGATTTCCACAGAAAGCCAATTATCCACACTCTCTGCTCCAAACCAGCCATGTGTGATCCAATGAAGAACCCCCCCTTCACCCTCATATGTACACCCTGTAGCTCCAAACCCTGAAAAAACACAAATTCTCCAACTTAATTCTGCTTTTTTGTCAAAATCCTCTCAGCCTGTGTCAACGCCCGGTCACAAACAAGTAAAAAAAGCACATTTACACACTCCGTCTCCCCATCCTCCTCCTCCTCCACCCCCTCTGTTTCATCAGCCTCTGTAGCAGCAGCAGCAGAAGCAGCAGTCCTGCCGGTTGCCATGGCAACACTTCCTCCTGCCCTTCGTATGTGTACGTTTGCGTGCAAGCGTTTGAATGTGTATGTGTGTGTAACTGGCAAGGCTGGTCTCGCTACTTGAGCGAATCCACAGTGTGCGTGTGTAACAGTGTGAATGCACAATGAGTGAATGAATGTATTAAACACACACACACACACGCTCGCTCCCACAGGCTGACACTCGCTCTTTCTTTGAGCAAACATGTTTGTCTGAAAGAGGCGCTCTGTTGTGTGCTGCAGCCGTCGACACACAGCCAGGAGGAGAAAAATTAACAACTCACAACCGGGTATGCTAATTCTTAAAAAAGCGACACGCTGACATGATGGCATTTGAATTGAACGCCCAAGAGATGCAAAAAAACAAAAGTGGAAAAAACAGCACCAACATCACACTGTGGGTGGACTCTCAAAGACAGGATTAGAAATGTTCTTCCCTCTTAAACGTGGGTGACAAATATCTGTCCCACTCTCTGAGCTAAAGTCGAGGCGAAGAAATCATCAGGAGCGTTGCAGCCCAACTGTGATCACACCAGCGGCTCCTCTCCCCTTTGGCTTCATTATGAGATTTAAACCCATGCTGAGAATGCTGCTTAAATGTGTGTGAGGTGAGTGTGTATGTGTGTGAGGAGAGATTACCCCTCCAGCGGTGTGAAATCTGCCCGCGCTGTGAGGGGAATTAGATTAAGACCATCCAAGATGCTTCTATTGTCAGTTCTCACATCAAAGAACTTCATCTGTCATGAATTTGTAGTCCCACGTGGCTTCAGGAGATGTCTCGTGACAGCATTATAACCCGTAAATGTGTTCGATGGGGTTTTTCTGAAAAGATCAACCCCACCCAACCCCACCCAGGCTCATTTTAAATGGATGCCGGTGCACAGATGAAGAGGCTACACTCTGATGATTGTTTGGCAGGAGCTGAAGGCTCAAGTGTCTCTGATAATGGGGTTGTTATCATGCATGTAGTTCACTTGGATTAGCTGGAGGAGACAATGATGCTAGAAATGTTTGGATGCCGTGTTTTCTTATCTGGCATGGCAAAGACACCTGAATTTCCTCAAAGGCATGTGCCTCGTATCTCTTTCTAGTGTTTCCTACTTTGAAAAACAGTCACAACATTGACTTTACTCACTGGCCACTTCATAAGGAACACCTTGTGAGTACCAGGTACGGCTTTGTCAACTCCAAAACAATTATAAATCTCAGAAACCAAAACAGCCACTGTGGAATGGGGAGAGTGGATTTGACGCAGGATCAAAAAACATGTCAATGTCCAAGACACAAGACACAGTTTCCTTTGGTTTATTAAGGATTGCAAACAAATTTCTTTGTGCGCTTCCTGACTTCCTGGTAAAAAATACTTCACCTTCCCAGGGCCCACCTATCCTGTCCTACCTGCCCTTCTATATCCATATCACCAGTGCCAAACAACCAAATCCATTAAAATAAAAGCCTAAATACATGCCCAAATATTCTAAATAATAAAACTAGCAGTAATAAACAGAATTCTCTAATCATATTTAAACAAGATAACAACAACTAAATAAATAACAACAGTTCAATGAGGAAATATCCTAACAAACCCTTTTGCCTTCAGAGCTGCCTCAATTCTTTATGGCACAGATTCAACTAGAAAGCACTCATAGAGCGCAAACTTCCGCCAAGGTAGCTCATATATTGCTGATACATCTGTAAGCAATAGTTCCATGATAAAGCTAACATCATAGTATGATTCCTTGACCCTGAAAATCCACACCTAGCACTCAGAATCACGTTGATATTGTTATTAGTTAGACAGTTATTGGGCAAAAATGATTGTTCGCTTATGGCCATTATCTTGATCACCACCAAAATCTAATCATTTCTAAGGTGGGCCATTACCAACATCTCCTCAAAATTTCAGCAAAATCTGTTCAGTAGTTTTTGCGTAATCTTAATGACAAACAAACAAACAAACAAACAAACAGGGTCAAAAACAACCTTCTTAGCGGAGGTAACATGGTGATGGAGACATTTCTCAGAGATTTTGGTCCATACTGACATAAAAGCACCACAGTTGCCTCACATCCAAGATACAAATTTCCTGTTCCACCACATTCCAAAGGTGCTCTATTGGATTGAGTAGTATGTGGAGGCTCACTGTTGTGTTCAAAACAGTTTGAGATGATCTAAGCTTGCACTGTGGTCATTAAAGGATGGACATTGTCAGCAACAGTACTCAGGTAGGCTGCGGGGTTTAAACAATGCTCAGTTGGTTAAAGGGGCCCAAAGTGTGCCAAGAAAGTATCCCCCAGCAGGTTGAAACGTTGATACAAGGCAGGATGGATCCATGCTTTCATGATGGTCACACCTAATTTTGAAAGTCACAGCAGAAATCAAGACCCATCTGATTAGGCAACATTTTTGGTGAGCCGGTGTAAATTTTAGCTTCAATCTCTTGTTCTTAGTTGACAGCAGTAGCCTCTGGTGTGGTCTTCTGGTACTGTAGCCCATCTGCTTCAAGACTCAGTTCAGTTCAGTTCAGACAACTTATTTATCCCACAAGGGGCAATTTATTTGTAGCTTTCCAGTGTACATTCATGCATATGGTCAGTCAACAACATATATAAAAAATCAATCTGTCAAGGCAACATATTTAAGCATGGGACAGATAGAGATGACTGGTCATTATAAGTAGCCTACGTATACAAATTGTAGAGCAACTTCAAGATTCAACATGTTTTGCATTTAGAATTGGTCCTCTGCATACCTTGGTCGTAAGGAGTGCACATTTGAGTTACTGCTCTTTCTGTCATCTCAAACCACTCTGTCCAGTCTCCTCTGACATCAACAAGGCATCTTCACCCAAAAAACTGAAACTCACTGGATGTTTTCTCTTTTTTGGATCATTCTCTGTAACCCTAGGGATGCTCGTGCTTGAATATAACAGTTGAAATACCCAGTCCCCTACTTCTGGCACCAACAACCATGTCAAAGTCACTTAAATCACCTTTCCTTCCTATTCTTTTTCTCAGCTTGGACTTCAGTGGGTCTTCTTGGCCATGTCCATCCATCTATCCATAATCTACACTAAGAGAGGTGAGGTACACCCTGGACTGGTTGCCAGCCGATCACATAGAGAGACGGACAACCATTCACACTAAAGGAAATTTGGAGTCACCAATCAACCTAATGAGCATGTTTTGGTCTGTGGGAGGAAGCCAGAGTGCCTGGAGAGAACCCACACATGCACAGGAAGTACATGCAAACTCCACAGGGATCAAACCAGTCACTTTCTTATTGTGGGGCACATGCACTACCTGCTGCACCACCATGCCGCCTTCTTGGCCATGTCTTCATGTCTAAATGTATTGAGCTGGCGCCATGTGATTGGCTGATGAGCTGTTTAAGTGAACAAGCAGCTGAAGAGTGGATTCATGTTGGGTGTTGTATATATATACATATGTATATACATATATATGTGTGTGTGTGTGTGTAAATATATATACACATATACACATATGTATCTATATATCTCTCTCTATATATATACATATGTATCTATATATCTATATATCTCTATCTATCTATCTATATATGTATATATATATACATATATATATATATATGTTTGCATATGTGTATTTTATATGTATATATGTGTATATATATGTGTATCCATAAAATTAAGAGTTTGTCTTCAGCCTGCTCTATTGTAAAGTGTCTTCAGATAACACTTGTTATGAATTGGCGCTATACAAATAAAGATTGATTGAGACTGACTGATTGAAGTGTACCTTATATTGTGGCTGGTGTGTGCATATTTACCTCTGCCAAGGAGGTTATGTTTTTGCTGGCCTTTGTTTGTTTGTTTGTTTGACTGTTACTATGATTACACAAAAACCACAGGACGAATTTTGCTGAAATTTTTAGGAGGTGTTGGTAATGGCCCAACTTAAAAATGATCAGATTTTGGTGGTGATCCAGATAACTGCCATGAGCGAATGAGCATTTTTGCTCAATAACTGTCTAACTAATAATGATATCAACATGATTCTGATTGCTAGGTGTGGGTTTTCAGGGTCAGGGAATCATATTTTCATGGTAACTTTATCATGGAACTATTGCTTTAAGATGTAACAGCAACATGGGAGGTACCTTGGCAGAGGTTTGCGCTCTCAGAGTGCCTCTTAGTTTCAGGTTTGTTCTGGTCCGTTTATGCCTTGACTCAGGTCAGTCAGGACAGCAGACTGAGATGAAAAATGGGACAAAAGTTTGAAGGACAACAAGAAAGACGCCACAGGCTGGACAGATATGGATTAATTGACATAATCACAAGGACATCAACACCCCAAAGAATACAAACATGTGTCCAAAAATAAATGACATCTCCATATGAAGAGAATTGTTTAATCTCTCATTTGTGTTGGCTTTAAATTGTTATATTTTGACAGTCACGATAAAGCTGCTTTATTGTGTTTTAGAGTTACAGTAAGGCTCACAGAGTATCATTGGGTTAGTGTTTGTTGGCCTAAGGCTTATGGTGAGATCCGTTTGTTCTAACAGGCTGGGAAAACCAAACTGCAAGTATGATTAGTCACCAAAAACACCCCCTGAAGTCTTGATTCCAAATTTGAAACTTGGAGGATCTTAAGCAAACTGAGGTTATGAGCTCAGAACTGGAACACAGTCAATCCAGGAGGGACGTCATTCTTAACTTAGACATCTCAGACTGAGGGACACAGAGGACACCATTGAAGGAACAGGGACATGAGCACATATTAGGGGTGTATGTGACTCACAGTAGATGAGTAACAGATATGATGTGCAATAACACTGTTTATTATTGGGGTGATGACTACTCTTGCGATAAATAAAAATGCTGTGAAGAATGAATATTAGCTCAGTTCCTGCAGCTTTTCTTCACATTGGGCTAAACCACTGATGTGTCTTGAAACAGGTTTATGATTTCTGCCTGTGGAAATACAAATTTTGTGTATTGACTTGCAATCATTAAAGATGTTTTACAGTTGAAATAAGTCAATTCAAATGTGAAGATAGACTCCTGTACACTGTCTAACTTGCAAGAAATTCATTTATTTGCAACGTTTTAATCTCAGACCTTCATCAGGCAAACAGTTTGTTAAAGACGGCAGGATGTCTTAAATAGGTATTGAGACCGAAAAGTTGCAAATAAATACATTTCTTGCAAGTTGCAAGGAGTGTGCGGGAGTCCATCTTCACATTTAAATTTACTTTTTTTCTCCTACGCACCTGTCTCTTTAATTTGATGCGTGAAGTACTTCCATATTTTGATTCACAGTAGAAATTTGTGAAATATTATATATAATGTCAAATGAGCTTTGAATAAAAAAGGAAACAAAATCCACTTCATGAGCAAAAGAGCAGAAAGCAGTGTTTAAACCACTAAAACAAAATGTTGAATACAGTGAATGAAGTGGGCTCACATTAGAGAACAGAAGCAGCACAGTGTTCCCTTTAGGTGTAGATATGACCTGCAGTGTGAAAAAGCTTTGTGTGGTCAGATCACCCGAAAAGTGCAAAACAAGCTCAACTCTATTTACCAATTTAAAGGATAGTTTTGTACTGATTTAGGGTTGCTTAGGTCACTCTTCCAAGTCATATTATACAAAGTTACACTTAAACTTAATGAGAGTTTCTGCTCTTTATTTGGCCGGGGTGGGTGAGTACTACTTTCTTACAGACTAAGTACAAGAACAAGATCTAAATTCAGGATACTCACCAGAAATAAGTGCATATTTGTATTTTTAGTTATACCCTTACAGCTCTTTTAATTCATTTAGAAGTTTTCTAATTTTCCTTTTAAAGACATTTTTTGCCTTGTTATTGGTAAGAGAGGCAGTGGGTAAATTTGACATACACCAAATTGATCTCTGGTCGGGTTCGAACCCGTGCTGCCCACACAAAACGAGAGCCCCAATATATGGTAAGTTCACAGCTGCAACCTAAATGTTACTCACACTTCTTGACAGTGCATAGTTTGCAGTCTTCTCTGCTTTTTACATTCTTGTTCAAGTTAAAATATTAACAAACTGCAGACATGCCACACCTTTGTCTACCTGCTCAAGCATTAACAGGCTAACATCATGCTAAAAAACAATTTTAAGTACACTATTGCCAGGAGCGAAAGGAGGAATGGATCAACAGCCAATTGGAGAGTAAGCTGGCAAAAGGGCAAAGCACAAGAACTCAACAATGGGGATGATGGTTAACAGGAAGCATAGAGTTAAGGAACATCAGCAATGACAAACCAGGTAACTGATTTGTAGCAAATTGCAAGTATTTTTGCTGCTTGCCCTGTTATGCCTAATATCCTGTGATTTATTATAATTCCCTTCTGTTCACTTTTTTGCATTTTCGAAATAAAAGATCTAATCTAAACCAAACGAAACAGGGGTCACCAGCCTGTAGGTCTTGATCTCCTGGTAGATCGTTAAGACATTTCATGTTGATGTTTAACTCTGGGTGTGCATTAGGTCTTAATCTGACAAGCTGGATGGACTGGTTGTCATATCCGTGAGATATATGGGTCTGGCAAATCCAGCTATTTGCAAGAGTCTTTGAATCAAACGTCCCTGTGTCTCACCACCTTTCAAGTTAAATCCAGATTGGAAGACTGTTTGAAACATGTCCTATTCCTAATCCGTACCAATCTTAAATCCATTAAGTACTGAGTTTTGTTTTGTTATAGGTTGTGCAAGTTGTTTAATGCACATGTGACAACTATAATCTTTTTTGGAAGAATGCATCTACTGTCTATTTAAACGTAACTTTTAAATTCATTATTTCAGTAATTTTGAGTGAGTATATATGGTTCCCTATTTGGTATCATAGGGAGCCTCTATTGGAAATGGGTTGGTGACCATTGCTGTAAAACATATTATACTAGAGGTGGACCAAGCACACAAACCTCCGCCAACATTTTCAACACTGTCAGGTGAGCTTTTGTCAAGTATGTGTAAACCTGCCCTATCAGGCACTGTTAACAAATCCTTGAAAAAATGTCTGAAGCTGAATCCGTGTTTGGATCACCAGCAAAGTCAGATCAGTTCTTCCATGTGTCATGACCAACATTCTCTGAAAAATTGACCAGAATCTTTTCATAGCATTTTGAGTTAACAAACTAACAAACAAACAACAAATGCTGGCAAAACATAACCACCTTGGCAGAGGTAGCAAAAGTGACAAGGAGATGAGTTGGACATGTTTGCTATCCCTAAGAATGTCCAAGGATTCTAGCTGCATGAGTTTCAATTCATCCTGCTCTCTGTCTGCCATGTTGGTTTACACTAAAGTTGTGTTTGACTGTGCAAGATGATGAACTGTGAGACCCTGGTTGTTGGTGAATTAGTCGGTAAGTGTGTGGTGTTTAGTGCTGATCATCTTGTAGCAAGACACACACTTTAAGAAAAAAACTGTAAAATCTGTGATGATTTTTTCATTTGTGGGGCCCAACACAATTTGAAATTTGGTTTAGATTTTAAAAATCTTAATGTGTGCCAGGTTGTGTTTTAGGAGCCTCCTACCTTCCTCCTCACTGGAATCTCTCTGTATGTAGACCGGAGGTGCTGTTGTTGACCCTGCTGCACCTGAACTGCTCTTTGTGAAGATACCACTGATGAACTTCAGCATCTTTCTGTCTTTGGCGGAGCCTCGTTGGCCCTGTTGAGCCTGCTGAGCCTCCCTGGCCAAACCCAGATCCTCAGAGAGGCTGTTCAGGTCACTATTATCCAGAGTGCGGCTTTTACCTTTGCGTCCTGGTTTAGGGACTTGGTTTGCAGGTGCAGGCAAGGAAGCTGAACCTGTCTTTAGTCTCTCCTTCCTTGGCATGTCTCTCATCACAGCTGCCATGCTCCCTTCAATGTCAAGAGAAATTCCAACTTGAGCTTCATCCCTCAGGTCCCTCCATCCTTCGGGCCTGCTCGCCTCCGCCCAAGAGGCTCTGCAGGGGCCTGGTGAGCGTGTCGGCATGCGACAGTCCTTTCGGTCCAGGCTCTGTGCTGAGGTCGGGCTGCGTTCCCTGCCTTCTCTAGAGTCTCGGCCTCGGGTGGTTGCACTGCTGTGAGACTTCAGGAGACTCACGGGACGCTGCCCCACCGGGCGGATCGGGAGGCTGGTTCTGGTTGGGGTTCGGCTTGGTTCGACTACCTCTGTTGGGGTCGCTCGGATGAGCAATGGTGACCTGCATTGCTTTGACTCTTGAGGGGAAAATGTCTTCTCAACTCGTGTGAGGTCGATCTCTACAGACTTTGTTGTCCTCTCAACAGGTAAAGGTATGGAGAGGTTGCCTGCTGGCTTGTCATTTCCTTTACTGGGAGGCAGTTTATCCTTCAGAGGGCTTTCAAGCTTTCTATCTCCATCTTTGACTTCCTCAATCAACCTCCCATCCTTCCCAGTAGCACCAGCAGCAGCATCCTCAGCCTTTTGTGCTTGTCCTAAAACAACCCCAGCTCCATTCTCAGCCTGTGCAGGAGCGTAACCTCCCGCCTCCGCTCTCTCCCCGGCCTCTTCTTTTCCTGTCTTGCCCTCTTGCCCGACCTCCACCTCCTTCCCCTGGGTGCTGCTTTTGGCTTCCCCTCCATTCTCCTCAACCGCCTCTACCTTGACCAGGGTGAGGGAGATGAGGTAGGTGGTGCGTTGCTGCAGGGCGCCGCCTCCGCTCATGTGGACAGGCTTCAGTGGACACACAGTGGGTGAATGAAAGCAGACAGAGCGACATGAACCACTGACAGTCTGAGGGATGTGGAAGAATCCGACGGCACGACTGCAACCAAAAACTTACGTGGAGGGAGATTAACTTTCTCCTTGGAAGATTCAACAGCAGAGTGTCTGCTGGTTACATCCATCCCACAAATCCCGACTTCTTTGTTTCTGATTTCTAATTTCAGTCACGGATTTCTTCTCTGGCTGCAGTTTTCATTTGTCTCGGATCCGGAAAAGAATTCTCCTCCTGACAACCTTCAACACTTGACCAGCGCAGCCCAATCAGTTCTTTTGTTCCTCAAAAACACCCAATTAAAATCTATCCGCCACAGAGGCAAATAAATCTTCATTATGGATGCCTCATTTTCTATGGTAATTATTTACATGACCTTATTCTTTACAAGCAGCACCCCCATCATGTATGTTCCTCAGTCCGTGATCTTCAGAAAAACCTTGATTGAATTCAGAATAACAGAAGCTCTGCATCATACGCCACCCAGAAATATGATCAACAGCAGCTGGAAAGGTGAGTCCTTAAAAATTCATGAGTGTCACCCTAAAGCAGCATGGCCCAGCACACCCAGAGCGGTACGAGGTCCAGTCCAGATCTCATTGCAAAGCCACACATGTGTGTTGACAGCAGCATCCATTCAGAGAGCGCGGCGCAGGGGTGCACAGGAAGGACACTGACGAGGGCTGAAGTGGCTGAAGGGGATCAGGGATATGAGAAGCCAGGAGAAGAAGAAGCCCGGGTGGAAACCTGGAGATGCATGACCGAGTCAGGGCGCGTCCGGCCATCACGCCCCCTCTCACTGTCTTCTGCGTCCTCTGTCAGGCGTTAAGCATGACAACACTCAGAGGAGGCGCTGAGGCGAGTCGCGGCTCCAGAAGCTCCAGAAGCCGGTCGATAGAAGCACCGTCGCACAGGTTCAGCAGGTCCAAAGCACCTCTCACACACATGCACACTCTCACACACATGCATGCACACAAGCTCGCCCCTTCTCTCTCTCACACAATCTGCGTTTGCTCTCACAAACACACTGATCTGGATCTCTGGTGTCCCCTCCCTCTGCATGCCCCTCCTCGTTCCAATGAGCAGTCCATGCAGTGCAGAAGGATGCTGCCTCTCGTCTTTCCCTCCTTTATTTCCTCTCTATCTCTCTCTCTCTCTCTCTCTCTGATTCTGCTTCTGCTCCTCTCAGTCTGTGCAGAGTCCCCGCTCTTTATTGCTCAATTCTCCCTTCCCCTCCCCTCCATCTTCCTCCCTGTGTGCCAGAGAGGAGGGGGGAGGCAGTGGGTGACGGCTGGTGGTAAAACAGCAGTGCACACACGAGCTGGACCTGCTAAATGAGGGGGGACTGCAGGAGGAAAGATCAGCATCAAGAAGACAGGGGCAAGAGTGACAGATATGTCACTCTATAAAAAGACAGAAATGTGGGTGTTTAAGGCAGAAAATGGCATATATGTGCATGTGGGGTGTGTGTTTTCTGTTCTATTCTGCAGATGCCAGAGTACCAGAGTATTTCCATCAACATCACCCGTTTGTCTTCAGCTGTCTATCTCTGCATAGATGTGTGCATATCGTTGTGTGTGCCTGGCTCTGCGTGGCTCCTCCTCGGCAGGAGGCTTGGCTTGTTTGTTGCTAAGGTGTTACAATCTTCCTGGCTCTGGTGGCACAATCATCTCCTCCCTGTCCTTCCTCCTCCTCCTCCTCCTCCTCCTTTATTACACTATGCATCACAATCAGCGCTACAATCTCTGTACCAAAATGCTGCGAGTGTTTCTTTGTGTGTGCATCTTGTACATGTGAGTGAAAGAGGTTTCCTGTGAGTGTATTGATCTGTAGTCTATTGCCTACTACGGCATGTGTTCATTAGCAGAAGTGGGTGAGCTCTGTGCTCACAGCATGGAGCGAGCAACCACGGAGGATGAAAGCATATTGGACGTCAATAAGTGGACCACAGAGTGCAAAAGAATAAGCCACATGCGCTGGTTTCTCTGGAAAACATGTCCATGAGCATGGCATTTTCATTCTACATATTGTGGATGACGAAATGTGAGTGAAGTACATGTCTATGATTTGAATCCTACAAGCACAAAGGGTAATACAGCTTATTCATTCATTCATTTTCTATAAAGCTTATCCCTTTTGGGGCCGGGGGGAGCTAGAACCTATCCCAGCTGTCACTGGCGAGAGGCGGGGTACACTCTAAACTGGTCGATCACAGGGCCACATAGAGAGATGGACAATCATTCACCCTCACACTCATACCCAGGGGCAGTTTAGAGTCACCAGTCAACCTAATTAGAATGTTTTTGGTCTGTGGGAGGAAGTCAGAGTGCCTGGAAAGAACCCTCACATGCACAGGAAGAACATGTAAACTTAACACAGAAAGGCCCTGACCAACATGGGGATCGAACCGGCGACCTTCTGGCTGCGAGGCATGTGCACTACCTGCTGCGCCACCACGCTGCCAGGTAAAAGAGCTTTTAATTTCATATCAAAAAGTAGATTCACTTCAAGGGCGAATGGTGGCAGTGCACTTGGTGTGTGCCTCACAGAAACTTAATTGCTGGTTCAAAACCCGTGCTGGTCAGGGCCTTTCTGAGTGGAGTTTGCATGTTCTCCCTGTGCATTGGTGAATTCCTTACAGGCACTCCAGCCTTCTCCCACAGCCCAAAAACAAGCTCATTAGTTTAGTTGTTGACACCAAATTAACCATATTAAAACAGATCATGTCTGGCATTTTCAAAATCCAGGGACAAAAAACACTCAAGATTATTGAGCTCAAGGCACATCAACCCTAAACATCAAATTAATCAAAATGACACACTTTTTCTGTTAGTTTGATCAAAGAGAAAGCTCCAACCATTTGTTAAAATATCACTACCTTGTTGAAATCTGTGCAAAAGTGGAAGAGAACAAGTTATTTTCTAACGTACGAGCTGCCACATGGTTACAAAATATGCCCTAGATCAGCTCAGAAAAATAACCATTGGATGAATTTAAATAGATCCTCGTTATAGCGTGTTTTAACGATTTTACATGTTTTTGGTGAGAAACTTTAATATATACAACTTAAATACTCCATAAGTAATAAAGTTGTTTGTCATTTTCTCTGAAAATAGTATAAAGATAAATATGTCCTGGATAATCAGATACTGTAGCTCATGGAAAAGTTGCTGTCCTTCACTGATATGAATATGGTGGCCTTAAGGTTTTGGCTTAATCTTTGTTGTGCCTTGGGTAAAAAAAAAGATTGAAAACCACTGAGCTATCCACACCCTTTCATACCCATTTATAGTCCACTGATGCAGTGATCACAGTTTAAGTGTCATGCCCATGGAAACATAGACATGTGACCACAGGAGCAGGGCTCAAAGCCTCAACCTTCAGATTGATGGCAGATGAAGCTACCGATGCCCAAAGCTTGCAGCAGCTGGTATTTTCATGTGGTCCTCCAGTGAAGTGCTAACAAGGCCCCTCCCTGCTAAGATTCTGAGTATATCAAGTGTCCAAAACCAAGAAATTTCATTTATAAGAGCATGGCACAGATGAGGACAGGAACCTAGCACATTTGAGAAGCTGGAACTGTTGATTATTTATCTTTTAACTCTGGCTTAATTTAATACCAAACAGTTGCAGATCAATTTCCTGTAAATTGTTTAATCTTCAACAAACAGAAGTCTTAACACAGACAAATGAAAGAGGAGTGCAGCAAATCTGCTGTGTGCGACAAGATAAACACTGCAGCAAACATGATTACACATCCATCTTCTGAATTATTATCTGGTGTGTAATTTCACGTTAATTACTCTCTGATTAAAAAAAACAACGCCTAGATGTGAAATCAGAGGATGTATTTCCCACAGTGCACCACTCTCAGCCTCCCACCATCATCTCATAACACACTGTCTGACCGTCCACCTGCTCGCCCGCTCCCTCCGCCTCCCCTCCCCTGCACTCCTCAGCCAGCGAGAGGGCAATAAACTACTCTCTCTGAATACAAAAGACCTCCAACAGCCGCCTTCGGCTCAAGGGGAAAAAGACACACGACCTGAAAGGGACACCGTGGAGGAGGACTCATGAATAAAAAAAGGATGAGATGAGCTGCTTCATATGAATCCAAACACACTTACAGGGAGGCGACACGCGTAGAAATACATTTTTAACAAGTGTGTCGACATGACATGACTCCGTGTGAGCGAAAGTGCATCTCAGGTTGCTGCAGTGCTGCTCACAAGGCAGGTGACAAGATAAAAAGCATAGCATGAAAAATCCCTGCAGTTCCACTTGTGGCCACATGAGGGTGGCTCAAAACGGCGAGTCATTATCAAATAGATTTCATATTAAAATATTCAACCTCAAAGTTAAATTAGACACATGGCCGGGTGGCCCATTGGGCAAAATAGGCAAATGTTAAGGATGCCATGGCCTCCAGGGGGCACCACAAAATCAGGAAAAAAAATTACCTTCAATAAAATTATATTAAAACTGATTATTACTAATAACTCTTAAAATGGAGAAGCTCACAGTAATTCAAATGTAAAGCAATGCCCAGTTAATATTACCACAAATGATAATAACAAATTAGTCCATACAGTTATTTTATTCAGTTTTTGTATACAGTAACAGTGTAAATATAACTTAAGTATAGAGTTATTGTGTGCAAACTGTGTGGTTATTTAAATTGTTTGATGTTAATTGTTGTATTAATAATTTCTTACTATCATTATTATTTATTCACTTTTTTACAGTATTTCTATTTTGTGGAAAGGGTATTTCTATTTGATTTCTTTTTTGTCTTTATTTGTAATTTGTCAAGAATGTAAATTGGGTGGCATGTTATCTTTAAAATTAAAGACAATACTATTTGATTTCTTTTGTGAGCGTATGTTAATCTCCAATGGAGGGGGACACCATATAAAATCTTGCCTAGGGAGCCACATTGGGCAGGGCTGTGATTGGACATGTATGCAGCCTGTGATTAAGCCATTTGTAACCTCTACACTAGCCATTCTCACTTCATAACCTTTAAAATCACACGTGACCCACCAAAACCTTCATACTAGGGCTAGGAAACTAAGCAAGTTTCTGTTTTAATTACAATTACTGTTTCCCACAATTATGAATAAATACTCGATTTTGCACTCACATTCATTCCATATTGTCCTCTTTTTAAAGTATTTTATGACTTTCCCAGTAGCATTAATGTCTAAGTCATTAATGTCAGATATTTTTAAAGTGTCACCAGTTGATTTGGTATCAGTAAATCTGTGACACTGCTCCTATTTATCAAATAATTAGATCATAAAAAGCAAATATGTCATTTGAATCTCTTGATTTTGCTTGAATAGCTCTGGAACATGAAGAAATTTGTAATTAGCAATATTACGATCATTTAAAATGTGATTTAAATGTTGCTAATGGTTTTTTTTCGTAGTAAATACTGGAGAGCAGAAGAAAACCAGCTATCATTAAATACTGTGTGGAGCTGCGGTACAGTCTTTTTAATTTTTCATCTTCAGCCTTTAAAAGTGATGTCAGTCCCCATCACTCATACTGCTGCCAGCCACTTGGATAATTAATACATTTTGGCTTCACCTTTTTGGTAAAATATGAATAAAAATGGCTGACAGGTGAATTTATGCAAAACCGGTCAAATATGAGGTAAATCCTGCTATTAAGGTTTCTGTCGCAATTGTTTTGGGGCTTGTGTTCATAATTATGGGGACATAAGTACAACAAGGTGCCCTTAAACCTCTAAATAAAAGTGATCGTATTAACATTCTGTAAGCTGTGTGGGAATTGATGGGGGGCCTGATGTTGCCCAAAGACCACTAGTTCATGATCATTAACCTGAGGGAACAGCAGTGCATCTAACCATATCCAGTAGTCAAAAAAAAATAAAAGAAATGTTAAAAACACAAATCTGCCAACCAAGACCTTCAACTTCAATAAGTGAGTAATATCACATGAAAGCTATCAGCTGCAGTGTCCTCTGGGGGCCGCAGCCCACACTTTGGTAACCACTGCTATAGCGCTTCAGTTTTCTTTATAACAGCTGCGCAAAAAGGTTTCTTTTGAATAACTCGCATGTCTCTTTATCATTATCAAAAGGCATGGTTATTTATTTTCTTTTTAAGTATATTTTTGGAGGTTATTGGGCCTTATTGATAGGAGAGAGACAGCGGATAGGTTGGGGGGTGATAAAGAGCAGGGGAGGACATTCTGCATTCTGGATCCAACCTGAGGCAGAAAAAGGATATATGGAACCACTCTGCCAAACCAGCACCTCAAGGCATGGTTATATAAAACTGGAGTTCTCAAAGCTTTTAACCCCAAAATAATAGTGCAATAGACAGGAGACCCACACTTCATGTGTTTTAAAAGAGCCTATATTATGTTTTTGAAAGTTTAGATGCCCATTAGTGTGTTTAATATGTCTCCTCCTGTGTGATAAAGCACCTCTATGCACAAGACAAAAAATTAGCTATTCCAGGATGTATACCTCTCCCCCTCTTTATGATGCCAGCAGCTGCTTGAAACACCAACTCTTTTTGGTGTCCACTTAAACATGTGACTGATAGAGTAAGGCCAGAGATATACTTGCTGTTTGACCTTGTGTTTATAAAGGCTATCCGTCCAACCTCATTATGAGTTTATTACTGGAGGACATGGAAGGCATTCAAGAAAAATCAGACCTAATGTGTGGGATTTAAAGAAACACTCCAACATTTTTGTTGTTTACATGTCTTGACTCACTCCCGAGTCAATGACAAGCAGGTAGAAACTATTCTTTGGACTGTACGTTCAGTTACAAGAAAGAGACTGTTAGTTAGCTTAGCTTAAACACAGGGAGTATATGGGTAGCGCGTTAGCCTGCCTCTGCCTACAGTCATCAGATAAACTCTTGAGCAACTCTAAACAGTCCTGTGCGCTTGTTGTGACTTGTTTTATCATCCCTTTATGTGGCGTTATCTTCTACAAACTTATTATTTTCTTCTACTCCTACACAGAGGCTTTGTTATGTTGACCTACTTCCGCGGTTGTTTTCATGAGAGATGTGACATTCGCGAGTTGAGTCGTTTCTTTTGAATAGGTCTTTTAAAAGAATGATGGTGAGCCATTATTAAATGCAAATTGCTGGCAAATTTGAGAAACGAACAGCTCACTCACAACTGTGAATCGGTTCTCATTGTTCACGCTACCCATATTCTCCCAGCATTTGAGCTAAGCTTACTAGCGGTGGGCAAGCTTTGGCCGTCTCTTCCTTGTGACTGGACACACAGTCGAAAGAATGGTGTCTACCTTCTTGTCATGGACTAGGGAGTGAGGCAAGACACAAAAACACCATGTTGGTGTGTTCCATTAAACTGCAGGCACAGAGATGAATCAGAAATCAGAATAGCCATCTGTGATCAATAGTAAAGTTAGATTGGCTCAGACTGATGAACTGTGGACAGAAAGTACACAAAAAGGCCGGGGGCAGCTGGAATAACATATAATTCATGGTTCACCTTGAAACTGTCTACATTTTGTCTTATCACTCTTTATGCTAAACCCGATGTTTGTCTTTGAGCTACATATCTGTCATCTTCTATGTGGATTCTTGTGAGCTTTGAGGTCTTTTTAGGGTCTGGCAGATCTTAAAACACTCTAAAGAGACTCCCTCCTGTGTGTAAAAACATTCAGTTGATTTTTTCCCTCAGTATAATTAGGCTGCTGGAGTGTCTGAGCCGTGCTGAAGATCAAAGTGTGTGTATCCTCCATGGGGGCCTCGATCTGTGAGCGCAGAGTTCACTGGTGCTAAAACGAGAGCCACCTCTCCTGTGGACTTAATAAGCGAGTGGGATGTGGACGGTCGATACTGTGTGCCAAGAAGAAAAGAAAACAAAGAGGAAGACCTGTAGAAGAGTGAGGTGGGAGCTGAATGAAGATGTTTTAATGTGATTCTGACCGTTGTTCACTGCTGCATGGAGGGAAGAGGACAGCTCACAGAGAGGCAGAAATGAAAAATCACCCAGCATGACCGCTGCCCTTGGCCGCTGTCCATCTGACAGCAGGCGCCCATGAGTGTCAGTGAGTGGGTAGGGCTTTGTTTGTATGCATGCATGTGAGTCTCTTTGCATAGAGATAAAGAGTCTGCTCGTGTCTCTGCCATTGTGTGGGGGTGTCTATTTCATAATAATCAGATTCACTGTGCAGCCATAATCTGTATGAATAATCGACGCAGCCATGCAACATCAATCATCGGCTTATCGGCTGTCCTCTAAAGGTCGAGCCGGGCAATTTCATGTTTTTGAGCAGGAACAGGTGTGTAAACATGGCTGTATGTGGGAGGGTATAGAGAGTTCTCCATGGTATTAATTCTATGTCCATGGCCTATCTGCTGTCAATTAAGCTAACCACAAGTAAATGGAATTGAGCTTATATAGCGCTTTTCTAGTCTTTGACTACTCAAAGCTGCTTTACACCGCAGGTCACATCTACCCATTAACACCCATTCACTCACTGATGGTTGGGGTTGCTATGTTAGTTATCCATCAGTATCAGCTAACACTTTTAAGTCCTTTCATTCCCATTTACTGACGCAGCAGTGGAAGCAACTTGGGGTTAAGTGTCTTGCCCAAGGACACATCGCCATGTGACAGCCAAAGCTGGGCTCGAACCTGCAACCTTCTGATTACCATACACTATCAGACTGCGCCACTGACGCCCCAAAGATGAGTGTCTAAAGAGTTAAAGAAAGGTTGTGGACCTGCCCGCTCTTTTTTGAATCTCTTTTTTGAGGGCATGCAAGAGAGCTTAGACCTGATGTGTGAGATTTAAACTACACACACAGAGACTAATCAGAAATCAGAATAGCCATCAGTAATCAATAGTAGAGCTAGATTGGCTCAGACTGATGAACTGTGGACAGAAAGCATTTAAAAGCCAGGGGCAGCTGGAATAACAACATACAGCATAATACACGGTTCACCTTGAAAATTTCTACATCTTGTCTTATCACCTTTTATGCTAAATCCGATGTTCGTCTTTGAGCTAAATATCTGTTATCTTCTGTATGGATTTCTCAATGATCAAGGGAGTTAAAAGTAATTTTGAGTGCATGCCTCACATTAAGAACGTTGCTGGTTCGATCCCCATGTCAGGCAGGGAGTTTGCATATTCTTCCCTGAGCATGCTTGGGTCTTCCAGGCTCCGGCTTCCTCCCACAGACAAACAGACTAAAAAGCATGCTCATAAGGTTAATTGGTGACTCTAAATTGCCCTTAGGTATGAGTGTGAGCTTGAATGGTTGTTTTTCTCTCTATGTGGCCCTGTGATTGGCTGGTGGCTGTTCCAGGGTGTACCCCGCCTCTTGCCCAATGTCAGCTGGGATAAGCTCCAGCCCTCGCAACCCCTAAAGGGATAGGTGGTAAAGATAATGGATGGACGGATGGGGTCACTAATTGGATGTTTATCATCTATGCTGGACTTCACCAAACTCACTCTACTGATCAAGGGTTCACTCTTTACTTGGAAGATCCACTTTGGCTACTGTGCTCCAAGAATGAGGAACAATTTATGACACAGACTAAAGACTGACACTATTGTTTCTCCTGGACAGTTTAAGACAATGATCACAAACCATTTACTGCAGAGAGTGAATGGTTTAACTGAGGAGTCTTCTTTTGTTTCTTTATTTTAGTTTTGCTTTTTTCTGTAACTCTATGTCACTGTAAGTGAGGGAAACCTCACTGATTTTATATAAGGTGGAGGGTGGGGGGGGGTCTTATATTTTCATTTTATGCAATTTTCTACTTTTAATTTCACCTATTGCTATCTTATTTTATTTTATTTACTATGTAAAGCACTTTGTGCTACAAAGTCATGTATGATAAGTGCTATACAAATAAAGTTTCACTGATTGATATAAGGTTAAATAAATCAGATAGAAATACATTATCTGTCTTCTCTTTTCCACTAGCCACAGCTGTGGATTGACATGAAAATAATATTTTTTGTACTATTAACATAACAGGACCGATTCTAAAAAGACAAGGTTGCAAAGCAATGGGAGAAAAATAAAAATGATATGTACATCTCTTGGTAGGTACATCTGAGGAACTACCAATTTGTAAGTATGAGGAAGAACGTGTGGCTTAAAATTTCACTTGTTTATTAAAATCTCTCTAGGGGAGCTTTTTTGATCCACTTAACCATAGATGACTAAAAGTGCCCTAAGAGCAAAAACTTCCAACGAGGTCTTTCTGGCATTATTAGCCAAGTTATGCTGAAAAAAGCAGAGAACTGCCCTATGACTCATCATTGACAAATATTTTAAAAAAAAAAAAAAAAAAAAAAAATCTGGATCCACATCCATATTCAGATGACTATTATAATGTAATCACATTTCCCTTGTATAATGACAAACATTCCCTGGAAATTTCTTTAAAATCTGTGGAGAAATTTTTGAGTTTTTAGTTAAAATGAAAAAAAGTTGCACTATGTTGTAATGTTAACAAATACATTCAAGATTCCTGGATCCACATTTAGATTTAAATCAGCACCAAAGTCTGATCACTGCTTCCTTGTGCCATGACCAATGTTGCCTGAAAATTTCATCAAAATCCACTGAACACTTTTTGAGTTATCTTGCTCACAGATGGACAAATGAAAATATCAACAAATGGAAAAAAAAGCCAGCAAAAATATAACCTTAGCGAGGGTAAATCAACATATGAAATTGAATTATTAATCTCTCTTCATTTTACAGACTGTAAAATCAAAGACAAACACTGGATCAAGGTGTGCATCATGATTCAATATTCAGAAATGGTCTTCAACAGGCCTTCATTGGAACAATAGGCCATATGAAGCACTCTTACCTTTCTATCTGGCATCAACAAGGCATTTTCAAATTAATAACTGTCACTAACTGGATATTTTCTGTTTTTTGGAACTTTCACCCCGCTAGATCAGCAGTTTCTGAAATACTCAGACCAGTAAAAACAGCACCAACAACTACACTGCATTCAAAGTCACATAAAGTACCTTTCTTACCCATTCTGATGCTCAGTTTACTTTCCAACAGGCTGTCTTGACAATGTCTACATGTCTAAATGCATTTAGTTTCTGCCATGTGATTGGAAGATCAGTGGTTTGCATTAGCCAGCTGCTGAAATGATGTTCCCAATGAACTTGCCTGTGATTTTAAGTGTAAACTTTATCTTACTCCTTCTTAGTGGCGGGCACCAAAGAACAATGCTAGTTAAAAATCGATAACAACTCCGTCAAATAATCAATATCATTAGTCTTTTGGCTTATCAGTCCCTTATCAATTCCTCCCACTTTTTTTCTGCATGCCTTGCAAATCAGGGACACCATGTCTTCATCAGAGGCAGGCAGCAGAAATGAAAAAAAAAGAGGTAAATAATGTGTTCATGGCAGACAGGGAACAGAAGTGGTTGAAAATTGTGGCGTAATTTTCGACAAAATGACCCTTACTACGCATTTAAAGCATGGGAACACCAGCAACTTAATCTAGACAAAACCTTACCAATTCCCATCCTCACTCCTTCTCTAACATGAACTTTTTGCTCTGAATTGATTATGGAAGTTGATATAATTGTTCAGGCTTACTTTTCACAGTTTCTTCTCCTTTTTATCTATAAAGTTTTGTTCCTAATATGTCCTGAAGTTTTTAATCAGTAATCAATTCAGACTGTGTTGTAAATAATAAGCTTTCCATGTAAGAAAAACCCTTCCTGAGTACTTTATCTCTGTTAAGCTGTAACTATGACTTAACGGCAGGATGTGCACACCTATAACCTTTGCCTCCGTCACACAGAGGCCACAGATAAGCGGTAAATAAGTAGGGACTTCAACAGTAACACATTGTGACACATTAACAAGAAAAGGTGGGAAGTAGAGACATGAGGAAATGATGTAAAAGTAATCAGCTTCACATGTAAAGGCAGTGTTTGTCTGAAAGGAAGTGGCTTTGAGGGCAGTTTGCAGATTGGCAGACAGGAAGTAGGCCACACAGCAGGTTTCATCCTGCTGCCATGGCGATGGCTGCTGAGCGATGTTGCCATTGGTCGGGCAGGTCCAGAGGCTGACTGATAAATAAATGTCACTGCAATGAAAAGCTGCTGGGAGGGCAATTTCTAGGCCTCAGTATGAAATGAGAAACAAAGTGAACTCTGAAGAAAACTGAGAAGCAGGAAAAAACAGCGTTCGAGACAGGAAGTTAAGAGGGAGATATCAATCACCTATGCTGTCATGTTCCCCTGCACACGTCGACTTGCTTGACTGACTGTGAATCAAAGTCCTCGCTGATAGTTTGTGAAGATTTTCCCCACTTAGCATGGAAGCAGGCATCATTAAACTCAGACAATGCAGTCAATATTGAACAAACCTGCCACTCAGCTGTATCACACAGGTAATGTGTTGCTTTTTCCCCTAATGGCATCATGCAGATGTCAGTCAGAAAAAGTGAGCTTACCTTGAATGCTGTGGAGGTAAACCTTGAGGCCTGAGCGCAGCTGCTGATCCCCAACTCTCTCAAACTGCTTGTAAAGTCTATTGATTGTACTCTGGAGAGAGTCATGCCTCTTGATCTCTGCTTTTATTGCAGTAGAGTTCACTGATTTGCTGTTGCTGCTCATCCTGACACAAGGATCTGTCGTTGACTGAAGTTAAAGTGCTCGCTTCAGCCCATTTGAACTCCCGGCTGTTTGTTCCACCAGATGAACACCGACTTAAGACACAGGAGAAGCAGAAAAAGAAGCAGCGGCGCCCTACCTCGCCGTCTCTCTCTCTGTAGACCACAAAGTCAGCTCACGACAGTTTGCGTCTCAGTTTCCTCTGCAGGTTTAAACTGAACTGAATTCACTTCCTTATTTCAAACCAGACAGCAGGTCTGAGTGCTGTCGTGGTCACACCGCTGAAAAGACATCTGGGGCTGATATGTACCAAACAAAATATGGCACACTGCTGCTTTAAATGGGAAATGCATTTCTAAAAACAAACACTATTTTTCTAATCACGGTGGGTGCTTTTGTATGTTGATAAAGATAAATACTTTGTTTTTAGTCTAATGCTGCGGCCTGCTCCAGCAAAATGGCTATCTCAGTATTTGCTGCTTCACTGGACATGGTGCATACAGGTTTGCACTGTCCCATAATTCTTTAACATGAGTAAAAACCCTTCATTTTTCATGCAACTGGACATATTAATTAGGGATGCTTCATAGATTCATATAGCTGTGTATCTTCACAAGTGTCACATTTCAGTTTGATTCCATTCTGATTATGAAGGGAATTGATAAGATTTTATCAATACCAATGCTATTAACGATCCTGCTAATCGATCCAATTCTTTAACGATTCCCTTATTTATTCCTGCAGTTTTTACATGTGGGCAAGTTGGCCTGCAGATTTTCAGTGGCAACAATGCCAAACACACATGTCACAGCACAGATAACTGCTTCTGCAAGTTGCTGGTGTTTCCACTCACTTAAAGTTGTGCAGTAGGCGCCTTTTGTAAAAGACAAGCCACAATTCTGACCGCTTCTGAACCCAGTCAGTGGATGAATTGATAAGGGAATTGATTAGCAAAAAGACTCGATATATGATATCGATACTTTGATGGAGCTGTTAACGATTCTCAACTGGAATTGGTTTTCGATTCCCATCCCTACAATGCATGGGGTGCTGGCTTGGCGAAGGGGTAGGCAACCAGGCACGACATATATAAATGCTTCTGCTGGTCCAGGTTCAAATCCAGCCTGTGGCCTGTTTGCATAGTGTCTTCCCCTTATCTCTCGCCCTCTTTCACAAGCCTATCCACTGTCTCACTCTTTCCTGTCAATAAAGGTCTAAAAATATCCGAAAAATAATCCTAAAAAAGTCATGATGTAAAGAGTAATATCTTCGATTTTTTTCATATTACTGCACAAGGTTACTTTTTAGATAAAACAATACAAGCAAGTCAGATAAATATGAACTCCTTCAATTAATAAGAAATGGCTTTTTTGATCAGTTGCACAAAAAATCTGTTTTCATTGTAAACCAAAATAACTACATTTTGTAGATCTCATCTTCCTAATCTTGTTTTTTCCTCCCTCAGAAACAAAACTGATCTAGCAGAGTCTAGCCTCTGCAATATTAAACAATCATGGATCGTCTCTGCATCGATGCATCTTCCATGACAACTGCATCATGATGCATCCATTAAAGATTGTTTTTACTCGCCTACTGCTACAATAGCACTGGCTCACCATTGGCTGTGTACCTCAATTTTTTGGTGACGTTTTTCAGTAGAGCTAGGCGAAATTTGGAAAAAATTATATTGCAATATTTTTCCACATGCAATAACTAAAGCTGCAATTTTTTAAGGGCAACATCTACAGACAGGGCTTAAGGATCCTCTGCCATTTCTCTCCAACATTTCTTTATTTTACGGTCTAGTGGTAGCTCCTCTAAAGCATATCTCAAAGGTAGGGATGTTTTCAGAGCTATAATTAACTTTATCTCTGTCTCATATTTTAAGTGCCTC
This sequence comes from Cetoscarus ocellatus, assembly GCA_037902135.1. Classification (NCBI taxonomy): domain Eukaryota; kingdom Metazoa; phylum Chordata; class Actinopteri; order Labriformes; family Labridae; genus Cetoscarus; species Cetoscarus ocellatus. Next base: position 324,336 of record JBAMNC010000497.1, read on the forward strand.
GAATCTCTGTAAAGATCATCAAATTATCTCACTGGGCAGAGGTTGTTTTTCCTCTTTTAAGCCTCCCTGTAAAAAGCTGATCCACATGCTGCCTGACTGCTGTGGCTGTGGTGGTGGCTGTTTCAGCCTGGTCTATGCTCTTTTGCTGTTTTTGAGTCTTCTTAAGGCTTGCAGACTCATCTGACAGCTTCACTGACATTTTTGTACTGTATTACTGAAACTCTCTGTTACTTCAGTGGCTCAAAAATGCATTTCTGCAGTAACTATCAGCTAAAATGTGTTGTAGTCTAATGACAACAGCAGTACTTCTATCCTCAAACACAGTGATGTCATGTTAGTCACGTGTCTACAAATGCTCAATAGTTTGGCTGAACTGCTGGGTGTAATCCACCCCAGTCTCCCCTATATATGTTAGAAATTATATTTATAGATCTTACAGCTGTACTAGCTCTGCTATGACAAACACCATTGGTAGGGATCTAATTAGTATTTGCCCCTATGGAGTTAACATTTACTAAATTGTAAGCATGAATATTTTTCTTGTCTTTCAGGCCTCCCATGATTTAATAAGAATATTCAGTTCTACAGTCTTTACTTCCTCTTGTTCCCTGTGTGTGAACCCTTATTTGCTGCACTGAGTCAATATCAGAACAAAATACAATGACAACAACTCTTTTCAAAACAATTCAGAGTTCATTCACTCATGAAGAGCTCACAGGGGCCATAAATGACGTCACGACTGGAGTAACGAAGGGCTACCATGGCAACAGCGAGCTAGCGGCGGCCATTAGCTAGCATTAGCTCAACAGAGTTTACTTACAGTTAACGACGCTGATTTAAACGCTTTACTAATGCTCGTTCGGACAGCAATCTTCTACTTCCTCCTTCTCTTCATCCTCACTATCTTCCATGATAAGTAACATGGTGTAGACTGAGGGTATGTTAGCCTTTAGTCTGTGGACTGTCCTTGGACTCCATTTTTTCTCGCTCTCCGCCAAAATACCGGTAAAAAGGGTCAAAGGTCATCACTTATCTAAAACTTTACTGAATATTTTTTTAATTATTTAAAATTGTCAATAAATATGTAGGTCTCTGGTAGGTGTTTTCATATTATACTATTATAACTATGATCACTAGACTTTTAATTTAACTTTCTCGATTTTTAATTTTAGCTTTAATTCCTTAATTTTCAACTGAAGTGTTTTGGGTTGCTAACCTTAAAAGGAGGCTGGTTAAAGATTCTGAAAAAAGACTCAAAGTAATTGGTCCATGTTGGGAATAGCTCAGTGTTTTGTACACTGAGTTATTGGTAAAACTCTGATGATTGTGATGGTTGACAGTACAGTTTATGTTTAAATACATTTATCTGAGAGTGAAACAGTGTCACGTATTTCTCTCTGTTCATGGTGAGTCACACATCTCTTTAGGTTATCTTCATGTCATTCTTGTGTAACAAACATCCTGTCAGTAGAGAGCACACACTGGTGTTGACTAGAATTTTTTTTTTAAATATCTCCACATCAAGATGACACTTTTTTTTCTAAAATGGAGAAATTAATATCATCATCATCAGTGGTGAACAACACTGGAGTTCCTCAAGGGACAATTCTGGCGCGTGCTCTAAGTACAGTTCTGAGTCTTGCCACATACAGAAGAACTTTGATGACACAGCTATTGTGGTGTGTATCAAGAATGGGCAGGAAGTGTAGTACAGGGACCTGGGGAGGGCCTTCAGTGACTGAAGCACGAAGAACTGCCTCCTGCTGGACACCTCCAAGACCAAGGAGATGGTCACTGACTTTTAGGAGGTCCAAGCCCCTGCTCCAGTTAGTCACAATCAGAGGGGAGGTCACTGAAGGGGTACAAACCTGTGAGAACTTTGGTGCAAACTTTGACAACAGGCTGGACTGGTCTATGAACCCAGGTGGCCTGTAAGGGGCAGAGCTGGCTCTTCTTCTTCAGAAGACTCAGGTCTTTTGATGTCTGCAGTAAAATGCTTCATATGCTTTATCAGTCAGTGGTTGCCAGAGTTTTGTTGTATGCTGCAGTCTGCTGGGGTGGCAACATGACTGATAGGGACACCAGACAGCTGGACAGGCTGGTGAAGAAGGCTGGCTGTGTGTTTGTATCAAAATATATAATTTTTGCCAAAATCAAACGGTCTATGACTGCCAATATTTTTCTTAAAAAGCACATATATATTGATGCATTTTTTTCTGTAGAAGCATTATCAGTCAATTAATAAAGCTATACCATTATATTCAGTGGCTTTTGTGCTCAGTACATTTTTTCTCCCAGACTGCATTAATAAATTATTATTTACATACCATGTAAAAAGACACGTGTAAGAGAGATTTAAAACAAGAAGAAAATAGTTAATGCTCACAAAAATTCAGTCATGTAGAACAATGTATCAAAATGTATTCTCATAAGGTATAAAAAAATATTTTAAAAGACAAATTAGAGATAAATACGCAGTAAAATGAAATAAATAAATATTTTAAGGGCAAATTGTGCTGTGTGTGTTCTATGCCTCTAACCCACACAGATGACGTTTGCTCACACATTGACGTACTCTGTGGCAGTGACGTCATCGGCCACGCCCTCTTCTCTTACCAAAAACATTTGTGTCAGACATTAGCGCTCCGGAGAGCCAGAGCAGCGATTTATAACAAATATAACTGATCGATTATAGCATATTTAACAGCTAAGGTCTATCGAACATGGTCTGTGGCGGCTTCACCTGCTCCAAAAATGCTCTCTGTTCCCTGAATGTGGTGTATATGGTGAGTAGATGGAAATGGTTCATCATGCTAAGTTTTAGCTAGCCGACTAGCTTAGCTACATACCATACGAATGAACAGGAATAGTATTAGCACGGTTAGCCATGAGCTAGCTAGCTACAGCGCAGTAGGAAATGCTAACGTTGTTGTCTTTCATTTTACACGCCTTTGCTTTCACTTCACAGATGATTGTTGGTATGGGTTACTCTTTTTACTTCCTACATTTAATTAGGAGTATGTGGTGTACGTAAATAGAGAGTAGAAAATCCTTAGACTGTTAGCCTGCCGCGGCTAGCGCCACTATAGAGGAAGCGTTACCGTTAGCTGAGAGGCCAGCTGACCCAAACTATGAAAGCGCCACGCTTGTACTCTGTTTCTCCCCCGACCTATCTCTTATCGGTCACCTGGCCTTGCCACAGTAATGATGAATAAGCTTTTGTGTTTGTGTCCCTCTCTTGCATTGTTTGACTGCTGAAATCAATGTGGTGGCTTTAGCTTCAGGTTAAATTGGGATAAACAGATCTGAGATATTACAATCCCATGACTGAAAAATCAAACTAGCTCTTTTAAAGATTAAAAAGACAGTTTGCGTGTCATGTTAGGCTTACTCGAAGTGACGTGAATCCCAATGATTAATTCAAGTCTTGTTGTTTATGACAATATATTCCTACTTTACCCCTTTGCTTTGTCTTTATATGTGTTCAATTATGAAATGATCTCCAAGCACGAAAGTTCAGTTTGTAAAAGCCCCATGGTAAAAACCCTCAACGAAAAAAAAAGACAGATTTTTGTCTTGAAACATAAACTTGATACGTTGTATGCTGTTGCACAAGCACTTCTGTTGTTCCTTGCTGAGGATAAGAATCCGCTTAATTGGCAGGAATTTGCCCACATCCAGAGAAGTGGACTAGTTCAACACAACTCAACTCTCAAATTACATAATATGTTCAGATTAATACCAGGGCAGCAAGCTCAAAGGTAACCTGCAAGAGAAACTAATCCAGAAAGTAGGGCTGCTCTACCTGATTAAGGCAAAAATCATAATCAGAGTTGTATGATTGATATTGAGGTCATGATTTCAAAATGGGATTATCCACTAAATTTTCAACATCTGCATTACCTACATTTTCCAAAGTCAGCTCTAGTGACATTTAAACACTCTGCACCTTTTGTGAACCAAGCAAAAGTAAATAGACAAAGTCTAGAAGTATAATTATATTGTTGTATTGTATGCTCTGCTCTAATTTTTAAAAGCAAACTCAAGACCTACCTTTTAGTCTGGCTTTTATTGTATTTTATCTAGTATTATTATTTCATTTGTTATATACTTTTTTTATCCTCAAATTTATTTTTCCATTATATTCTCTATAACTGATTTTCTTTTCATTGTCCTATTTTACATTTTTTGTTACACATTTGGTGTTCTGCTGTCTTCTATTATCCTGTTCTAGCACAGTTTTTAGAGTGTTATTGTCGTAAGAGCTATTGTTCCAAATTTTGTCTTTTGGTGTTTTTTTTTTTATTACTGTCTCTCAGCTCCTGTGTTTCCTCATTTTTAACTTAATATTGTGTTTCATCAGTCATTTTTCCTGTTTTCGGTGAGAGTTCCCTCTTAATGTCTGTGTGTGTATGTGTGTGAATCAGGAGGGTGGGTAGGGTCTCGTATTTTCTTTGAATTCAGTTTTGTACTATTAAGTGTAAAGCACTTTGTGCTACAAGATTTCATATAATAAGTGCTTCACAAATAAAGTTTTATTAATTGAATAAAGCTCAGGAATAATATTAATTATTACAAATATATAATTCTGTTTATGAGGTAGTACTAAAGTATTCAAAAGGTCAAAATATAACAGCAAATGCTGAAAAAATTGCCCCACATAACATAACTTATGTGTAAATACATGGATCAAAACCCAAATGAATACTTGTCAATAGAGTCCAAATTAACTTTTTGACTTGCCAGCCAATGTGGTGGGAAGATTTTTTTTTTTTTTTTTTTAAAGATTCACAGGTCAGGCATATATATTTTTTCCTGCCTAGATAATAAATTGTGTTTTTTGTCACATACAAATGTCTAATTACATTTAAATGAGTCCATTTGGTGCTATAATTGTCTTATCAGGTTATTTTGTCATATCAGGAAATAAATAAGTGATTTATAAGTGTTTATAAATGACTGTTTGTGTACAGATATTTACTCGCTATATAGTGCATAACCCCCTGAGATTTAGCTTCCATTAACCTGCACTTGATGCACTGCAAGTGTTGCTTCCACGTCCCGCTTGTAGATAATATGTGTAGGCAGTGAAAAAGATGCACATGCAAAATACATTAATGCTCAATAACCTGTCATGGATAATTTTGTTATTAGGATCTGAAAAGATGATGCACATGTAAGGTTAATTAGGTCATTGTTTCATCTTTAGAGTTTTCCAGACCGATACTTGTGGGCAGATCGTGCTGAGATTCTGATTAATTCTGGACATATTTTCTGATACCTATAAAACCCTTTTTTTTTCATGTAAATAACACTGACTCTGTCCTGTACTGGATTTTAGGTGTTACTTCTACTGTGACAAAATGTTTGCTTTTATACTGACATAAAACAAGACCAACAATATTTGATTCTGCAGTAAATATTAAATGCATTCTCTGTCAATCACAGAGATTCATTAATGAAAACTGAGTTTTTTCAGGCTTACAGCATAAATCTGGGTTTTGAAAAATTGAAATCTATTTCTTAACTTCACTGTTATACTACCAAAAGTTGATGTCGAAGAACTTAAATATTGTTTTAGTTTTGGGGATAAAACTTTTATTACATCCTGCTTATGTATCAGTGCTCTTGAACTAAGAGACAAACACCCTGCTGACTTTTAATTAGCATTCATTTCATTTACCTCTTTTCTTAAACATTTACCTGCTATGTTGGGCAAACCCTCTGTAAGTTACCCTTTGAATGGAAAATTAAAATTTTCATTGCTAATATTAAAATAACCAGGCTGCACAGTCAATCATGATTTCATTGTCACACTGCACTACGAAGTGACAATCAGAATTTATTGCCGTAAATATTTAAAAAATATATTAATGTGGTTAAGCAACATTTCTGGTCCTGCTTTCACACCTTGTGTCAGTCAGATGAAGCTTAAAATGAGTGTGTGACACCTTAAAATTAAAACCTCAGGCCAAGGCAGGGACGGGCAAACCCAATCAAACAGGCACACTCCACATATACACAGTCACATCGAGGGCACACAAAGATCCCTGCTGGCGCTGCCAAACAAATACAAAGAAACACATAATGCAAAAAAAATACAATCAGAGCCGTAACAAAGACTCTTCACATTAATGATATAAAAGCAAAGAAATAAAACATGTGAAAGATGACCACATGGGCCTCTGCAAACCTTTGGGGGCTTTTCCCACTGTCTCTTTTATTTTGTTAAATACATAAATCACTCAAATAATATTCGTATTTTACTTTGAGTTGAAACTCTATTTATATAGATAATGCATAATTAAGGGTTAAATTTACAGATATCATGATAAGCTTTAATGCTACCTAATATGGCTGTTACAATGTTAGCATGTGCAATAGTCAATTCAGCATGTGATGCCTCCATTTTTATGTTTATTGATGGATATCAAAGCAGTAAGTTTCCTAATTTCCAAGCGTGTCAACAAGAAGAGTCCATCTAACATCATTTGTGTGCTTATGCAGAGAATGGGCCACATGCTTGAGGGGTTGATGACACTCAGTTATCTGTATTGCAGATACACTGGTGTTACAATTTTAAAAAAGGACCATTTTGACTTAAGACTCTTTGCTGGTTTGCTTCTGTCCAGGGCTTCATTCCAATCGTGACTTTAAAACTACATATAGGTGAATAATTGGCTTAAAACAGTGATCTGTAAGAAGTCAAAAATGCAGGGCTATGAAAAATTGAATTTAGATATCACCATAAATTGTGGATAATGTTGCCTTAAAGTAATGCAAGTTTATGATTATAAGTGTATGTTTTTTTATTATGGATGGAAATTGATAAGATTTTGTTAATACCAATTCCATTAACGATTCTGCTTATTGATCTGGTTCTTTAACAACTACCTTATCGAGTCCTGCTGATTTTCTTTGTGGGAAAAGTAGACTTACTTTAGGTTTTCAGTGGCAACAATGTCAAACACATGAAGCTCTTGATATTTAATTCCATGCTGTTTAATAAATGCTGAAGGAAGTTGTTGGTGTCTCCACTGAAAGTTGTGCATTAGGTGTCTTTTTGCCCAAACTTAATCTGCAGTTTTAACCACTTATGGTTTTTCAGTTCTTCTATCATGACTGTCTCTGCTGAGGGTGTCATCTTTGATTTGTAAAGCATGCAGAACAAAGTGGAAGGAATTGATAAGGAATCTGACAAACAAAAAGACTAAATTCTTATCAAATCTCAGTTGGAATTAGTTTTTTATTCACATACCTAGTTTAATCAAAGAACGAGTATGTTTATTTTAAAAAAAAGGTCAAAGATCCCAACTGTATTATTGCGTATAAAAACTGCATTGACATGTAAAATCCCTAAAAAGAATTGCAATATATATGGCAGGAGGAAGACATACTGCAATATAATTTTTTCCCAGTAACGTTCAGCTGAACTATCTGTGATTGTTTTACTTCTTTGGTTAAGCAGCAAAATGTTCGAGCTGCAGTAATGACGGTGAATGTCTGTTTGTGTGTCATATTTGCATTTCTCGTAGCATTTAAAGAGATGGCACCATAATGATCGGGTTTGTCATTCCTAAATTGCTACTGTGCAGAAGTGTGATCATCACTCCCACTCACTTACCTGCTGGCTGCTGCCCAAATATTTATTCATCTTCTCTTGTTGGTTTGTACTGAAGCAGACTGAAGTAGACTCGGCCTTGTGTAAGACGCCTGCTGTTGTTACACTCTGGGAGGCCAAGAGCTCCCAGTCCTCAGTCTCCTCCCTGATGAAAGAAACACTAGAGACACGACCCATCTAGTCAACAAACTCTGTGACATGTACTCATGCAGCAGATCATGTTGGCAGCTGAGTCACTGTAACTGTCATGACTGTAAGCCTGTAGCTGCTGTGGTGAATCAGGACGTTCTGTACATGCAAACTTAACAAGGACAAGTAGTCCCATAATAACAAGACGTTTCTCCCTGGGTCATATAAGGCAGCAAATATAAATTCTCTTCTGTTTTCACCTCCCATAAATAACAAAGGAGAAAGCTCATTATTTAAATCCACTGTTGTTATGGAAAAAACAAGCCGGATCAGTGCTGGCAACACAGGCAAACAGCAGAGGGAGATATCGTGTTTACTCTGCTTAATGTGATCAGTTAGAGCAACACAAATGTGACCGCACGACACTGTGAAGTCAGTGTTTTTGATTTGTTTCACATTGTCACAAACAGGAAACCCATTGTTAGAGACAGCCTTGTGATCCGGAGACACTTGAAGAGAAATTTAACTCCTATCTTCAGGTCAAGTTCGTCTTCTTTGTGAGTTTTATGCAGAATTTTTTTAACATATCAACATAAATCTGAGCTATTATCCCAAATATGGTACTTGGTGTTTGTGATACAGGATTCCAACGTGTCCTGGAAAACCTGGAAAATGATAGACCAATTTCCCAGTCATGGAAAACTTATAGAAAATGAAGGAAAAAGTAAAATGTCCTGGAAAAGCTTGAATTGTCCTGGAAAATTCTTTATCCTTCAAAAAATCCAACAAAGGAAAAGAAGTAAAAATGTACTCAGTAACTGATGCCCACTTAGCCATAAAATATGAGTATATAAAATAATGCAAGTTAAGGAATAAAATATAAAAACTCAAAACAATGGGGACAAAAATAAATAATAAAAAATGGCAAAATAAAATTTAGGCTACTGAAACAGTAAATCAGCAAAATGTATTTATAGAAAAAGCAGAGTAACTAAAGATAAAAAATAAGTATAAACCATAAATTTATATTAGTGAGACACAACATAAAAGCCAGACTAAAAAGATAGCTAGCAGACAACGCTTATGCCCCGAGAGTTAGAAATAAATACATTTTAAGTTCAATATGATATGGTGGAGCTAGCTCGAGATATTGGTCATCATCCTTTAAACTTGTTTTTTAGATGGCTAGATTAACCTGAGAATTGCCCACACTAGTATTGTAACTTCAGTTGGTTATGTGACACTGGAATGTGTGTGATTAATTATAATTTCTAAGAATAATATTAATTAAGAATGTCTAAGAATTTCTAAGAATGTCAGATAATGTCTGATATTTCATAGATTTGTTACAGCCATAGAGGCATAAACATAGCGATCTGGGTTAATGTACAAAATGTAAGGTACAACTGTAGAAAAGGACACTTCAACGTGTGTGTGTGTGTGTGGGTGGGTTGGGGGGTGTAAAATTCCTGGAAAAGTCATGGAAAACAATTTCTAAAAAAGAGTGAGAACCCTGTGATAGTGAAAGCTGTGTGCTGTATACGTGTGAGAGGCTCACTTTTATGGCACTTAACTCAACTTCCTTCCTTCTGCTCTCTTCAGCTGGTCGGGCTGCTGCTGATAGGCGTAGCAGCATGGGGGAAGGGGTTTGGCGTGGTGTCGAGCATACACATCATCGGCGGGGTCATCGCGGTGGGAGTCTTCCTGCTGCTCATCGCCATCGTGGGTCTCATCGGAGCGATGCACCACCACCAAGTCATGCTGTTTTTTGTATCCTTTCGCCTCACTGGTGATGTTGAATAGGATTTGTGATGAGAGTTGATTTCAGCAAATACTTTTAGCATCTTAAAATCTCTGAATCTGTGAATATTATGATCTGTATACTAGTTTTGTAATCCTGGAAAAAGAAGTTTTGATTTAATTAGTGAAAGTAAAAACTCAGCATGGGATAGCAGAAACAAGTTATCTTGTTATTTTATGTTTTCAAGACCATTGCAAAAATATACAGTAAGGTGCATACATGTTATCTTCCCCTGAATTGTGAGAGTATGCTTAACTGTCTCCTTCTTTTCAGAACCTAATTAACAAAAAATGTATAGTGTAGGGGTTCAAACTCAGCCTGAGACGCTACAGAATAACAGTACAAGAGACCTGGAGCCCTCATGGTGGTGGTTTAGTATAAAGAGGATGTACAGTGCACACTCACTAAAACCACATTCACACATAAAAATGCAAATGGACTTTACGCAGGTGAGCTGTATGTGTGAACTAGGGCTGGGCAATATATCGATTAAATCTATGAATTTGAATTATTTTCTGCAGAAGCTTTAAAAAAATAAAAATCCAGATTTTTTCTTGACTTACTCCAGTCATCATAAGTTGTTGGAGTGTTTGAAAATACAAATGCTGAAAATGTACAGTTTTCATGTTGATTGACCCTGTCAGCTTCTGCACAAGCACATGTTTAGGCTTGTATTTGTTTTATACATGAGATTAAATACTGAACAGAGGGTTCAATGTTAATATAATGTGACAATAGCTCAGCTTTCAGTGTTTATGTAGACAGGCCTGCCTATGTTCAAACTACATGATCAACATTTTATGACAACACTACAGCATGCTAATAAAATCTGCGATTTTAGGCTCAGACAGCTTATTTTATCACGGGCCTGTTTTAGGGGAGATGGGGGTGGTAGAGCTTGAATTTGCAATTAAATGAATAATCCGTCCTTTTTTTCAAATCCTGGGATATAATATATGAGCATTTAAGGACAGTTTGTTGTTCCTTGACCTCCTCCTCAGTACATGGTCATCCTCTTCATCGTATTCCTGTTCCAGTTCGGCGTTTCCTGCTCCTGTTTGGCAATGAACCGCGGGCAGCAGGTATGAAAACACATCAACTAAAAAGTATTGTGTCATCATAAATCATGGCGTAAATCGTCTTTGGACCTTTAACAGCCAGTTAGCTGCATTTTATTTGTCTTGGTTTGCTTCTTCAGGAGGCCCTACTGAACTCTGCCTGGGGAATGTTGGAGAACAAGACTAAGTCAGACCTGGAGAGTCAGATGAACTGCTGTGGGCTTCTCAACGTCACCTCCAGCCGGCAAGAGTTTGACCAGGACGTCCAAAACTGCCCTGCTGTAAGTCCTGAGTATCAGATTTCATTGGCAAATGCATCCAGATTGATCCATTACTGTATTCTTTCGACCTTATCGAATTTGAACTGTACAGGGAAAAAAGGAAATAAGATTTGGTTCCTGTTGTCTTTTAGAATCTATACTTTCTTCTTTTGTAACGCTGGCTTCATACATAATCATAGTCACTCTCTGTATTACACAATATCTCCCCCTGAGCAAAGTTCCCATAGGCATCCAGAGTAAGAAATAGGCCACTTTCCGTAGTTCTCAGAATAGATTTGGCATATCATAGTGTTTTTCTATGATGACAAACTGTTGACTCATCCTGCTGAAGACTTGAGGCCTTTTTTATCTCCTTCACTTTTCAGTTGTGCAAACAGAAAAATTCCTGCTACACCTGTGGGATCAAGATGTTGGATCATGCAACTGAAGCCCTGAAGATCCTCGGAGGCGTTGGACTCTTCTTCAGCTTTACAGAGGTGAGCTCTCACTTTATAAACCTGAATCTAACAACAGCTCACTTATTGAATCACAATTTAAGACCAGGGTAGAAAAGAGGGGAAGAAAATTGAGTTTAATGTTCAGTAATCACTGGAGCGATCTTTATAGGCAAAATTCAGATAAAAATGTAAATCTTTAAGTTCTTCTTGAAGGTAAATATGGAAAGATTACCAGTAGTTTTGTCCCTCAAGTCTTTAAAATATACTTTCTATTATATGCTTCAGACTAGGGATGCACAGTATTGTTTTTTTGTCAATATTGGATAAGCTGTTATTCCTGAACTTGTTATCACTGTAACCAATATAGATATTTTTTTATGATTCACAAACGGACGGCTCACTCCAACTGTGAATCGGTTCTCATTGTTCACTTAAAAGAGCTGTGCAAAAGACTCCACTTGTTCTCGAATGTCACATCTCTAGCGCAAACCACCGCTGAAGTAGGTCAACAAAACTAATGGCCCTTTTCCACCAGCCTGCCTTGGCCCTACTCTACTCTACTCTACTCTGCTCTACTCGGTTTGTGTTGCGTTTCCACTGGCACAGTACCTCCTAAAACAAACCAGTTTTTAGTACCTACTCTGCTCTAGTTCTAAGCGAGCTGAGTCGATACCAAAAGGTGACGTCGACCGACTGCCGGCTACTGATTGGTCAGAGAATGTCGTCACCGATGAGTCATGAGCGCGACGTCCAAAACAGGACTGCAGTACATATGCTTTGTTACTTTATGGCAATAACTTGCTGCCATCACAATGTTAAACCCAGGACTTTATCATTACGAGCTAGCTTACAAGCTAGCAGCTTCCATTAGCTTACCCTCATACGTCTTTTCTTTGCAGCCTGATTGCTCTCGTCCTCGGCTTCAAACTGTTGTATAGCTTCCAAAACTCTCCTGTACTTCTCAAGGGTATTTCTTCTCGCTGCCTGCAGCCTTCTTCTGCTTTCCTCTTTCATTTGGTTTGTAACTAAAAGCCACAGACCGAGCATCAAGTATACTTTTGCCTCCAAGTCCTCCATTGTTTTGGTTGTTGTGTCGCGCTCAAAAATTACATGAACGCAGTGTCACCCAGCTGTTTCACGGCAACCCCGACCCCGCTGGGTAGGGAACCAGGCTGGTGGAAAAGCAGCACAATGCGAGTAGAGTAGAGCCGGGTAGAGTCGGGGAAAGCCGAGCCGAGTAGAGTAGAACTAATGGAAAAGGGCCATAAGCCTCTGTTTACAAGTAGAAGAAGATAATATGACAGTAGAAGATAACGTAACAAAACAGGGTAAAAAATGAGTCACAACAAGCACACAGGACCATTCAGAGCTGTTAAAGAGTTAATCTGATGACTGTAGGCAGAGGCAGGCTAATACTACCCATTGACTCCAAGTGTTTGAGCTAAGCTAATTAGCGGTGGGCGAGCTCTGCCCGTCTCTTCCTTGTTACTGCATTATTGGGGACTTTATTATTATTGTAATCCATGAATTTTCAAACTTACCAAAAAACAGTGAAGCACATTATTATTTCTTGATTAAGAAGTCGTTTTTTTCCTGATCAGAAAATTAGTTTTAGTGGTTAAATGTTATGATTGATTAATTTCTGACCTCTCAGCGAAGCTCAAGTTTGGGTATAAAAATGTGAATTCACTTTGAAATTCTTCATTCCTTTTCAAAAACCTTTCAGTTTAAAAATCTAAAATATTCATGTTTTCTCTATTTTATGACAAGTTTGTTAGGGTGTATTTGGCCAACATGTACTGCCAATTGGAACCTTCAGTTGAGTTCCAGTTGAGGTTATGCATATACTACAGTGCTCCTAATTTGGTAACTGAGTGACTAGCTCGAGTGTTCATGGAAAGTATGAACAACGTTTATGTACTCCCGCACAAATTTTAGCAACAAAATACAACATTTCATTCTGGCATACTGGTCACCAAGGTGTACAGGATGCAGATATTTCTTAAGAAAAAAAGGTAATAAAGAGCATCTTGATTTTCCAGTAAAATAAGTCCCCAAACAGACTGAGATTGCTCTTGTTTTTCTTGGAGTGTTTACTTAACATGTATTCTTGGTTATTTTGTCACACCTTGGTCTAATACTTCCTCTGCTCTTCCATGTTAACACAAATGTATGTTGCTTGTAAAAGGTTGAGGTCCTCTGTTCTAAAATATTTGGCACTCTCCACATGGCTTACAATTTTTGTAGCAAACCCACATCCTCTTCTGCCCTTTTTGGTTTCCCTCATGGAAACACCGTAACAGCTGAAGCACAACATTCTGTGGCCTTCTGTACCCTGCCTGCCAGATGCTTGATCCTGCTTCACTGGACACAGGCCTTACCTCCATCCTATGACAGATGGATTCAGGAAGTTCTACATAATCTAAGATTGGAGAGGCTAAGATTTTCCCTCAGAGGCTACTTGAGGAAGTTTGATAAAACTTGGAGCCCCTTGCTCTCCATCATAGACTCATAGACATTGCACCTGATCAGTCCGAGTCCTTTGGGCTTATAGTGTAAATACCCCCCGCTCAGTCCACTGTGTTTTTATTTATTATTATTTATTCTATTTTATTGATTTATTTATTTTTATTTTTCTGGGTTTTTTTTGGTATTGTTTTCTTGTTTTTCACATCATGGTTTGTTTTATTTTTGTTGTTTTTTTTCCCTCTCTGCCATATTGTGTTTGTCATCCAAAACAGTGATTCTCAAGTGGTGGGTTGTGACCCAAAAGTGGGGCGCAGACCCTTTTTCAGGGAGTCGCAAGCCCTTGGCGGGGCAAAAAATGTTAGGAGAAGAAATCCTGTGCTTTTATTTTGAAGGTGTTTTTTTAACGCAGTAGAGCACTGTCTTTTCACACTCCTGAACAGTAGGTGGCGATAATACCTGAATTGCTAATCGTCACGTTTTCATATAAATGTGTTTGTTATATATTCAATAAGTAGATACTCAGCTTAAGCTCCATGTTTTTAAGATTTTTTGAAACAGCTTCTCAGTAGCTGCGCTTTTTTTCACATTTGAGCATAAAAAAGCTCTGAGTCTGTTAAAAAGGCTGAAGTTACTGAAGTGTTTTGTGTAACAGCCTCATGATCAATGGCTTATTTAGTGCTACTGATGGCATATTATTATTATAGGGCTGTTCAGTATCCACTGATGCAGGGTTATCACAGCTACAGTTAGATTTATAGCCTTGAAACCCTGAGATGCACCTTTTCCTCATTAAACTTTGATTTTTTGGTGGCATACTGTAATATTCTGTTTCAGGTTCAGAGTGCAACATCTATTTATTATATACATTTGAGAAGTTGAAATCTTTCCTCGATTTGGGCCGCAGCTTGTCATTAAGGGGTGATGGTGGGTCCTGAAGCCAGACCAGTTGAGAACCACTGATCTAGAGGAAGGTGGCATCAGGGTGTGTGGTTTCAGGTGGGGGTAGGGCGGTTGCATTGGGGGTAAAAAACTGAAAATGTGAGCACTGTTTCATGTTTTTCCTGGTGTCTTCGCCATTTAGACATTTTGTATCGTTGCAGCTCAATAAAACAAACTATAAAAGATCTAATTAGAGTGATACCTGTCATAAATCTAACTGGATAAAGAAGAGGATTATTTGTTATGATATGTTAAAAAAAAAAAAAAGATCTGCTCTCTGCGTGTCTTATCGGTGCAGCTATCAGAGAGATGACTTAAAGACTGTGCTGGTGACAGATGCTGGCAGCCCTGACTGGAAACCCATGCTCCTGACATCACGTATCTTGTCATGTGCAGATGAATGTTGCCTTGCCAATCCTCATCTCTTTAATATCTTTCCAAACAGATCCTGGGCGTGTGGCTGGCTGTGCGCTACAGGAACCAGAAGGATCCACGAGCAAACCCAAGTGCTTTCCTATAGTCTGTCCCCTCCCCTGCACGCAGAGCAGCGCCGTAGAAGCAGTTTCAAACACACTGGTACACATAGAATCACGCACATCTAGAGGCATACAAACACAGCCAACAAAAACAACACAGAATGGACGAGCGCACGCAGCACCTGATAAACAAGACACACACCTTCACGTGAGACTCGAGAAGCTACATCGACCTGTCCAGAAACGCTGAAGCTGGAAGACTGGATACTTATGTATGAAAGGAAACGCTGTAATACCAAGAAGTGCTGCTTGTTGGTATGTTGACCCAGCCTTGATTTGAGTTCCAGATTTCCCGCTAGTTCCCGACTTTGTAACAAGCGATGAGACATCTCTGCATGTGTCCTGCGCCTGCACAGACAAACAGCCTCTTTGTTGATTTCATTCCACTCGCCAACTAAAATGACTGTGCCGTGTCCGACTAATAACGTGTATGCACCTTGAAACTTTCCTCTTGTCTCTAATGTAGTGCCACAAATATACTCTTCTGGTCAGTGCTATCGGTGATGTGTAGAACTGTGTACCCAAACATGTCCACTTCGAGTCATCTGAGGGGGGGAGTGAATTCTGGACATGTGGTGTAACGTAGTTTTTAAATTGTATGTAAATGTTTTTTTTCACATTTCACAAAAAAACTGCGACTGAACAGGATTAGGAGGTGAGAAGAGTAGGTTTTAGGTAGCGTTGTTGCTTGTCGTTTGGGTTCAAATATTTATGAACTGTATCTGAGCCAACTAACTTTTCAACAGTCTGACTTGTTAGGATGCCAGTGGACTGCAGCCTTGATGTTGTACATAATCTTTTCGAGATCATTCTCAATGGGTTTGCCATGTAGCCGCCCCTTTAAAGCCGGATCAGACCACATGATTTTAACCAGATTTCAACCTGATTGATAGCTTTCTGTCACTGAACTCACCTGAAGAAAATGCAGCAAGCAGAAAATGGCATTGAAACACACACAGTGCTTTAAGTTGGTTGTCATTCAGCAGTTTTGTGAAGGACTCTCCTTTGCCCCCTTCATTCTCAGTCAGAACGATTCATCATATTGACAAAAAAACTACAGTTGGCTCACTGAGTGCATCAGTGACTACCTACACCTGTGTATTTAGCTGTTTTCATCTTGTTTTTCAGCTGAAAGTAACATAGCTGCAACTCAGCAACTTCTGCTGAAAGTTGAAAATGTTTCAACTTTCATATCTGCTCAAAAAACCGCCTGAAAACTGCTAGCTCAGCAGCAGAGAAAACGCCTGTAGAAGTGCTTTTACATTGGAAAGTAACCGTTTTAATGGCAACACTTTTCTAGTGAAGCTGCTCTGTGTGATTGGCCCCTGAGAATGTAGCTGTCGCCGTTTTAACACCATAAGGAAATGCAGCACTAGCGTTTTTGATTTTGCATCTCCACAAAGCAATTCATGTAAGCGTCATCTCACGACTGCAGAAAATTTTTTAGGCACTGAGGACCCTTACACAGCACCTGTTTCAGTAACTTAAGTCAGCAAAGTCTTTACCAGAAAGTCGATCCTGTTATGTGTACTTACTGTAATAGTGGAAAATACTTCCCCCTACACCAAAAACAGGATAAAAGTCTTAAAAATATGAACAATTTCTGTGTGTTTAGATCAATAAAACTGTAGTTTGCAGCGGAAAAGGAAAGTCATTCTTCATAACCCAGAGAGCTTCACTGACTTCACTGAAGCAAGTAAGCTAAAATTAGCTTGTTTATGTTATTTATCTGCAGCTGTCACCTTTAAACAGTATTAAGGTAGGAGTGATGTTAGTTCAATGGTAGTTTCAGCTTGACCAAGTTGACCCAATATTTCATGTCAGGGTTATCAAAGTCTGTTAGGAGCTGCTGTCGACTGCAGCGACAGAGCTTCTGACAGCAGTGGCCTGCTATTTGCTCCAGTCAGGTTTTTCTGCCTGGGATGATGCTCTGTAGAGGTAAAACCTGGGCTTGTACCATTAGTGAGTCAAATCCCCCTGGGACCTTCATGAAAGTATTTGATACATTTATGTGCAAAATAAACACAAACTTTAATTTTGCTTTCATGGTCAAATCGAGATAAAATATGCTGATACACACATGCCTGGGCAACAACCTTTAAAGAAAGTATCCACATCCTGCTTTTATCATTTTTTAGACGAAAGATGAAAATCAAACTTTGACAACCTCAAATCTGACAGAGCCTCGTGCCCCTGCTGAGACCCTCAGGTGACATCCCCCCCTTGGCAGCTCAGGTCCCCAGGTTGGGAACCAAGGCCCAAAGTGATTAGTGCCTCCGACTGATGAATTCAGAAAAATAAATTAGACAGGTTAAAAGGAGGGTAGAGGACAAAAGTGGCCGATGACAGTGTAAACTTCTGCAAAGAGAAACATTTCTTGCCTGCCAGGGGGTCAGTTCGACCAGCGAGACGTCTTGTGAAAGCGTTTAATTTGTCATTGCAGCCAACGTGAGGCTCAGTTTTGGAAGTCAGCAATGACAAACACTAGAGGTGTGATATAATATGCACTCCTTTCAGGACAACCCATGACCCCGATTCAGCATGACTGGCATTTCCGATTTTGTTTCTGCCCTCATACATCTAATTTAGCGCCCTGTTCTGATGCCAGTGATGACTTTTCCCTCTGTGGGACCTTCTGTTTACATGCAGTGAGGCTAGAGTAGTTATCACACACTGTTTTATAAGCTAAGCTTTTCAGGGTTGTTTTCCTGACACATCACACTCATACCTCAAGTTCTGTTTGAAGGATATACAGTCTATTACAGTCTCTTCCTGACTCATCTTGGCGAGTCCACAATCCTTTTCCTGATGTGATTTTTTCTTTTCTCAGCCCAAGACGGAGCATCACACTCTCTGCTGCTGCTGTAGTCAGTGAAGCTCTCTGACAGCAGATAACGTCATGAAGACAGCATGCATTGATTGTTTGGGATCACTCTTGTAAGCAGATAGGACGGGAGTTTTATGGACAAGGTGCCATCGTTATAAACGAGAGCGATCGTGTGGTCTGATCCGGCCTTTAGTAGAGAGGTTTGCCTGCACAATAATCCTCCTTCTCCTGTATTTAATATGTTCCTTTGTGTTGCACAGTGATGTTGCTTAGAGTAGGATCTGGTTGTAGAAATGTGGATTCAGGTACGTTTTCATTACCTCCTGTTAAACTGGAAAAAAAAATCAGGATAATGTTTTTAAAAAATCACGAAACATGATTGGGCAAATCTGGTCAAAATTTCAAACCCTGTTGTTTTAATAGTGTTAATTGTGAAAATGTTCTCTGTTGCGATTCTCTCCTGTTTTTCCTTTTTTAAAATGATGTTGTGAGATTATTTTGTTCTCAGTTGCCATCTGCTCTTTTTATCAGTGTTAAAAGATGCTTTGGAAAAGCTTGTGAAATATTTCAGGATCTATTTAAGTTAAGTTTGATGATGCACAATAGAGGCTTGAGTTCCGTTGTAGTTTAGAAAACATGATTTTGATGCCTCGTTGATGTTTGACATTTCCTGTTGACAAAATCACTGCATACTGACTCTCTCTCTTTTAAAGACATTTCCTCCTCTGTATTGCTTTTAACTTAAGGACTAACACTAACTGTAACTTCATGTCTTACTTGAACTGTCAACTGTTGGCTGATGAGGATTTCCTGCTGCTGATTTGGAGTTTATCGCTGGTATAAAAATAAACGTGGAGAGAAATTAAGCATAATTATGACATATATTATTACACCTCACTTCTTTGAATTTGTGTGCACTTGTTATTCCAATGTATCTTGAATTTTTGAGACTTAATTTTCCAATAATAAAACCTCAAATTGGCACCTGTTTTCTCTGCATCTGGTTTGTCTGTTTAAGTATTAGGGTTACACTGATTACCTGTGAGATCAGCCAATAGGAAAACCTCAGATTTTCAACATGTTCTGTTCTTTGGTGATCGCTTTAAAAAAAGTTTGTGGGGAACTTAAGTTCATAATTGGAAATGTTTTGTTTGTCATAATCATTACAAATGAACTGAAAAAACTCAGATCCAAGTGAGAGTATTTGTCCAATTTAAAGACAAAAATATCTTCCTAGATTTATTGTAATCCACAATTTCCTGACATGTCTGGATTAAGACCTTATTTGCAGATCTAAAAACTAAAAATAAGGCCTTGCTTGTAATAAGTAAAACAATCTGCCAGTAAGCCAAGACAGTTTTAGCTAGAGCAGAAATTAAACTTTAATTTAAGACCCTCACTGAGTCAAACTTTCTTTGTTTCATTGGCACATATTTTCTCTTCATTACAAACAGTTAATTCCTTAGTTTAAGTAAGATATTTATCTTGAATGGTTAAATTAATGTGGATTAGAATTAGTGTTTTGGATATTTTTGACTTGAAAATAGACAAACACTTGCCTAGATTTGAGTTTTGCAGTGAATTTGCACATTTTTTTCAGCTTAGATGCAGTCTGTAGGAGTGAAAAGCTATTTGAGAACTTCAAAATAGCAGTGAGGGCAATAGAAGGTTGCTGGTTTGAATCCTGTGGCGCTCAGGGCTTTTCTGTGGGGAGTTTGAATGTTCTCCCTGTGCATGCATGGGTTCCCTGGGCACTCCAGCTTCCTCCCACAAACCAAAAACATGCTCATAGGTTAATTGGTGTCTCCAAATTGCCCTTAGTTATGAGTGTGAGTGCGAATGGTTGTTTGTTCTCCATGTGGCCCTGCAGTTGGCGAATGTCAGCCAGGAATAGGCTCCATAACTATAGTATATCAATATTCATGTCTTATAACACAAATACAAACTGTTATGCATAGTTAAATTAACTTGACATAGAATTCAAGCTAATTTAGCAAATGTACACAGAATTAAAGCCAATGAAACTATTTTAAAATCAATGAAACAAAGAGTGTTTTCCAATTTTTAAAGCAAAAATATTTTAATGCTGCCATTTTTAAATATAGTATTGAGTTATACTTGATATAACGTCCTAATGCGTCTTGAGAGAGATTAAAAGACACTATTATTGTAAACCAAGTTTTTCAATAACTTGCAGAAGCCAATAAAAATATCAATGCTGATTTTTGGAAATGACTGGTGGGCCACATTTAGTGAGGTGTAGGGGCCACCAGTTGCCCACCCCCATCTATCTGGTTGCCAGCCAATCGCAGGGCCACATAGAGAGACAACCATTAACACTCGACCCACACCTAAGGTCAGTTGTTGTTGGTTTGTGGGAGGAAGCCGAAATGCCTGAAGAGAACCTGTGCATGCACAGGTAGAACATGTAAACTCCACAGAGCAGGGCCCTGAACGACACAGACTTCGAGCCAGCAACCTTCTTGCTGTGAGGCACGCGCACTACCTGCCATGTGCAGAGTCACTTTAATCACCTTCCCTCCCCCTTCTGCTGCTTGGTTTGAACCTCAGCAGGCCGTCTTGACAGTGACTTCAGGTCCACATGCACTGAGTTGCTGCTGTGTGACTGGCTGCTCTTATATTTGCATTGATGTGCAGGTAAATGGGTGTACCTAATAAACTGGCCAGTAAGTGAGCATATAAAAGGCAGTGATGCTCTAATAAGGTCAGTAAGAAATGTGCAGACAGGTTTTTTTTTAAAGAGAAATTCCACCGTCGTCCACATGATGTCAGTAGAGAGTCTGTGAATCTTCCTCCTCTGTCCCATCAGCTGTTGTTTCCTCCTCCTCTCTTAAATACCTCCAAACAGACAATCTCTCCACATAATCTCTGTTGACTATTACCTCACTGATTACTTTAACGTGTGGTCTGTAAACTGACTTTACTCCAGCACAGGCAGGTTGTGATTGCCCGTGATGCTCCATCATTAATCCCCTCTGCTGGGCCGGCTCCAGCATTGTGGGGGTGGGCTGCATGGGGAGCAGAAGGAGAGCTCAAGAGCACTCTGACTGGAGAACACAGGCACACACGAGGAAATGATCCTGATACCTTTCAACCAAGGTTGTCCTAAATGAGGATAAAGTGCCTGTGTGCCCTCTTCTTAATGGCCCATGGCAGACTGTCACCATCCTCGCCCCCCTCCTCCTCTGAAGGCGTGACCTAATCTGTGGCGTTAGGGCACCCTGCCGTGGAGCACCTGCAGCTCCGTTTTCCTGAGACGCAGGAACATTTATGTAAGTGAAATGTGCCTGCTCAGGGGTTTGAGGTCTTGAGTGTTTCCGGAGGCTTTTTGGGAATTTAAAAACTGCAGTCCCCTATCCTGTCAGCGTGCTCTCCTGAGGGCCCACTGCCAGTCCCCACCCTGTGATGCATGTCCATATGCCGGGTGTATTAGCCGGAGAAGCTGTGGAGAATCACACCAACAGGGACGGCCATCTGTCCTCTTACAGATATAGCATGGACTCTGTGAGGATCTTAAAACATTTGGTCCATTATATCACAGCGTTGATGATGAATGGCTTTTACAAGGGCCCGTCCTGTACGCAGGACTAATTATAAAACCTTTCAGCATGGGGGGGCAGGACAATGCAGCTCTTAGATTAGCAGGGACTGATAAACTGTTTCTTTTAATAGGCCTCTACAGCAGGGGAGGAAGAGTTCAGACCTTTTACTTTATTAAAATGACGGAGGCTACACCATCAAAACACTCCATCACAGCTGATTCAAGAGCCACTTTAGGTGGTCTCATCTGTTAATCTGGCTTTTTAGAATATGAAAAACAGGAAACATGAAACAAAACAACTGCAAAATAATCCACAAAGACAAAATACACACAAAGAAAAGGCAGAAACTGATATAAACAAAGTAGGAAGTTGCAAGCAACAACTGGAATTTACTCTTTAAAAGTCCAGAATAATGCAGGAGCTAAAGTGGCTCTAAAAACATTTAGTGACCGAGAAAACATTTTATGATACAGTGTTAATTTTGACAGCACTTTTTTTTTTTTATTTAGTTTTATAGTCTTTTTCCCTACAATATCTTTTAGTGTTAGTCATAATTTAGTCATCTAATTTATTTTTATTTTACTCTAGTTTTAGTTGATGAAATTTCACAACATTTTAGTCAACAAAATCTACTGTAAACTTAGTCGACTAAAATATGAAGTGTAAAGTGTAAAGTATTTTTTATGTTTCCATTAATTTCTGAAGTCAAGTTTTACACTTGGATAAAATGAAACATCCAATAGCCCTTTACTGAATGCTAGTAAAGTTTGAATGTATAAATTAAGAGAAACAAATTGAACTTTTGTGTGAAATGCAGTCACCTTTATTTAGGCTAACTGGCAGAGCATCTCAGTTACAATACCAGAACTGACAACAAACAGTGAACCTGCTCTACATGAATATATCAATTCATAAAGAGAGGAGCTCTGATTGGATTGCTCCACAACTTATCCCACCACCATGAAGCTAAGGCAGCTGTGATTGGATGTCCTTCTTAACTCATCCAACCTTTCCACAACCAAAGTAGCTGTGGTTGGATATATTCCTAACTTGTTCCTACTTTCTACATGACTAAATTA
This sequence comes from Cetoscarus ocellatus, assembly GCA_037902135.1. Lineage (NCBI taxonomy): Eukaryota > Metazoa > Chordata > Actinopteri > Labriformes > Labridae > Cetoscarus > Cetoscarus ocellatus. Next base: position 347,076 of record JBAMNC010000497.1, read on the forward strand.
GGTCTGATTGGATTAAGTCTCTGTCAGACATTTTAGTCTAGTTTTATTTGTTGAGGAAAATGTCAGTTAATTTAGTTTTAGTTTTTGTCCATGTGCACTTGTTTTTATTAGTTACAGACTAGTTTTCATCAGGGCAAAAAGGTTGTTGATGGGAAACTATGATGAAAAGAATTAGTCAACAAAATGAACACTGTTATGAAACACCAAAATATTTTTGTGCGACAAACTTTGCCCCCTCTGGTATGGGGTATCAGAGTTCATCGACCAGTCCAGCTTGTTGTCAAGGTGCACACCTAAGTTCTTACCGGTTTGTACCCCTTCGTTGACCTCCCCTCTGATTGTGACTGCCTGGAGCGGGGGCTTGGACCTCCTAAAGTCAGTGACCATCTCCTTGGTCTTGGAGGTGTTCAGCAGGAGGCAGTTCTTAGTGCTTCAGTCACTAAAGGCCCTCCCCAGGTCCCTGACTTAGACCTGTACCTAAAGTGCACAGATACAATGTCACAGGGTTGTATACTTACACAACACATTGTACTCTGGATACACAGGGACCTGTGGGATCCCACTCCCAACACAGCCCTCTACTACCCTGTGATTCTCTAAAGTGGTCCAAGAGCAGGGGCTAGAGCAGGGCTGGACAACTGGCGGCATGGGGACCACATGCGGCCCTTCACCTCACTCAATGTGGCCCACCATCATTTCCAAAAAACAAACAAAAAAAAATTAAAAGATATCTCTACCAACCTTACATTGCTAGTACATGTTTTGTCATTAAAGAAATAACTTTGCTATGATTGTATCTCTAAATATCTTTTATGAGGCATTAAAATATGACATATAGTGTTAGTAAAAATCACATTTGGAAACAATGATAAAGGTTATATATTTGTGCTTTAAAAACTGGTAAACATTCATCCTTTATTGCATTAAAAAGAAGCTTAAATTGGCTTTAGTTATATGCCATGCTCATTAAATTGAATTTTTATTTTTGTTTGAGATAAAATATATAAATGTTGGTATAATACTTTTTGAAGCTTTATATTTGCTATTTTTTGTTTATTTATGTATTTATTTTTCTCATTGATAGTGTCCAACAATATGTAACAGTGCGGTCCTCAGGCACTAAAGTCTTCAGGGCCTGTGCAGAGTGTTTCAGCCCTCAGTCCACAGCTGAAAACAACTCATCTTTTGGAGCAGCACCATGCTCTTTAATGTCACCTCTTTTTCACTGATCAATCAAGATAAAGAGGGGTCAAGGCTTATAATATCTGATTTGATAACAGAAATGGAGGAAGATAAGGTAATATGACTCGTCTTTTTGAGGGAACAACTTCCAGGCTGTCTTAAGTTACTTGAATGGTTTTCCACATTCCTCTGTCACAGCTTCAGGTTTTACTTTCTTAATCCCCACGAACAACAGGTAAGAGGGTGTTGACTGAGTCAGAGGTGGCAGTGAGCTGATGGTAGCTCGGCTTCAGTGATATGAAGTGGTAAGTAATATGGCATACATAAATACATATAAGTTTGCCATTATTGTGAATTAGTGCTTATATAAGACATCTGTGTATGCTTTCTTAGTGCAAAATCTACTCGCACATCTGCATGTGCAACCGTGTGCTATGGGCATCGTGCAATATTATATTCAATCTGGCACTTTGTAATCTTGGGCAGTAGGGTAATGCGCAATGCAACATGCTCTTTATATTTCTGTGCAATGTAGCGAGGACCTGAGCTCCAGGCAGCTAGCACGCTACACTTTAGCATTTGGCACTTTAGCACTCCAGCACTTTAGAATTCAGTGTGTATAATTACCAAGGTCCACGACTCCCGGCCTGTTTTCTTTTGGACTGCATGACATTTTAGGTTGTCTAGGGTGTGTGTATGTTGCTTGTCTTTTAATGTGTTCTGTGTGTTTTTATTTCCTATTGAGGATGTTTGTTTTGTTTTATGTGTTGACACCAACCTGCTAATGGAACTGGGGATGGAAATTAGCCACCTGGCTATAACCCCATGTATTTACATGTCAGTGTTCATTTATGCATACTGTCCCATTAAAAAAAATAAATTAAATAAATCTCAAGTCTCAAGTAAAAGCACACATTACCCCCACAGACAGGATGACTTTTCCAGGGAAGCTTAGGGTTTAATGTTAAATGCATCATGCAGGGAGAGGTGTTGGGTTACTTCCACACTGGCCACAGTCTTTAGCAGGCGGTGGAGCCATGTGGCAGAGGTCAGTGGAGTGTTTTTGCAGTGCTTTTTACCTTCAGGGCAGATGAAGAGAAAGTTTTTCAACAAAAGGTGTCAAATCCAGTTACTACTCTCGGTGATATGTTTTTTTATAGAATTGCCAAAGAAATCCTAAAAGAAGAGTCTAAATTGTGTCAAGAAAAAATGTCTAAATCAATGTTTTTGTGACCCACAAACAAGCAGATTTTTTAAGCAAATAAACTTGAGTTAAAATTGTGTGTTTGTGATGTTCAGAGTTCTTTTTTTGAGGCTGCATGCTGCAGAATAACCACGAGACATGGGGTTGAAAGCCACGGGGGCCACAGGAAGGGTGTTTGGTTACACAGAACTGTTGCTGCTGTGGACACCTATAGGAGCACATTCTCAGAAGCGGGCAGCTCTGTTGCACCACAGGAAGGTTGCTGGTTCAATCCCCATGTCGGTTAGGGCCTTTCTGTGTGGAGTTTTCTGTTCTCCCTGTGCATGCCTGGGCACTCCAGCTTCATCCCACAGTCCAGAAAACATGCTTGTCAGGCTAACTGGTGACTCCGAATTGGCCTTACATGTGAGTGTGAATGGTTGTCTGTCTCTCTATGTGGCTCTGTGATTGGGTGGTGACCAGTTCAGGGTGTATCCTGCCTCCTGCCCGTTGTCAGCTGGGGTAGGCTCCTGAGAGGCATAACCAGTAAAGATGATGAGCGGATTATCCTCAGTGTTTGAGAAATCAAAGTTATGGCAAACAATGATAAGAGACTTCTTCATCTATACATGCTCACTTTGTTACTCTAATTATTTTCAATTGTCATCAGTTCACTCAATCAATATGTTTATTCACAAAATGAATTAAAAGAAGGTGCATGCAATCATAATTTCTCATGAAATTGTTATTTGTTAAGAAAAGCTAGCCAGAGTTTATCAGTAAGGACCGTAACATCAAATAAGAAACACAATCAAAGCGTGAATCAAATATGATTTTAACCTAAAATCTAAAATTCCGAAGTTACTAAAAGATGCTAGTGTATACACATACAATAAACGTTGACAATGACACATAGATAATGACAATAAGGTTCATTTAAGTTTTCATATTTTGTTAATAATGTAATTTAGACTTCGTTTAAAGTCCTCAGTTTTAGGAACTGACATATTTCATTAGTAGGTTTTCCTTTAAGGTCTTTTTAAAGCTGAACACATCCATTCATCCATGCATTATCTACACCGCTTATCCTCTCACTGGAGCTGGAGCCTATCCCAACTGACATTGAGCAACAGTCGGGGTACACCCTGAGCTATTAGCCAGTCAATCACAGGGCTACATAGAGAGAGAGACAACCATTCACACTGATATCTAAGGGCAATTTAAGACACCAATCTAACTAATGAGCATATTATTTTGGGGTCTGTGAGAGAAAGCCAAAGTTCCCTCAACCCATGCATGCACGGGGAGAACATGCAAATCTCCCACAGAAAGGCTCTGATTGACACGGGATTTGAACACAGATGCAGATATTGTTAATTTGAGCTTATTCCAGATCTGTGGACCCCTGCAGGTCACCCTGAAACTCGTACATTTTAGTTTCTTTCCTCATGGAGTTGATTTTTCCTTGTGTTTTGTGCAGGAGAAGCAGATTCAGGAAGCTTTAGGAGTTTGTAATCATAAAAGAAGAGGATCTCATGTGTTTTATTCCAGGATTTACCCCTACGCACATATGTCCACTTGTATGTACCTGTATCATCAGCAGGTAGAGGAGAATAAACCAGCTTAGTTTTAATGGGTATGTATCTGGATTCTTCTCACAGCTCGGCGAGGACAAACAGGAAGGGGAATCATTCTCATCAGTGAGGAGAGACAAACAGGTCAATATGGCCTATCAATAATGAAACAGAGCGGGGATGCATGTTGTTATCCCTCTGAGGGAAGGGCGGCACAGGTGATGCTGAGAGTTACTCAGAGCGTTCATGTCTTAAGTGGTACATCCTCCTAAAGTGACTCTTCAGCTCCTTAACCGTGTCAGATAAATACATTTGAATGTGATTTTGTGTCTCTGCTGACCTCATAGTTCCCACAGAATGAAGACAGGACCTGGGTTCTCTGAAGGTGAGATTATTGACGACTCACTGACAATAATAATCAAGGGAAGTTCAGTCAAGTTTGTTCTTTTGTATTGTTCATACTAAAAGAAAACTATCATGGAGCAAATGATCCTTTTATAGAAGATATTAAAGAGCATTACTCACTCAGCAGCAGCCTGTTCACCCCGCTGTAGTCTGTAAAGTGATACAGTATCTGATGCTGTATCATCAGACTACAGAGAAGCTTCTCCCCTCAGGCTGTGAGACTCCTCAACTCATCCCTCTGTACTTCACTATAAAAAAAGCCTTTCTTGTGTAACAAAAAGCAGAGATGGACAACTTTGGATACAGAGAGAGTCCCATCAAGGATACTCGCCCTGACAGATGGACTACACGCTGCAGATTTTGGGGATCATCTTAATTTTGCATTTATTATTATTTGTAGTATTAAAAAATTCAAATATGTATAGCTGTCATCAAATTGATCAACAGTTAAGCAAATGTAAGCTATTTTGAGAGCATTGAATGGAGTATTTACTGTTTTTTCAAGCGTATCTTACATATATTTGTATTTATAAAGACATGGATTCGGCTCAGTGTTCATTTTGTTGACTTATTATTTTCGTCATAGTTTTCATCAACAACCTTTTTCCCCTGAGAGTAACTAAAAAAAAACAAGTGCACATGGACGAAAACTAGAAATAAATTAACTGAAAATTTCGTCAACAGATAAAAACTAGACTGAAATGTTTGACAGAGACTTAATCCAATTTGGTCATGCCGTAAGTAGAGACAAGTTAGGAATATATCCAATCACAGCTACTTTGGTTGTGTGGAAATGTTGGATGAGTTAAGAGGGACATCCAATCACAACTGCCTTAACTTAATGGTAACAGGATCCAAGTGTAAAACATGGCTTCAGAAATTCAACGAAACAATTTAGTCTTAGTTACAGTCTTTTGACTAAAATATCTTTTAGTTTTAGTCATAATTTAGTCATCTAAGTTGTTTTAATTTTAGTCTAGTTTTAGTTGATGAAATTTCACAACATTATATCTACTCTAGATTTAGTCAACTAAAATATGAAGTGTAAAGTGTAAGACATTTTTTATGTTTCCTTGAATTTCTGAAGTCATGCTTTACATTTGGATAAAATGCAACATCTAATAACCCTTTAATGAATGCTAGTAAAGTTTGAATGTATAAATGAACAGAAACAAATTGAACTTTTGTGTGAAATGCGGTCACCTTTATTTAGGCTACCTGGCAGAATTGACAACAAATTGTAATGAATATATCAATTTGTAAAGTGAGCAGCTCGGATTGAAGTCTATTCACACACTAGTTGACCAACATTGAGTACATGTACTTCAAATTTGAGCACCAGTGGAGCCGAACTGTGGCTAATATCATTCTGATGTCCACAGCCACACATAGGTAATATTCACCCTCACCTCATCATCAGTTGCTCACCACATAAGTTTGACACATATTTTGCACATTATTTTGATTCAGTAAGATTTAGATCAATTTTCTGTTATTAATTCTGGTCTCTTTTCTTTGAGTTACCTGGATGTTGGTGGAGGGGAACTTCCTGGTTCAGAGGCAAAAGGCGTGGCCAAGGGATGAAAGGACCAAGTCTGCTGATGTCACGGGGGGGATTTGGGTTAAGTTAGTTTTGATTTGTGTTTAGTTTAATGTGGCAGCCATTTTGTTTGCCCCCTTTGTTTCCTTTGGTTTGGCCAAACCCCTATATATGTGCTCCCTTTGTCTCAGTTTGTCAGGTCTGTTTTGTTGACTTGACACTTATCGTTTGTTTAGTTTATTTAGTGTTTATATTTAGTTGGCCTCTTTTATAGGCCTAATTCTTAACATTTTGGTTTGTAATTTTGACCATCTTTCTTTGGGTACAACAAACACCAATTTTCTTTAAATTAATCCTGTGTCTCAGGCCTTTACTGCTTGATCCCTTACAATCACTGATATCAATTTTATGCCCAAACGACTTTCCATATATGCTGTTTCACTGACATGGAGGACAAGAGAAACTGGCAACAAGAAGATGGAAGGAGGGGAGCTTAAATAATGACTCTGAGGTAATCAGACACAGGTGAGACAAATAACACAGGTGAACACGCAAGGTGATCAGAGCTGCAGGAGCACATGGGGAAGGGAAGACGTCTGGGTAAGTACAAATCGAACAAAGCAGTACATGTCATGTTTAAGCTTCTTTATAAATGCAATTTGGAGATGAGCCACAGGCCAGATTTGAGGCCTGGTGGCTTATTTCAAGAACACCTTTCTGTATGGGACACAAGAATTTAAACAGAAATATGTTTTCTGGGCACTGAATAATTAAAAAAAGCACAAAATGCCGTCCAATATGGAGAACATGTCTCATTGGTTATCTTAGAGTGGGCTTATGTATAAAACATTAATGGAAAGTATATTGACCCTGTATGTAGCATCCACAAAGATTTGCAATTCAGTTCTATAAAACTATTTTTGCCCTTAAATAATTCAAAGTGTTAAATAACATTCAGCTCTTAAGTTTTGTGGACACGATGCATGACGTCTGACAGCGTTATTCATCTGGGCTCATCCAACATCACTTTTCTAAAAGGAGAATCAGTTTGATGATGAGAAAAATTACTGACATGCTTTTATAGCACTCAGAGGAAATGGGCAGAGAAAATGTGGGAGATAGAGACTCAGAACGAGGTGAGAAATACATGTTTTCACTACATTAAACATAAATGTGACTTCCTGGTGGGCAGACATTAAAACCCTCTGTGTATAAATTGGAATAAAAAGCAGGATGTTATGAACGTACAGACTTTTAAAATGATCACCTCATTAGCATTTACCACCAACCCCCCCCTCCAACAGCACAGAATCATCATAAAATAACCTCCCACACAACACGCCATCATGGATTCATACATTGTGTTCACTTGCGGAACAGTTTATTCCTGAGGTGTGTGAAAAATGCTAATGTGGGTTTGGCGATGCGTGTGTCTTATCAGCAGATGTATTTTCTTGTGATGTTTGCAGTGCAGTCATTAACAGTCATGGCAATGCACAGCGAGGATGTGAGCAGCTGACCTGATGTTCTGGTGGTCAGAAGTCTCTAAACAAACAATTAGACAATTCTGCTGACCGTCCATTTAATCATCACAAACTGTTTTCGCAGTTTTAGCATTGAGGCCTCATGAGTTCTTGTATCTTTTCATTTACAACTCACTTATTGGACGTTCACTCTCTTGTAAATCATCTCTGCCGAACTGGAACTCTGGACTTTACCAAACTCACTCTACAGACTGTCTGACACCCAAAGTCCCACAGGCTCACTCTGAGCTTGGAAAAACAGCTTTTGGCTACTGTGCTCCGAAAATGTGGAAAAATTCACAGCAGAGACTCCAAACTGACTGTCTTGTTTCTCTTGGACAGTTTCAGACAACGATGGCAAACCATTTGTGAATCTTTTAACTGAGAATTATTCTTCTTTCTTTTTCCTCTTTGAATTACGCCTTTTCTGTAACTCATTGTAATTGAGGGAAAACTTAATGATTTTTTAAGCTTAAATAAAGGTTAATAAATAAATAAAACACAAATAAGGAGCATCAAATATGAGGTTGATCACTTAAAATGTTATCAAATGTACTTCTACCCCCCTTTCCACTAGGGCTGGATATTTCCAGGAACCTCACGATACAGATCCCAATACTGAGGCCACGATACGATATGTATCCTGATACACTTAAATTGTGAACATTGACTACACTTTTGACAGAATTCCCAACCAGTTTAAATTTTTAATACAAGCAGAAAAAAAAACCAAAGATGAGTTTTAAATAATTCTACAATTTGAAGAAACTTAAATTCAGGTCCTTAACACTATAACACCTGTTATAGTGTATAAAATACTTTTATGATATATCTATCTAATCAATATGATCAACAAATTACTAAAACACATCTGAATACTCTCAGATAAAGGATAAAAATGCCCTCAAATGGATTATCAGTTGCCAAACACATCTAATGTATCAAATGAGATACAAAAAATATTTATGTAAAATGTTATTGAAATTTTTTTTTTTTTTTTAAGGATTTCAGTAGAAAGTGAAATCAACATTTCAGCTCCATAAAATTTGAATTTTCTGGCTATAATTTGTGTTTTCAGGCATTAAAGGGTTAAAAATGGTAGAATTAAATTCTAATCTGGAATATATGCTTCATCATGTAGTTTAGTTTCTACTTTGAACTGTGCCATGGTTAACATTCGCCAAGTGTATTGACAACAACTGTCAAAACATTGAGGCCGTATCAGTTCTGTAGAATTCATATTGATACACGTATCCCCAAGAAGTGCGTGACAATATTTTGCCATATCAATATTTTTAGCATAGGCCTACTTTCCACCCTCTACTCAATCAATAAAGGCCAAAAAGTCCAAAAATATCTTTTCAAAAAGTAGTACACACTATCTTAATTGCAAAAATGTGATGGTAGTATGGTGAGGAATGAGGGAAACCCTCACTCCATACCAGTTTCATCCACTTGTCCAATCACTTTCAAAGTATTGATGCAACTTTAGACGAGACTAAAGTTTGGAATCAACAACCAGCTCTAATTAAAGGCCTGCTTCAACAACCTAATACCAGTGGGACAGTTTCATGCATCCATAGGATATATTTCACAAGTTCATCCAAGCAACTGCCCATAAAAAGTGTTTGGGGAAAGCACTTTAAAAATAGTTTCATGAAGAAGATGTTACTGTGACGCTGTCTGAATTGCACAACTGACATCTACAGATCCAGATGCTTCAATTTACCCCTCACAGCCAGTTACCAGTCACTGGTAGTTCCCCACACCTCTCTGTGGTTGTGCTTAAATTCCACTGAAAAACACCCATTTGTGTATTCGTAGGGTGTCTCCTTGAGATGACGCTTCCCTCCCTCGCAAGATTATATTTCCCAACCTTGTCCTTGGTTATCAGAGAAGCTGCCACGGACCAGCCAAGGCCCCATCAGGGAAAGTGGGGAAGTTTTCAGGAGCTGCATCTGTAGGTAAAACTTCTGAGGCTTGAGGTTTCCATTTCCCAAACATTAAAATTTGGATCATTCTTGCTCTCTTTAACCCTTTCATGCAAGAATTATTAAATCACAAAGGATTTTTTTTTTAAATGTTTGTTTTTACTATCAAACAAGTTAAAAGTCATGGTCATTTATTTTCAATGTTACATTTTGAGGTAGTTATGCATCTGTCCACTACAGTGGACACCATGCATCAACGGTATAAATAGTAATTTAGTGGAACTTAATAAAGATCTGCAAACACATGTCTCTGACAAACATTTATTAAGAGTAAATTAAAGAAAAAGCAAAATCTAAAGGATATGTATTATTGCTGTTTAATCAATCTATTAACCTCTGAATTACACCAAGATTAAAAAAAACTTACAAAATGATGTGAAATCTGAATACAGGCATAATATCCAGTTTGCCCTTCGCCAGCTGTTTTGGATTTATGATGCAATATCTCGATATGGTAAAAATGTGCAAAGATAATATTATTATGACTTAGGGTAAGGGTTCAGGAATGTACCACCTGGTAGATAGAAATGGTGCAACCTAAAGGGTATAAAATTTATTCCAAATATCTGTCTATTGTAGTGGACACCATGCATGAAAGCGTTAATTTAAATTAATATCTAAAGAATATCAAGTTTTTGTACTTCGAAAGCCACAGTTTTGTCCATAAGATACAATTGCTTTCAGCTAAATAAGGACTGGCTTCCTGGTGGTGCAGCAGGAACTGCACGTGCCTCACAGCTAAAGGTCGCCAGTTTGATCCCTGGGCCTTTCTGTGTGTTTGCATGTTCTCCCCGTGCATGTGTGGGTTCTCTCTAGAAAAACATGCTCATCAGGTTGATTGGTGACTCCAAATTGTCCTTAGGTATGAGTGTGACCCTGAATGGTTTGTCTCTCTATGTGGCCCTGTGATTGGCTGGCGACGGCTTTAGGGTGTACCTACCTCTCTTCCAGTGTCAGCTGGGATAGGTTTCAGCCCCCCTCTGCATCTGAAAGCCTTAAGCAGTATAGATAACGGATGGATGGATGAACCAAACCAAACGGCTCTGCTCAGTGCAGATGCAGCTCCTCGTGTTCGGCCCATAGAAAACAGTATAACACAGTTTATGTGGCGTGATAGCTGAGGTATGGCAGTGCATATAAAATCAAGTGTTGTGCTCAAAATAAATCCATATCTGTAACAAGCAGAGTGTGAAAAATCAATCAGGATCAATGTGACAGGGGATTCAGTAGGAAGTGTTGCTATGGAGGAGAATGCAGAGTGTGTGAAAACGGCGAGGCCTCTCCTTCTTCTATTCTGTACACTGCAGACTAAACTGACCCGTGGCCCCGTCTCTCTGATGTCTCCCTAATTACCTTGTCTTGCCGTCCTGATAAACGCCACTGAGACGGGTTTCAGCTCCTCAGTTTATGGCCTCAGACCTGACACTTTGACGCTTGTTGCTGAACTTTCAGAGAGAGTATTGCAAACAGTGCAGGTAGATGTTGGCTGCAGTGCTGTCTGGTTTTTTTTTTTACCTCTCAGCACAAATGCTGGAGTAGGAGATGCAGGAGGCCCTGATCTAGCACCCTCCATTTTCCAAATATCTTACCTAAAGGTCTTTCTGATGTCACCCATTAGCTGCTTTAGTGGGACAGGAACTCAAATCTTCAATGAGAAGATGAGAAGAAAGCAATTTAAAGACCTGTGATGTTATGCTTCTATATCTGTGTAAAGTTTGAGAGAAATCACTTTTAACATTTTGATTAATTGTTCTTCATTTACGTGTCATGCACACACAAAGTGTTCGACCCTCGTGTTTATAAGACAACAAAAACAAAATTGCAGTGGTTCAACAGCTCATAGCAGACTTAAATAAAGTTTCATTTTCTCTTTATAATTCAGTCTTAAACAGTGCAATCTGCCTTTTCTCCCATCAGGCTTTGCAATTAAAATCTGCCACAAAAAAAGTTCCTCCCCTAAAGCTCAACTCAAGCTTTGCATAATCACCCAACCAGAGGTAATCAGCATCAACAGAAGATATTACACTGAAAAGACTACCCTCATATCATCATAGACAGGACAATAAAACACCTGTTTCTTTAGATATCACGTTCACAAGCAAGGGATGATTGTTAAATCTGGTCAGTTTATCTTTGAGGTACAGAGAAATTACACTCAAGAACTCACTGCAGTTTGTGAAGATTCAAAGCAGTTATCTGTTTGACACCCTATAATTATGCTATAATTCTGTAGCTTTGATCAGCAGTTCGGCCTTTTACGCAATATAAATACAAATTAGTCACTTATTTAATGACTTGTGAATATGAAAATTTTGGTGGGAATTGACAAGTAGTCATTGATTAGTCTGTTTTAACAAGTTATGATTTACTTAATTGTATTGCAACCATGCCTATTATTGTGCAGATTAACAGTTAGTTGTCCATTTGTCCTCCACCTTTCTTTATAATTTGACTGTTTCACAGTGATCATCAACTGGAGGACCGGGCGCCACATCCAGTCCAGCCCCCTGAGTATTATTAAAATTAGAAAATCAATCAATCAATTAATCAATTTTAATTGTATAGCACCAGTTCATAACAGTGCTATCTCAAGGCACTTTTACAATAGAGCAGGATGAAGACAAACTCTTCATTTTATAGACACACATATATGCATATATACAATTGCTTATAATAAATATATTTGTACATACACATACATCCATCCAGAAATGTCTCCATCCAGGCAGCGACAGACAGACTAAAAATAAGAATTTATGATTGCGATAAACTCATGGACGCCCAGATCATAAATCTGTCCTCGTCTCATTTGTCTCTGCTGAATACAGATTTATTGGAGGTTAGCCCCTTAAGATGTGACATCTCTTTTTCGAGAGGACCTGTGGGGGTCTTTCTTTCTGTGAACAAAACTAAAAAGTTTTAATGGATTTTGAGGAATTTCAGGGAATGTTGGTGATGGCACAAAGAAGTGATTGATTTTGGTGGTGACAGTAATACAGTTTTTAAAGTATTCCTTGACAATGTGAATTTGGACAGTTTTCCACATTTTTGATGGTAACTCGTCCAACAGTGTTGGAAATGCCTCCCTGTTTTTCTCTCTGTTCACAAAAATTAAACTTCACATGATTTTCTTGGAATCAAATTAGTTAGTGTCTGGTTCATAGCACAATAGAGGAGAGAGTGGCCTACACAACTGCTTCATTTGTGATGAAGACGCCTATTGTGATATAGTTTTAGGGGGGCCGTGAAGGAGGGAAGATTCTCAATCTGTTCAAACTGGCATGTCCCATTTGTTGTAATTTTGTAAGGTGACCTTGAACGTCCTAGAGGCACCATACCATAAAATAAAATATATTCTTATTCTTATTATTATTATTATTATTATTTTTGTTAAGGCCCCTAACGATATGATATTATTATTAATTTTTACAATTTAATACATTTTGTCCATAGGTCTTTAAAGACCTCTTTTCTCCTCACGTACAAAAAAACAATGCTTTTCTTGTTTTTAATTGCAAAAAAAAGGAATGTTAAGTCCTATAAAATAGCATATATACATACATATATATATATATATAAAAGAGGAACTTTTGAACATTTACTGGAGGATTTTTTCATAACTTTAACTGTACCAATTAGTATGTTAAAAACATTTGCATCATCTTATGGGATTAAACAATCAGAGATTTATGAAAACTGATTATACGCTAAATAAATACATTTTGTATGCTTGCAATGGTACATACTGTGATTCTCCATTTATTCTTTAATTTCAGCTCAAGAGCGTTTCCTCCACCGTTTGAAGCTAATTTGTGTTGTTAAATTGAATAACTTGGCTGTACTAATTATGTGGTTCATTTAATATATGTATATTATAATATTTATTTATCAATTTACTTCATAGATGTTTAAGAAGCAGTGCAGAGCTGATAGGGATGGGGCCCAATCTGATACCATTGAGGGGCCACATGTTTCTAGCAGCGTCCCTGCACTTGTTTTAGTGTCATAATCTAAGAACCAAACTTCTCTCAGTTTAGCTTTGATCTACAAATCTGAGCCTCATTCCCACTCAGACTAAATCGGGGGTCTCGGATCCGGTTCATAGTTGGCGGGCTCTGGGTGCATGTGGCCGCAGAGCAGACGTCAGCAGAGGGGGGATCAGCACCCTGGACAGCGGCGGCTGCTCCATAATAAAAGCAGCAGGAGCCCCCCCCCACCCACCCAGCTGCCTGGAGCTCCGAGAGGAACACGACCCTGCCGAAAACCACAGGAGGAGGAACAATAAGGACGCGTTTACGGGGTGACAGCTCCTTTATTCTTCTTCTACCATATTCCGGAAGTAGCTGCTGCGTTGGTCTCAATCTCCAAGCCGACCATTTCGAGGAGGAAAATCAGCGGCAGCAGCATCATCAGCACCATCTATCCGATCCAATAATCAATGCCATCACTGCTGAAGACATCTCCACGCGTCTTCCCCGTTTTTATTCCGCCTTCATCCTCCCGTTTCTCTTTGACATCTCAGCCCTGCTCGCTTTTTTTTTTTTAAAGCCCTGCCATGAAATGCTGATGGACATCGAGCGAGGATGGGAAACATGGGGCTCTGGGCTGTTTTTGTGCTCCTCCTAGGCTCCAGAAAATGCAAATGATTGAGAGGATTGTGATCTCGACGTGGATTGTCGTGTCGGTGGATGGCTTGGGTTTTTTCGTGGATGGAGATTTAGGCTTCAGAAAGGAGATGAAATAAGGAGAAAAGGAGGGAGAGAAGGAGGAGGGGAGGAAAATGGACCATGATCTGAGGCTCGGGATGCCACAATAGAAGGATAATTCCAAAACTGATGTGAACCAAGCTTCCTATTTCTGTTGTTTTTTTGGATTATGATTCTTGACAAGAGCCCCAGATGTGACTGTATGGATGGCATGTCGTTGTCTTTTACATCCCATCTCCTCTTTCCTGCCTCTTTTCTCCTCTCTCTTCCACTCGTCCACTCTCTCGCAGTCTTCTGCTTTGGGTAGCAAAACATGTAGGCTCCTTTTCCTTTTTTTTAACAAGGCTGCTGCAAGCCCACAGTGCAACTGAGAAAAACAAGGATAGAGAGAGAGGGGGGCATGCAGAAAATGGACCATAATGATGGAGTTGTGGTGTTTTTCAGGGGTGGAAGATGGGTGGAAGATGCTTGTAGACATGGTTTGAGGGGTGAATATTGAAGGAGTGAGTCGGGGAAGGGAAAATCTTTCATCCGCATTGGCTTGGGCGCACATGCCATCAGTGGGTAAAGAGCCTTATTTCAGTGGATTTGGGCTCATGATGAAGAGCGCACTGGTTTTGTGACTTAATCATAACAATAAAGGGTTCAAATAAGGCATCAAAAACTTGATTATTGATTCCATCCTGTAGCCAAACATGTTCAAGTATCGGATCCGCATGTTTTTCAATGAACTCAAAGTCCTGGTGTTTATGCGATCCGATTCGAGGCAGTCCCATTCAGACGCAGATAGATCCAGGTCCAACACAAGCACCACCGCCGCCGCCACCATGAGAGGTCTGGGGATGGGCGGCTGCGGCTGGCCCCCGTTCGTCGACTGCCATTCCCGGGACGACGAGGAGGAGTACTACGGCAGCGACCCGCGGCCCCGGAGCCTGGCCTTCGAGGACAAGGAGCCCAAGCAGCTGCAAGTGGGCCTGGACGCCGTGTCTCTGGCCAGCACCGCCAGCAGCCTGCGGACCCCCCAGTGCCGGATCTGCTTCCAAGGCCCCGAGCAGGTTAGAGTGGGTTTCCTGTGATGCAGACAGACAGACAGATGGATGGAGGGACAGACAGACAGGGTGTTTATGAGCTGGGGTGTTTTTTTTTTTTTTATTCAAACCATGCATCATTTGATCCAGGTCAGCTGCATCCTCTCATTTTTAAGGTATATTCCCCCCTCTCTCTTTCTTTCTCTCTCTATTGTAATCTGCCATTTTGATTTTTTAGAAACACAGCAAATCACAAAGGGTCTCTGGAGCTACTACAACCATCCTGTCCTACATCTCCCTCTCTCTCTTATTCTTCCACCCACCTTCCCCTTAACTGCCTCCTCTGAAAAAATACAATCTAGGGCAGGGATGGGCAACTTAAGTTGGCACATTAATGTGGCTCTGACTGTCAGGGGACCAGAGTGTAAACAAAAGAAATTAAGATAGCCTCACCTGGACAGGTACAATCACAAGGAATGACCACACTAGAACCCTGTTTATCCCTATTAAATGTAACAATAGACATTGAATGTATGGTCTGTTCTTGTTGGAAAAAATATGCAAAACAAGAAAAACAGAATTTCATTCTCCAACTAAATGTTTCAAGAGCATAAACCTTGACCGAGGCATTCCCAACATTATTCAGCGAGTTACTGTTAAAAAAATGAAAACCTGGCCTGTCTGGAACAACAAATACTTAGAAAAAAAAATCCTTCTTCCTTGTGCCATGAACAACAATCTCTGAAAATGTCATCCAAATCTGCTCTGTAAACCCTAACAAGTTGAAAATTCTCAAAATATTTGTCGTAACTGATACATAGAATGGGAAATCTATTTTTTTGAGTTTGACTGAATTTAAAAATTATACTTTCAGTTTACTCAATTATTTTCAGGGATACAAGAACACAGAGAGAGACAGACAACCATTCATGCTCACACGCAGTTTGGAGTCACCAGTCAATAATGAGCATGTTTTTGGTCTGTGGGAGGAAGCTGGAAAATCTGGAGAGAACCTAAACATGCACAGGAAGAACATGCAGCTCCGCACAGAAAGGCCTGCGCGACCGGGGGATCAAACCGATGACCTTCTTGCTGTGAGGCACGTGCACTACCACCATGCTGCCTGAAGTTATGCAGATTAATATAATAAATAAAAAATGAAATTTAGAGACTATTAACTCAATAACATTGATCCACATCAACTTAAAACCCAATCACGTATTCAGACAACTAGCTTTGAGTTGGTAATGCTGTTCACGTTTACAGTGTGTTGAGAACATATAGAGATATTAAACTGCCTTATCACATAATTTTAATCAATCTTTTAAAAAAAAAAACCTGGGTCCACATCTGGATTCAGATCACCACCAAAATTGTATCACTTTTTTTTTTCTTTAGCCATAACCGAAATCAAAATCCATTCATAATTTTTTCGAGTTATCCTGCTCACAAACTAACAAACAAATGCCAGAAAAAACATAACATCCTCAGCAGGGGTAAGAAATAGCACTGTTGTTTTTCTCCCCTGATATTACAATTGGTTAATATGATAAATATGGCATTTGCTGTACATATCAGCAGAAATGTCCATATTTGCCCAAACTGATAATCAACCTTTCAGCCAGATTTCTACCAATACCAATACAGAGGTGATAATTTGTGCATGCCTGGTTGGTAAGTAGATAATGACATTTATTCAGATCACAATAATTCATGATCTTTTTTATAAACTTGTACTTTTCTGAGTCATTTTCAAAATCAGTAAATGTACTTTTACTTAAGCTATTTATTTGGAAAGACTTCCATTAGTGCTGTTCTTCATGGCATCTCAGTGTTCAGTAAATAAATGCTAAAAAGCTGAAGTGATCCTATTTTTCGATCAGCAGTGTTGTCACAATACAAACATTTTAACTTCAATGCTGATTCAAAGCTAAATATCATGGTAAACATCCTGAAATGATACTTTAAGCTGAAACAGAACTTGGAGAATTTCAATATCTGATGGATCAGAAACAGGATGTCAAGGGTTGATCACATTTAAAAACAATTCTTTGTGGAAAAAATACATTAACAATCAAGTTTTAGTGTTTGTCTGGTCAAAATGTTGATCTGTTTGATATATTTGTGATTTTAGATTAATTTGGTCTCATAAAGCTTATTCACACAACTGTATAAAAGACATTTTACCTATATATAATTCATTGTTTTATTTTATCAGAGAAAATCTTCACCACATGGTTATATCATGGTATTTGGGTCAAATATGATTTTATACTGAAAAATTAGCTGGTTGACTAACCAAACTCTAGTTTCACAGAGAAGTACTCTTAAAGTACACAATACATTAAGTTGATTCATCAGTAGATTCATATCGCGAATTAAATTTATTCAAAGTGTTGAATATTTTTGTATTCTCTCCACCCCTGATAACAGGCAGTTAGTTGCGCAAAACATTTAAGTTATTTCTTAAAACTTCAGTTTGTGTAAGTTCATAACAGTACAACCAAAAAAAAGTTGTACTTTTATGATTACAGGTCAAAATTATAAGATGATTTTTTTTATTAAATACATCAGACCACACAGAAACACACATACACTGTGCCACTAATGCTTGGAAACTGTTTTTATGTCCCTCCTGTAAATAGTCCTGTTCTTTTTGGACCTCCCCTGTTAAATATAAACACGTGCCATTGTTTTATAAGTGCAGCAGTTAGTTCACAACATAGCCATTAATGCTAAAACATCAGTGTTGATAGTTTTGATTTGTGAGATCATATAGTGTTGTATTAGGAAGTAATGAGGTATACAGGCATCATCATTAAGCTGCCACAGTATTTTTGTGTCAGAGGGTGTTTTTGGTTTCCTTTAAAAAAAAAAAAGATAGATGGATACTTTTAGATCCTGTACAGACATTAATGTTTTAATACTGCTGGTAATATTTTTAGTTATGAAAATAGTCTTTGCATTTTGTGACCAGTATGGTCATGAACAAAAATATTTCAATTTTGTGTCAGTGGCTGATAAGCTGGCACAAAGAAACAAATTTTAATCATAAATAAAATATTTTGTTAAACTCACTTGGGGTGTAATCATGCATAGACTGGCCTAGACTGCAGTCTAGGAGCCCCACATGTGCCCGGGCCCTTGGATTGGCCAAATCCTGTAAACGAAGAAGTAATTTCAGATATTTTTATTTTCTAGCACCTGACTGGTTGGATCAGAATAGCTTCATTTACTGTACCAAATCAGCCTCCAGCCTCCTGTACTTACTCTGAAAACAGTTTCTTAAGATGTCATTGCTCTCACACTGGTAATCTGTCAGAGAGAGAGATGAAAGCTAAAAGCTGTAACCAGGTCACTGATGCACCTTAAATGGCTTTTTCTGTGGCAATGCTGTTTATACTAAAGGCTGCCGAGCACGCTTTTGTGTTTAAAGCAACTTCTTTCTGTTAAAGCATGATGAGAGGGCCAAACAAAACCAATCACCTGGGCCAGTGATGATCTTAATCTCCCTCTGCTTTCTACCTCTTC
This sequence comes from Cetoscarus ocellatus, assembly GCA_037902135.1. Taxonomy (NCBI): domain Eukaryota; kingdom Metazoa; phylum Chordata; class Actinopteri; order Labriformes; family Labridae; genus Cetoscarus; species Cetoscarus ocellatus. The sequence goes on from JBAMNC010000497.1 coordinate 365,739, forward strand.
CTGTGCAAGAGTGGTTTTCTGAGACAATTGTATTTAAAGTTAAGTGAATGGTTGGACTGTTGAACCAAAACAAAAAAGAAAACTGCATTGTCACATTACTATCACTGCCAGGACTGGTTTATTAGATAGTGTTGGGCATTCTCACTATGCAATAACAATAACTTTGGATTATAGAAAGGAGCAAATATCAAGCACTCATCAGAAATGTTACAGTCAAAAGTAAATAAGTTTAGAATAAAAAATGTAAAATAAAATAAAAACAGACTCAATGGAACAGCATTAGGTTGCTTATACTACTTCAAATCACAAATGATTGTCAAATTATCAGAGTTATATATATGAAATTGATTATACTAAAAATATAACAATACTGATCCACATCTGTTACCACTCAAACAAGGAGAGTGGACATTTAACATGGCAGTATTTTCTTACTTTTATCAAATGTTACAGACAGACTTTTTTATTCTGTCTAAAATTCTACAGATACTGAACAGCATTTCTGAGTATTAAGGTTGTCTAAAATTTCCAGATTGTTAGATCTGATGCACTTTAAGATCGTAAGATCTTCATAATCTTAATAATTAATGGAATCAGAAAGTACAAAAACTAAAAGATCTCAATTATAATTTTACACAGAAAGAAAGAAAGAGAACTTTCGGAATGCAGAGATATGCTGGTAACATTGAGGATGGAGGGGTAGGTGATGGATGGATGCATGGACAGATAGATAGATGTCGGATGGATGGATGGATGGATGGATTGTACAACAGACTCCCCGTATTGACCAGGGTCTATCTGTGTTGAGTTTCCACGTTCTCCTCATGCATGTATGGATTTTCTCTGGATACTCTGGTTTCCTCCCACAGACCAAAAGCATGCTCTTTAGGTAAAATTGACTCTTTGTTGGTTTCTGGGTTTCACTTTGGTCAAATTTCACAAAGAATCAAATTAATTGAACATCTGCGAGTCAAAAAGTGAGTTTTTTTCAATCCTATGAGAGAGATGCCAGCAACAACTGAATTGGTCTAACCTAGCAACAGTTACTAAGGAGGGTGGGGCTTGATAGAGGATAGCTCCTCCTTCCTTCCTAAGGGCGGGGCTTGATAAACCATCAGTTGGTAACTCTAAATTGCATGTGTCAATGGTTATCTGTCTCTGTCTGTATGTTAGCCCTGTGATTGGCTGTCGACCAGTCCAGTGTGTAGCGGGTCCCCACCCAGTGCCAGCTGGGATAGGCTGCAGTCCCCCATGACCCTCAAGGGTGTGAGTGGTAAAGATAATTGATAGAAAGATGGGTTATACATGGATGGATGAAAGGATGATTATAGACAGATGAGGGATTTACTGATGAGATGATTAAGCCACATTCACACATGTGTTTTGGCCAGTGTTGAGCCACATGGAGCTAAGTTAATGTCAGTTGGGCAATGCTGAAGTTGGTAGAGTACGTCTAATATTTTTACACATGCTTAAAAATTTCCATCGTTTGATCCAACAAGTTGTAAATGCAAGTGAACCTCCGCTTCCCTTTGCAACCCTCAGTTACAGCAGCTCCCTCCTCAGGCCTGGACTCCTGTTGTAAGACTTGAGGCCCCATTTTGGCAACAGCCACCTTTCTCCTCTCGGCATGTTCTCAGAATACAGAGACCTGCTGTAGCTGCACGTAGTGAAATGGCATTTACATCCTTTTAATTTGGCGTACATTAAGTTATGTCACAATACATTTAATTAACTTTCAGCAATGCAAAACTACAATAGGTCAAACTTCCCCAAAGTTGAGCGCTACCCATACATGCATCTATGTTGGCGAATGTTCAAAATCCATCTACAATTAATCAACAGGCCATCGGAAAATGTCATACACCACGAGCACAACGTTTCTGTCCATTTTAGATATGTCAACTTGGGTTAAACACAGCAAAATGACCCCAGGAATGACCTTTCACTGCTAAACGGCAGCTAAATCACATATGTGTGAATGAGGCTGTCTTGATGGACAAACAGAGTTTTATTTTTTATGTTATTCTGGTAAATTTTATTTTCATTGTGTCTTGTTATTAAGAAAGTAAAGCCAGAGAAGAATACATACACAGTGAACAAACTGTAGCAAATGAGTTGAAAAGAAATATGTGCATCCAGAAAATTAGCCAAACACTATTTACAAGATGTCAAGCTAAAAAAAATACACATTGTCCGCTATTTCTTAAAATTTTCCTTGTTATCCTTATTTTCTTAATTTATTCTTGTATCAATGTGAAGCTGTAGCTTGTTTGTCTAAGTAACTCTGGGACAATCAGTGGGGGAGAGGCAGCAGTAGTTCCCACACATCTGAAATGTGGCCAGCATAGCAACAAAGAAAGTTAGCCAATTAGGTCTGCAGGATGACAAATAGAGTGAGAAGGACTGAATATGCATGACTCACAATCAGAATGTGTAAATCTACTGTTCCCGTCTGCGTGTGTCACACTACACCGCCATCGACTATTGATCTGGTGACGATCACTGTTCCTATACAGACTCTGGTGTCTGCGCTGACGTTGGACACCTTCATTTGTCATCCCTCCCTCTTGTTTTGTTTGCTTCTGTTTTTGTGTTTCTTCTCTCTTTCTCTCTTTCTCTCTCTCTCTCTCTCTCTCTCTCTCTCTCTCTCGTGCCTTAATTACCCTGAGCCCAAACAAAACATTAAGAAGTTCTCCTCGTCGCTCTGTAGCCAAATGTGGGTCTGAACAGATGTGCATAACTAAGGCTGGACAACATGGGACAAACATCAGCCAGTATCGTGAAATCCTTTAGCTGACTGAGTCAAATTTAAGTATACAGTGGTGCAGGAATGGGTCCAAAAATGCAGAAGTTAGTTAGCATTTAGCACTTCCTGGTTCCCAAGCCTGAAACTACAGGGGATTTAGAATATCTGTTTCAGATAAATGCCTAACATAAGGCTTGAGATGAACACATAAGACATTTTAATATTTAATAGGAAATAATAGAATACATCTGATGTTGCCTGGTTTTGAATTCAAACCATTATTGTGTGTTTAAAATGACATTTGCTAACAACTGCGAATAAGGACTACAAAAATGGCTGAGGACCTAACTGCAAGCAGTTCTGATTCATTTTTAATAATCAATTATTCATACAGTATTGCCACAGCCATGAGGACCAACTTGATCAGGTCACTTAATTATGAGGAAACTCTCAAACAAGAGGTCACATATATGAAATATTGTAGTTGCTTCTAAGTCCAACTGCCATGTTGTAGTTCAATAGTAGCTTAATAATAGCTTTTTGCTTTTACCTGTTACTTTTAAGCTTTAAAAGTCATGAAAATTAGGTTCACAACATACAAATTTCAAAAATGTTTTTATGGGATACAGAGCTTATTATCTCCAATTGTCAAAAACACAGTAGCAGCAGTTTATTTCAAACAAAAATGAAATAAAAGGTAAAAATAAATCAATAAAAAAATTAAAAAATCAATAAAACAGGTATGATGCAAATTGTATAAATATGCAAAATATCTACAAACACATATGTCTATATACATCTTGGAACATATACATGTATATTAATGTATACACATACATGCTTCCATATATATATTCACCAATACACATCTACTCTTAATAGACTTTAAACAAATCAATAACCATGTTTGAAAAAGAGTAGGAAGAAAATTAACTTATTTAGCAGTAAAAACTCCCTGGGCTTTTAGCATGCTTGCAGTTGAGGAAACAGCGTGTTACTAATGTCCGCATTGGCCTACATAAATACATTATCCCTGCACCACTCTATATTGATACCTGTGTTATTATATATAAGTCCTTATTAACCCACATTAGGCATTTTTTTCATTTCCATATTTATGTAATCATATTTCTTCTGACTCACCAATGAAGTCTTGCTTAGCTAAGCTAGCAGCTAAAGTTGCTGTGTGTATGAAAGGACATATTTAAACATAAATAGGGTGGGTAGTTTCCATGAAGTTTATTATCCCCACAAAGGAGGATTTGTTTGGCAGGATTTGTTAGTTTTTTGTTAGTTTGTTGACAAGGTAACTCAAAAAGCTATGAATGGAATTTTAATTAATTTCCAGGGAATGTTGGCTACCCTGACAGACCAGATGGACAGTTCAGTATAATTCACTTGTCCATCTGGAAAAGAGCCATAGAAAGTGTTTGAGAATGTGAGGAAACCTTTCAAAAGCATATCCAGCAGGTGATTGGACGATCCTGATCCTTCCATCAAGCACATTCATTACTGGCCAATCAGATGTTGTAGTAGGCAGATGCTACTGTCTCAGTGTAAAGCACAAAATGTGAACCATGTCATACATAGCAGCGTTGCTTGATGTGGATTGGTCTGTGATGAGTGTGACGAGTCGAACGATCATCCAGTAACAAGATGCTGTTGTTTTTGAAGGTTCTGCTCCTGAAAACATTTTCGAACAGCTCCTTCCCAGATGGATTAGTGAAATATTTCCAATATGAAACTGTCCATCTGGCGTGTCAGGTTAGAACTCATCCATATTTTCTTTTAAACCAGCACAGAGTCAGTCTAAACTATATTGTCTTAACCGATTTGTCCCATTTGAGAATAAATCCAAGCATCTTAATAACTGTGTATATTCCCCAGCTCTAACAGAAACCTGTTCCTCCTGGCCCAGCAGGTAGTCCAGAAGCCTGAGATAATTAGAAACACTGTAAATCCTGTAGGAGCACAGATGGATATTACCATTTAGTCACTTCACTAAGATAGGCGTATAGTGCCATTACAGCCCATGTGCTAATTTATGGCATCTGCCTCAGAGTTTCTATTGTGAGACATAGTGAAGTGGAGAGCGATGGGACGGAGGATAAATCAGCTCGGGCTTGTTTAGGATTCAAAGTCATTTCATGTTACAGACCGGGATCAACCCCACGTCGCCGCCTTGCCCACTCAGACATGCTCTGTTAATAAAAGGTTGATGTTTTTGGGCTCTGGGCTCTCCGGCAAGGTGACTCATCATGCAACATGGCTCTGAGCCGCCTCTTTTAGCTACAGACAAAGAGCAAGCACACAAAGCACTATGGGAAAACCCTGAGACTACACAACATCAGCGCCTCGCTCTGAAATTAGCTGCCCTCTCAGCTTTTAATTTTACAGCCTGCATGTGCAAAAGAGACTCATGCCTCCTCAGGTGTACGGTTGTAGGGCGGGAGGGGAGGCGCACTTGTGATATATGGTTCATGAATGAGACAGCTCTTTGGGCCATTTCATTAAGAAGTGAACAATAGGCAAGGCCGCCTGTAAGGAGGGGAAGAGGGAAATGCTCTCTAGAGTGGACCTTATGTGTGGTCCATGGAGGCTGAGCTAGCTTAGTCTAACACACAAAATGGTTCCTTTTAGATTCAGGCCAAATTTTACAACAATTTTACTGTTGAAAAAGCCTGTTTTATAATATAAAGCCATCCATCCACATGTCTCCTGAACCACTTTATCCCTGTGAGGAGGCCGGAGCCTGTCCCAGCTGAAATTGGGCAAGATGTGGGGTAGCTCCCGGGACTGTTAGAAAGCCAATCACAGGAAAATGCTCATTAATTTTCCTGTGATTGGCAAGATAAATCTGGAAATCGATCAATCACTTTTTATTTGTATAGCGCCAATTCATAACAAGTGACACTTTACAATAGAGCAGGCTAAAGACAAACTCCTCGATTTATGGATACACATATATGCATAGATACATATATACATATAAAATACACATATACATACAGTACTGTATGTATACACATAAATACATCCAAAACCCTACATGAATCCATCGGTTCAGATCTGATAAAACTGCTACTAAAGCTGTTAGCATCTATGCTAATCTCTGCACCAACAGTCATATCATGCTGTCATCTCACTCGTAGCTCCATCTCTTCCTGCTCTGATTCATCTTATGGTAAAAAAAAAAAGTTATGTTAAACTCAGCTTTGTCAGAACTCTGGAAATTGATCTTTCGTTCATTTAGATCTTGATTAATACATTACTTTTAATAGGGGGTGTACTCATTTATGCTGGGCACTGTGGATAGATAGATAGAGAGATAGATAAACTCTATTGTCCCTTGGGGGGAATTTGTCTTAGACAGCAGTGCTACAGGCTAAGGGCACAATATACATAAAAACCACTTGACGACATAAATAAAAAGTTAAATAAGCAAGAGGTCGGCGGCAAGCATGGTCAGTAGTTATTGAGCAAGAAGATTAAAGTGCAGTGCTAGTTACAATACGCAGGAAAAAAAAGTATAAAATAATATATAACAATAGCAGGAGAAGAACTTCCTTTGACTGTTTGTTGAGAAGAGAGATGAATGTTGGGAGAAAAGAGAGCTTACAGTAATACGCTACGCTATGACGACCTGACTATTTTACAGAAGTAATATAAAGTCCATGCTGTAATGGAAAACAAAATGAGTAGTACGAACCGTGTAGGGCCGGGCAAAGCTGAGCAGAAACTACTAACTGAAAAGCATCATGAATGTTTCTGATCTAATAGTGGAACCACATGAAGAGCCATGTTAGAGCCAAATGGACCAATCACTTCACAAAGCCAAATATTCCAGATCACTAAAAAGAGCCAAATGCCCACCACTAGAGCTCACGTTTGCCATTTTATTGTTATTTCATTATTCAGGTGGGTCACCACAGGGGCCAGGATCATGTCTCTGTCAGAGGGCCAATTACCTGTGCACATAATCACCTCGCTCAGTGGGCCGCACGGAGCACGAGTCCTTATTAACTGTCTGTCAGAGCCGTCACTTTGCCTCAGTCGCTCTGGATGTGACTCCACTTAGCGCTGTTTGGATTCTCAGAAGTGTCAGCGGAGCCTGCTGGAGGGGCCGGCAGTGCGAGCCTCGCACGGGCACGTTGGAGGAGTGAGTGGTGGTGATCAAATCCCCTTTCCACCATCCGCCCCCTCTGCCCTTTTCACTTGAGGTGCCCAACAGCGTGTTTCCACAGTGACACACAGTCTGGAGCTCAGAGAGGGACTTGAACACTGAGATGTTGAGTCTAAAGGTTAGAGCTGAGGAGGAACGCCGTTTTCTTAGTCATAGCACTGACACACCAAATTAACACCTTCATGCTCTGTGAAGTGGCCGTCAGGGACAGGCCCACGCCAGATCATGCGAGCAGGGTGTTCGTGTGTGTTTGTGTTTGTGTGTCTGGTGAGCGAGCTCTTTGTTTGTTGGAAAAGCACACTTGTTTTTTCAGAGCTAAATATATTTTTGTTCTTGTCAACAGAACAAAAACAAAAAAAGAGAGAAAGACCAAAACCAAGGATAAATTATTCCAACTAATGAGTTTGTGTGCATGCAAACCTGCTCGATCTGGTCGGAGAAGCACTGAACCGTCTCCTGATCTGATGCTACTTTCTACACGGAAACATCATTTATCCGTGCCTTCCACAACCATGACTACTCACCGTGTCCTGATGTCACTATGATATGATGGAGGTTTGCTTGGTGAAAACATCTGAAGACCTCAGTGGTGTCTGGAATATTGTAAAGGTTTGGTGTGAGGTCAATGTGGCACCCTAGGTGAGATTTTACATGGTGTCTCCTGCCTACCATTGTCTTTAATTTATAAGATAACCAATCACGTGCTTAACAAGTTACAAATGCATACAAAAAAATCTGAAATACAAAAACAAAATAAATACCCTTGCCTCCCAAAAATCCTGTAAAAAAGTGAATAAATAATAACTAGAAAAGCATTTAGAGAACGCAGACCTCCGCCAAGCAGCTCAGTTCCGGCAGTGGCTTTTCCACAACCCCTATAAAAGATACAATTCTGGATCACCAGATCCAGAATAGTACCAGGATCCGGACCAAACTCAACACATACATGCAGGTTGTTATCCTGTATGAACAAAACAAGTTTTGGGAACATCACTTAATATTTTGATTTTATATGAATTATTAAATGTTGTCAATGGGATTTCCCATTATAAATTTCAATGTTTTTTTGTGATGACCGTCTGGGTCAGATCCAGATGAAATTTGCCTTGATGCCAAAGACATGGACCTGATATTATCCTCTAAAACTGGAAGCCAACCGTTGAGAAATGGCAGAGATATGATTATTTTAAATCCCGTCCAATGTTAACTTATGGGATTTTTTAAAATTTGGGAATTTTTTTAAACCAGACCAATATCTGTATCACCAACAAAATTTAATGGCTTCTTCCTTGGACCAAACTACACCTCTGGTGAAATTTTCATGTAAATCCATCCAATAGTTTTTTTGTAATATAGCTAACAGACAAACAAACAAACAAACAAACAAACCCCTGACAAAAACATAACCTCCTTGGCTGAGGTAACAATAAGTCAACCCCACTGGAACCTACACAAAGAAAAATTGATTAGATTAGATTAGATTAGATTAGATAGATATTTATTTCAAACCAAACAAATTATTTCTCATATAAAACATAACATGAAAACATAACATGAAAACAATCCACAGGACACCATACAACCATAAAGCCAACAGACAAAAATACAACAAACACAACAACAATTGCAGTTTGAAAAGGGGCTAGAAGAAGCAGAGCTTATATATTTCCGACCCCCGACATCACAATAACAACATTAATACCACAAATCACAAAACACAAAGTCGCTCTCCAAAAACCCCTCATCCCCACAATCATCCCATCAGTTTACATCATTTTTCCTTCCTTCTCCTCCCTGTAATAAATTTCAAACACTCCTTTTCTAAACTTCCTTTTGAATTGATTGACATTTTTACTGAGTTTAACCTCAATGTCTAAATTGTTCCATAAAATGACCCCTTCAACAGATATACACATACGTTTGAGAGTTGATCTCACCCTTTGTTGTTTCAATTTGAGTTTTCCTCTTAAGTCATATTTTCTACAACCGTCCCTCCTCATGAAATAGATTCTGAATTGTGTATTTCTGAACAAAAACCCAGTAAGACCCTCAAATTTAACTACATAACTGGATGTGCTCCCTAAAAGACGAGCTAGCAAGAATCTTAAGTACTTACCAAAGCCAGTCAGAACTACATACTTACCTGAATTTAATGGCAATAGTTGAGTTTTTCTCATAAGTTTAGCTGTTTTCTGTATTTACCTCTTATTATCAGACTTATTACCCACAATTACCATCTTTTACAGTCTTCATCATACCAGCATTAGCTCCTGGAGAATAAACATTTTCATGGTTTTTCACTGTTTTCACCTCTCATATTCGTCAATAAGTTAATAAGCAAATGTAACATCCAGTGCAATATCCTTACTAACAACCTTTGCCTTTAGATCAAATGTGATCTCCTGTCAAACAATGCTGTCATATTGTATTCATATTGTAAATATTGGTAATGTTAACAGTGTTAATTCCTTGACCTTGTTTATAGTCTCACTTTTACTTATTTTAGTTATTTTTTTCCTTCATAAGGAAGTTGATATAGCTTCAAGATTCTGAATGTTACAACCTGCCTACTTATATTATTTTATGCTCTTTTCTATTTTAATGTCCATACCTGATATTCCTACTGCTATAATGTGTATAAGAGAAACTGAAACAACCAAATTACCTCTCTGGGATTAATAAATTATTTCTGATTCTGATTTCTGATTCTGAAAAGGAAGGGTGACTGAATCAACAGTCTGATTGTGCAAGCAGCCCGGGTTCGATTCCCACCTGAGGTCCATTTGCTGCGTCTCTTCCCCTGCTCTCTCTCATCTGTCGATAAAGGCCAAAAATGCCAAAACTATCATAAAAAAAGATGAAACACAAACCTAAAAACTATTTTTTGTTCTCAAACAAAGTTCATTCTGTGATTTTGTGCGGGATGATCAATATTTGTGAATATCAAACACACCCCCTCAGAATTTGAATCATCGTTGAACGTAGTAAACAGGACCCACAAGTGTCCGAGTATTAATATATGATATTATCTGACAGTAATGATTGGACAGATATGCAGAGAGAATCCCTCTGAGTGCCCACTGTATGATTAAAATGTGGGCTATGACTTATTCATCGTTATTGGAGCAGCTCCAAAACATGCTGCTCTCAACTTCAGCTTCATATGAGACAGAAAATCAGACAAAGATGTGAAATCATCTCTGCATATCTTCTGCTCTGTTTTGTTTATGATTTAAAAATCATACTGCCGGCGTTTAAAGGTCTTTGTTTATATTTTGATCGTGACATTAACATTCATATTAGAGCCTAAGTAACACACAAACACTCACATCTCACTGCTGCTTGACATTTAAGGATGTTTGCCTTCATTTTCTTTTTATTTAGTTTCTCATATACTCCTGACCTTCTCTGAGTTATCTTTATAATGTCAGCAGGCGAGTTATTTTAAAGTTTATGAGTAGTATGTGGCTTATCTGCCAAATCCAATTTTTTAAGCAGTGGGACACTTGAAGTCTTTTTATTTGAGAGGGAAGGTCAAATGAGACAGATAGGAGATGGACAGAAAATAAAAAAAACTTGAAGCTTTATTTGTGTCAGAACTTCTCTAAAACACTAAACCTGTATTGATTAAACAGGTAATTATCTGAGAACAAACTGTTAAAGTATGATTCATATTCATGAGTCACTGTTTGTAGATAAAATATGATTCAAGAGCTGATGTCTTAAAATCTTCACAGGAAACCAAACAAACAGACATCCACTGAATCAAATTTGTTTTTGTTTCACTTCATCTCTGCAAGTTTGTGTTCATCATGAGATGAAACGTTCCTCTGTGAGGTCCACGATAGCTGGACAGGAAGGGCACAGTAAATAATCAAGAATCAGGGCTGGAGTGTATATTTACCTCTGCCAAGGAGGTTATGTTTTTAGCCGGCGTCCAATTTTTTGTTTGTTTGTTTGTTAGCAAGATTACGCAAAAACTACTGGATGGATTTGGCTGAAATTTTTAGGAGATGTTGGTAATGGCGAATGATCGTTTTTGCTCAATAACTGTTTAACTAATAATGACATCAACATGATTCCGAGTTCTAGGTGTGTGTTTTCATGGTCAAGGAATAATATTATGATGGTAACTTTATCATGGAACTATTGCTTATAGATGTAACAGCAATATGTCAGTTACCTTGGCAGAGGTTTGCGCTCTCTGAGTGCTTTCTAGTTTGGTTGTGTGATTGGAAGAAATATTGTGGGAAAATGATGAACATGGAGGCCGAAAGACCTTTGAATTCAGAAATCTGAACAGATAAGCCTTGAGTGGATATTTGTGTTAATCAAAATAAATAAAATAAACAAATATGCTCAAAAAGTTCTTGAGATATCATGTTCCCAAGCAAGGGTTGAACAAGTTTTGAAACTAATTTTTTTTTTTTTTTTATGAGATTTTAAGCAAGCATACCAGCAACAATGATTTTACCTTTGACTTTTATAAAGGGAACATTATATACATTGAAAGCAAAAGACATTTAAAACACAAGAAGACAACATAAATAAATAAATAAAAATGAATAAATAAATAAAAATAATAATAAATAAATAAGTCATTTCCATACATGATCAATTACAGGTCATCATGAGTCTATAAGACTTTGATTGCCACACACGTAACCCAAATCCTGCCTCCTGCACCAGCGGGAGAGAGACATAATAAATAAGTGTGCAAATATAGATCAACACAGCATAGTCTAATAAAATGCATGAAAATTAAAGGCAATGCTTTGAAAACATGGAGTTTAGACCATGTTAATGAGTTTGCCTGCTCTTTTAATGGATTCATTCTTCTTGTTTGCACCGATCTTATTAGATAGATTTAATTCTTGAACGTTGTGGTATTTTTTATATTAATCATCAAAACAAAAGTTTTAAAATGTGATGTAGGGAAGTGGTGAATAACAGTATCTGTGTATATCATCTACATTTTGATTTAGCGCTACATGAATCGTCTCTGGTCTTCTGCAGCTCACGTCTCCTTCACCTTCTCGTCCTTGAGGCTCCTCCACACCTGCAGAGTGCTAACACGCCCCTTCATAAACCGTCCTGCCTCACGCTGCGCCCCTTCATTGATTTCCTAATGATTCACACTGATCCTCTTCCCAAACACGTCTGCTTTAAAAGCTTTGATTCAATTATGACTCATAGGTTTGGTTTGAGTTTCTGCCCCCCTCCTCCTCATTAAGTGAAATGAAAACTTTGCTGACGACGTGCCATCAGATTTTCTCCTTGTGACAGGGTGGATGTTTGAGGCTGAGCGCTGACGACAGGCTGGATGTAGTCATCCTTAATGTGCTGCTGAGATGACCGTGGGTTTGGTCCAAAATCCTCTCCAGTTGGCTCTCAGAGATTGTGTGAATGTTATTAGAAGGGAAAGGGTGTTCAGGAGGAGATGAGGGAAGGTGATTTTTATTCCTGCTGGAGGGGGAGAAGTGTGGCTTTTTGAGGAGAACAGGGAGAGTCCAGTTTCTTACTCTCAGTCAGAGTTTAATTTACTGTTTTTGTAACGCTGTTAAAGGGATACGCCAACTTTTTTACATTTTCATGTCTTGCCTCACTCCTGAGTCCATGACAAGCAGATAGACACCACTCTTTCGACTGTGCGTGCAGCAACAAGGAAGAGACGGGCAAAGCCCACCCACCGCTAATTAGCTTTGCTCAAACACCAGGAGTCAATGGGTAGCGTTAGCCAGTCTCCGCCTACAGTCATCAGATAAACTCTTAAGCAACTCTAAACAGTCCTGTGGGCTTGTTGTTACTCAGTTTTTACTGTGTTATGTTACGTTATCTATTTTTAGACTAAGATTAGGACTTTATGTAAAGAAGTACAAACAAAACTAAACCACAGGGTGCATGCATAACAAAAACATACATAAACCGCCACGTAAGTGATTGTTGACCTACTTACAAGCACTTGAGGAATATCTGTTAGTGGTTGATACTGTTTACCTCAGCAAAGAAGGTTTTGTTTTTGCTGGCATTTGTCCATTTGTTTGTCTGTTTTTCCATCTGTGAGCAAGATAACCAAACAAGTTTGGATGAATTTTTCAGGGAATTTTGTTCATGGCACAAGAAAGAAGTGACTAGATTTTAGTGGTGATCTGAATCAGGATGTTGATCCAGGACTTTTCTTAAGAATTTGTTAATATTGCACAATAGGGCAGTTTTCCACATTTTTCCAAAATAACCCTGTACCTCCACCATGGTAGTGTTAAAAAATACCATGGCGAAGGTTTGTGCTCTTCTAGTTGGTTTGTTTGTTTGTTTGTTTGTCTTTCAAGCTCTGAGCTAGATTACTCAAAAAGTACTCTACAGATTTTCAGGGATTTTTGATCATTGCACAATAAAGAAGTGAAAGAATTTATCGCATTATTCATGAAGGAAAGCACAAAATATGTCCACAAAAAGAATGTTAACACACAAAAAACTGAAGTGCTTGGAAAACAAAAACATCTGCCAAGGCATTTCTGACATTGTTGGCTGAGTTATTGTTAAAAATGTGAAGAAATCACTATAAGAAATCCTCGATCAGCATTCAGATTTGGATCAGCACCAAAATGTAAGACTTCGTCCTTGTGCCATGCCCAATAGTCCCTGAAAATGTAATATAAATCCACTGAGAACTTTTTTAGTTAACTTGCTCACAGACAAACAGGCAAAAATACAAAACAATAGACAAACGTCAAATTACATACATTTTTTTCCAAAACAGTGATGCTAAACACGAGAGACAGTGTTGAACTTGTCACTGATTTTTTATAAACAAAATTAAGACTGCACACACCTGTACAAATGCATTACACCAACCTGCCGGGGACTACAAATGGAAATTAGCCTGTGGCTATAATCTGGCACATTTACATGCCTATGTTCATTAATGTGCACTGTCCTCTATCTAAATAAATATAAAAATAAAATAAATTAAACAAAGAGTTCATCATATGAAACGTGAGGGACAAGAAATAAGCACAGAAAATGTCAATAAGAGAATACTGACACACAAAAGTCCTGAATTCAGTTTATAGCATGACCTTGTTTTAGCAAAATAAAAAAAAAACAAAGAGCTCAAGCTTCTGTCACTTAAAGAAGTCATGTTTTGCTTTAAATCAGGTTATATTCATTATTGATGACGGCTAGAGTATGTTCACAATCACTGTTTGAAAAACATCTGAGTCCTAATAGTGCCGTATTCTCTCTCTGTTAGAGCTCCTGTCTCTTTAAAGGTTCTTTGTCCATGTGTCTCAGTCCACCCTGATTGGTTTACAGGTCAACTCTGTGGTAATTGGTCTGTTCAGCGCTGCTCGGTACAATGTTGTCAACGGCTCTGTTTTCATTCTTTCATCTACTCTTTGCTGTGAACTTATGATGAGCCAATTAACTAAAAGTTATGACTGAACAATACGATGTCACTCTGGTAGGTCTATCCGGGGGACAGGAGATGAAGACGTTTTAGGCAGCTGCTGCCACTGTATAAACAGGAAGAGGGGAGGGTTGACTTAAGACACAGTTAAGGGGAAATAAAACAAAACATAATATGAGCTCTTTGAATTTATTTGGGAAACAATCTATCTCACTTTTCTTTACAAGACAAATATTTAATAAAAATATTACTGGCTGTCAGTGAAAAAGCAGTAACACAAAAATGGTTTTATCTCGCTCCTCCAACAAAGACAGACTAGAAATTGTAACGGACGTGCAAAGCATGGAGAGATTGATTTTCTTCCGTGATTTGAGAACAGAAAAGCTTTTGCAATACTGGGAGAAATGGATTGTGTTTGTACCCTCAAAAGAGGTTAACCTTCCCTCTACTCCATGAACTGACTCCTCTCACCAGTAAGAATGTTCAGAACGAATGTATGACCTCTTTTTTTCTTGTTTTTTGTTTGTCTATTTGTTTTCATGTGTATGTATAAAAATGTTTACAATATTTCATTAAAATAAAGTTAATAAGAAAATATGGGCTCTTTGAAATAAAACTGGAGCAAAACAAAAAGTGCTGAACACACCCAGCCAAAGTTATTGTTTAAGACTAGATGAAAAGAAGTGTTTGGTGTAAATGAATCCTCAAATTCATGCACATATCCCCAAATATGTTTAACATGTTCAGATGTGTACACCACGTATCCAGTGTTCAGAAGTTCGTCGATTATTGAACCAGCAGCTCCTGCACTGAGCAGATGTAAAGAAACAAAAAAAACAGTACAGCATAAATGCCGTGTCCTCACATTAGATCAGTAACATTAGAGAGCAGCAGTTTGGCTAAAAATATCAGAACATTATTTTAGCCTCATCATAACCAAATCAACCATAACATTGTCTGTTTTTAGCCAGCATGTGCTGACTTGCTGACATCCTGTGGGGCCCCATTAAACCCACTGAGAAGAGGCTAAAGTTAATTTTAAAAACTGCCTGACTGATCTTCTGATGGATCTAGCAAATAGTTGTTGTGCACACTGTAATGTTTTTGAGTCGATCCTATCAGGATTTTTTTGGGTTCTGACTGAGTGTCTTAGCCTGTTTTTAGCAGTAACAATAGCAACACTATGTGATTTAAATTTTTCCATTACAATGTAGTCCTCCTGCTGATTTATGTAGCTTTAGTTTTGTTGAGACAGTTTGCATAGATCATATTTACCACCAACAAAAATCTTTTTTAAAGTGCATGTCCAAATAAAAACGTCACTCCTCAAACATGAAGATCAGACTCAGCCTTCTTCCCTGCAGTAATCTTCATCCATCCCACAGGACCAAAACAAGCTCTTCATCATGTTTTGAAGCTTCTCCGCTTGATTTCTATGTTTCGTTCTTCATTTCATTGGTTTACATCAGAGTATGTCTTGAAAACTTTTCAGATTTTGTTTTCCACTGTCTTAATAACGCTGTGTTTTCTCGGTGTGTCATGTAGGGAGAGCTGTTGAGCCCCTGTCGCTGTGACGGCTCGGTGCGCTGCACACATCAGCCGTGCCTCATCCGCTGGATCAGCGAGAGGGGATCCTGGAGCTGTGAGCTCTGCTACTTCAAGTACCAGGTCCTCGCTATCAGCACCAAGAACCCTCTGCAGGTAATTTAAGAGGGAATATCAGTTCTGCCTGACAAATCAATCAGTCCTTATTCATTTAGCTTCTTTTGAGCAGATACAGTTTCAATTTTGAGTGTTTTTCAAGTGAGTAAAGAAGCTTTTGAAAGCAAATCTAATTTAGTTTTACTTATAGTCTTTTGCCTAAAATCATCTAAATTGTTTTAATTTAAGTCTGCTGTAAATTTAGTTGACGAAAATATGAAGTGTAAAGGGTAAGGCATTTTTTATGTTTCCTTGAATTTCTGAAGTCATGTTTTACACTTGGATAAAATGAAACATCTAATAACCCTTTATTGAATGCTAGTAAAGTCTGAATGTATAAATGAACAGAAACAAATTGAAGTTTTGTGTGAAATGCAGTCACCTTTATTTAGGCTACCTGGCAGAGCATCTCAGTTACAATACCAGAACTGACAACAAACAGTGAACCTGCTCTACATGAATATATCAATTCATAAAGAGAGGAGCTCTGATTGGATCGCTCCCCAACTTATCCCACCACCACGAAGCTAAGACAGCTGTGATTGGATGTCCCTCTTAACTCATCCAACCTTTGAAACTTCATCAGCTAAAACTAGATGAAATTAAAACAATTTAGATGACTAAATTATGACTAAAACTAAAAAAATATTTTAGATGAAAGACTATAACTAAAACTAAACTACAAAGGGCTGTCAAAATTAACATTGCTGGGTCACTGTGGAAGAATGTTCCTTACATGACAGGAAGTATATTTCAATACAGGTATATGGAAGCGATTTACGGCCATTTTCAATCAATTCTGATTTTTTAAATAAAAACTAACCAATCCAAACACAAAACTGTTATCTTTGGGGTTCTTTTAAAGACCAATATGCCAAATCTACAGTTCTTGAATTGGTCACTTGAGGCCGAACCAAAAAAGAGTCAGTCCACAAAGATTGTTGAAAATATTGAACAACGGCACAGTGACATCAGCTGTTAAATTACTGAAGCAGGCCTTGGAAGCCAATCTCCAGCCCCTGCCATGTCGAAAATGAAATGTCTCAAACTTTAAATCAAATAATCAACCAACAAAAAAGCCAAGAAAGGGTGGGACTTTAGGCTGTCAGACCAAAAAACAGACACCTTGAGGGCTTATAGTCATGTCAGCTATTCCCCTCACCATTCATCACCTTATATCCAGAATGATGGATTAATTATAAAGAAAGTGACTCCAGTACAGTCAGATAAGGCCAGACTGTTAACATGTTAATTTCTGCTGTAAAAATATTGTTTAAGCATGGAGTGAATACAAAGCAAGGTTCCTGGATTGATTCCCTGGTCAGCTGGGATCTTTCTGTGTGGAGTTTGCATGTTCACCCTGTGCATGTGTGGGTTTTCCCTGGTTTCCTCCCACAGACTAAAATCATGCTTGCTAGGTTAATTGATGACTTTGAAATGCACATAGGTGTTAGTATGTGTGGGAAGTTTTTTTTATCTCTTTATGTTGATCCTGTGATTGGCTGACCATCAGTTCAGGGTGCACGCACCTCTTGCACAATAACAGCTGCGACAAAGGCCAATTCTTTTCTTAACACTCACTGTGGGGGCTGGTTATGAAAATAAATGTAGGGAAATATAAATATTTTGGTCCAACAACATAATAATGGTTTAGTATTGTCTATTTTATTCCAAACTGCTTATATTTCTTAGCCTTTAAAGAAAGATCAGTCCCTATCACCCACACTGCTGTCCTTTTTTCCGTCATTGGTTTGGCCTCAGTAAACTCATTCCCCTGAATGGATGTTGGCTAAAAATATCTGACAGGTGGATTTCTGTAAAGCAGATCAAACCTGAAGTCATTACTGATTCAAAATGTTATGAACCCCATTGTTTTGGGTCAGAATCCCCTGAACACTACAACATATTTCTCCCTCAGATTTTCTGGATTTGATAATATTCTGGGGGCCATATGGGAAGCGATGGAGGGCATGTTGTGGCCCCCAGGCTACCAGTTGATGATCGCTGGTGTAGATGATGGATGGATGGACTCAAAGATTGTTGTGCCAAAAGCTACAGTTCTTGGACTGTAGGGGCCAAAATGTGGGCAGCCCAGGGTTCAGATCTGGTCCTTAGCTCCTCTCTCTCTCTCCTCTTTCTGACTTTATACTTTTCTAACTAATAAAGGAATAAAAAGAGGGCTGAACAAGTTTAGGAGAAGATCTAATTGTGATTTTTCTGGCAGATATTACAATTTCAATTTGATTCACAATTTTCTTCAAATCAAGTATCAGTGCAACATTCACTATGTTTACAGCAACATTTACAAACATGACAGAAAATTACATCATACCATCAAACATTAAAAGGTATTACTCTAAGGCAAGGATGAAAACCAAAGGTAAGAATTGCTTCCAATCGTATTTATTAACAAGAAACATGACGTACACTCTTTAAAGTCCTTGACCAACAGTAGTTATTATAACCAAAGGACTAAAAGAGCCATCTTTGACTGTTTAACTTAAAAAAATGTAGTGCAAAAAATCCTCAGTTTTATTAAGTAAAAAAGTTAAATAAAATGCAAAAAGATTCCCCCCAAACAACCCCAATGTTAAATAAGTAATAATAATAAGAAAAACAAAATTCAACAATTCCAATAAAGAAAAAAAAAACAGCCAAGCCAAACCAGCATGTCAAACTTTGATGGTTTTGGACATGAGCGCTGACATGTGACAACATCGCCACGAGCAAATAGTTGACACAACAGATCCTGGGTCAGTCAGGAGCGCTGCAAAAAACTGCAGCCTCGTCGATCACGTGATCGTGTTGTCTGAAATTGTGATTTTTCAATCAGAAAACAATGAATCATTCAGCCCTACATAAAAGTAAGGTACAAAAATAAGTAGAGATGCACAGTGTTGGATTTTTTATATTTTTTCGATATCCGATATGCCGATATTTTTTCATTCATTCTCGCCATTTCTGATATTTCTGGTCTAGAGCACAACCTCTTGAACAAAAATGGACTTGTTTCTTTTAGTGTTACCGTGTATTTTGGGGAGGAAAAGATGTAAAACAAGAAAAACAGCATTTAGCTCTTGCAAATGAAACCCTTGATTTTTAAATGTGCCCATGCAGTGATGAGAAGGTGCATCAATATGGTACATTTGTGTAATTTGCTGATATTCCAGCTGATATAATGGCTGTAAATATCTGCAGAATTTCAATATCGGCCGATACCGATAGCAAACTGATAATATCGTGCATCCCTAAAAATAAGTCTTAAAGTAGTGTTTAACAGCTTGGGTATCCACCACCTTCACATCCAGTATGGTCCTCTCTCAGGTTTGAAAACAAACAAGATGGCGACTGCCAGAGTGTCAAGTTCGGTGACAAGCCTTTAAACTGTGGTCCAGAAACCAATTAATGCCGTCAGATCAGACCGGCTGCATCATTTATTCTGATGTCTTCCATGATTTTATCCAGAAAATGCAGGGTGAAAGCTTTTATACTGCCCTCATAGATATCAGTATTTCAGCTCTGATCCTCATGTTCTTTTCAGTCTGACTCAATCTGTTTATTGGATTAAATTTACAAACAGACCAGAACAGCTCAGTTTGGTTTGGCTCACTGTCTTCACCAATCCCCGCTGTATACGTCCAACCATCTTTAAAAGGCAGACAGACTAATGAAGGAGCTCCACAGAAACAGACCAGCAAAGAGTCCGAGGACATTCAAACCTCCTCGTCCCCTCAGACAAACACGACCTCCGTCAGGCTTTGTGAGGTTTAATATTTTAAATCCAGGCGCAGAGATCTTATTACATGAAGAGGAGCGGGGGTATCCGCTGACTGTGACATTACATAATAACATATACACCATAAAAACAGAGCTGCATTAGACCCAGCACTGAGCTAGAACAAATCCGGGGCGGTCTCTCTCTGGGCTGGGAGGACTGTTTGCCATATTGTGCTGACACATTTTCTCTCTGCGTCACTGTCCTTCTGCCCTCCTTTTCAGGCGCTGCCAGTGCCTCTTAAATCTATTGATAAGGTGCCATCTATCACTGTGTGTGTCCAAGGCTCCGTATGTGTGTGTGCGTGTGGATATGTGTGTGTGTGGCTGTTTGTCTCTGTTTTTTTCCCGTGTTTGCATAAGTCATCAACTAATATTTTTAATTTTTTCTCTCTGATATAACAGAATGTGGAAAAATGTGAGAAGTGACAAAATTACTCAACTACTCGTCAGAATTAGAGTGCAACTTTCTAACCTTGCATTGCAGTTGGATCTTGCCAAGCTCCAATCTACATCGATTGTGAGCCCAAAGTGGCATGGTCCAGTCCTTTAAAGCAGGAAGAGGTGGGGGCTACGAGTGAGATGACAACAGTGACTGCTTGTAAGGAGATTAGTATTGATGCTAACAGCTTAAGTACAGTGTTGCCAGATTTTTCTACTGAAATAAGCAACCAGGTCGATAGAAACAAGCCCAAAACAAGCAACCTCCAGCTCATTTTTTCTAATGCGACATATTACTTCATTTTTTAAGAGAAATCATACATTACATTTCAATTTCGCTGTGACATTTTTTTTTATGTTGTCTCTTAATTTACTTATTCAACATCCTTTTGTTTGGCGGTGGAGCATCTTTGTCTTTATCCAGAAGTGAAGGTTAAGTCAGCCGTGGCAGAAACCTCAAATCAGGTCATGGTCTAGTGAATTTGTTAAGCACTGTATATATACAAAAATACATATGTACATATTTATACACATAAACTTACTTCCAAACCTAACATGAATCCACCATGAGTTCAGCACTTTGCCACAACCAGTAACAGTTACAGTGGTGAGAGAAAAACCTGTAAACAGCGGGCCTTTTACTTCAAAATCTGAGCCACTTTCTTTGGAAAAACAGTTTAGATTAAGAACAAACTATTAAAACAAGTATTTGCAGTGATGGTTTGCAATAATGTGAAAAGGAATTTAACTTGCAAATTGCTCTTTAAATGAAGCATTTCCATTTTATCTTGTTTGTACTTCTGGTTCTTGGAAGCTCTTTACTTTATTTAATCAGCAGAGAATTTCTCTGATTTACTGCTTTGTGCTATAAAATGAAAACACACATTTGGGGAGAGTATCGTCTAATAAGCTCTGAACAGTTGGGAAAATTAAACCAAAACAAACAGTTTTGCATATTAAAGGTTTATTTGAAGTAAACTAGGTTGATGTTGTTGGAGTTATTTTACCTAAGTGATCAGTCTGAGTGTTTTTGTTCACCTGATTGAGTGGTTTTTCTCTCCCTCCAGTGGCAGGCCATCTCCCTGACGGTGATCGAGAAGGTGCAGATTGCAGCCATTATCCTGGGTTCCCTTTTCCTCATTGCCAGCATCTCCTGGCTCATCTGGTCCTCCCTCAGCCCCTCGGCCAAGTGGCAGCGCCAGGACCTGCTCTTCCAGATCTGCTACGGCATGTACGGCTTCATGGATATCGTCTGCATAGGTGAGGGGAGAGTGACACCAAAACATGAACATAAAAACACACCAGCGGTGAAAACTGAGCTGCAGTTACAGATTAATTAAACATTAATGTTAAATATGAAGATGGAAGAAGAAAAAGGTCGATTAATACACTTTACAATAACTCAGTGGGAGATACAGAGTGTTAATAATGAGTGGGCCTGAGAATATCTGGATGGGCCTAAATATTTTCCTTTTTGTTTGATTTTATTTCATATAATTCATCACCACATTTTCATTCTTTTGTTCTTAAGTTATAACATTAATAAATATACTGTCAAAATGAATAATCTATTGCAGTAAAATTAACTTTTTAATCTATTTTAATGTATTCACTTCTACAGCAACACAAGAATATTTTAACAGCTTCAAAAACTAGAATTTACTTTTCTTTGTATATGCAAAATAACAAAAAATCTCTTAACTTAAGAGAAGATGTTCTGAATATGAATCACTTTAAGCAGCTGCCCTGAATTTGCCCTGAAAAAAAGCTCAAATTTGATCATATACTTGTAAATGTATTCATATTTCATTATTTTATTGAATGAATACGGACACAAACGTTGCAGCAGTTTAAAAACATATAACACCGAGTTTGATACAAAAGCTAAACTATATGATCTAATGCACATTTAATGTCTTAACTTACTTTTAAGATCTTAGAACCTGAAAGTTGAGTGTCTGAAGTCGCTGGATCCTCTAAACTTTATCCTTACTGTTTTAATTTTTACAAAAAAGATTGATGTGATGCTGAGTTGTCAGGATTTCTGTAAAAGGCCTAGTCAGTGTGTATCATAATACATATTGTATCTAGCTTCTGTATCACGATAAACAGTTTATTGTATCATTAGGCTGCTGGAAACACCCAGCCCTGCTAAATAAGACCCCATGTGGATGGATGCACACGCTTGTATGAACCTTTAAATATTATTAGTGCCTTCATTGATGTGTAATTTACCCTGTTAAATGAGCACCTAAGCACCTCCTCATCATCACAGATTTTTTATGTTGCTGAGCCCATGTTGTCCATCACAGAATGCTGCTGTTTTTATATTCAGTCCCGCCTGAGGGATCACAGGTCACCAGCATTCACTGTTGTTTTTCGGTCTTGCCCCGTATGTGCAGGGATTTCTCCAGATTCTCTAAATCTTTTGATGATATTATGGGCTGTAGATGGTAAAATCTCTAAGCTCCTGTCAATTTGCAGCGATTGTGATGTTACCCAGATGCATTTTTGTTGTGCTGGATGAAATTGTCTTTACTTCCCTGCAGCATTCAACACTTAATGTGTTTAAGGAAAAGAACAAAAGAGAATTCCACCATCTGAAGCGGCTGTAAAATATCAACCAGTCACTGCCCGAGGCCCTGCTGAGCACAGCTGACCAAATCCCTCCCTATCTGTCCTCATGCACATTTCACAAGACAGGCATGAACTCGGACTCAAAACAAGCAGCAATATAGAGCTGAAAATGAAACCAGTGCAGAAGTGCCAGAACTGCAGTTCCTTGAGTTTCCACTTGAGGCAGCCTGCAGAAAACCCAGAGGATACATGATTGTTTGTGAGGGACTAACAGCCATAAAAAACAAAATAAACATATTTTTGCTAACCCTAGTTTACGGCCTGGTTTAACAAACTGCATTATGCTTAATATCTAACATATTAAACTCCTCTCACTGTTCAAGAGGAGATTTTTTTCATTTTTAATTTATAAAGGATTTCCTGTTTTGTTTTAAGGATTTGCAAATCACCAATTCCTGTTTATTATCTTTTAATTTTACAATGTCCCAACTGTTTTGGAATATGGTTTTCTGTGTTCAGTACTCTACAAGTAATGGGTAAACATGTATGTGTTTCTAAATAAATGCTGGTGGTGTGTAGTTATAATGAAGAGTTAAGTAAAGGTATGTTTGCCAGAAAAGCAAAGACATCCGACCAGAGGACTTTCTCTGCATCAGCATAGATATATAATCAAATGAAGGTCACATTATTCAAGGACAAACCAGCACTCTGATTAAAAACCTGCATCAGTCTACATTCTGCTGGCTGCTAAGGTCATTATATGTAAAATAATATATTAATATAGAGCCGAAAAATGAAACCAGTGCAGGAGTGCCAGAACTGCAGTTCCTTGAGTGTCCACTTTAGGCAGGCTGCAGAAAACCAAGAGGTTACATGATTGTATGTGAGGAACTAACAGATATAAAAACCAAAATCATCATTTTTACAGCCTGGTTTAACAAACTGCATCATGCTAAATATCTATCATAATAAATTCCTCTCACTGCACAGAGGGTGATTTTTTTTTATATCTTACTCATTTTTAATTTATTAAGGATTTCCTGTTTTGTTTTTAAATGAAAGGCTTTGCGAATCAATCAATAAATCAAACTTTATTAGCACTTTTCATACAGAATCTTGTAGCACAAAGTGCTTTACATAAAAAAGAAATAAAAAATGAAAAAAAGTAGAAGATTGAATACAATGAAAATACAAGACCCTGCCCACCCTTGCTATCAACATACAGCACACACACTCACTAACGCACACACACAAAGACGTTAAGAAGAGATTCTAACAGCAAACAGAATTAGAGGACTTTGGAAATGCTAACCTGATTAAAAATGAGAAAACACAGGAGGTAAGACTAAAATGACATAAAGAAAAAAAATCATGATAAGAAATGAGATTAAAAAAATACTATAGGGAATAATAAATAAATAAATAACATGGTAAAATGAGATAGCCAAACTCCAAATGCATAATAAAATCAGCTAAAGTAGGATAATGAAATGAAAATCGATTTACAGAGAATAAAATTCTGAAACAATAAATCTGAACTGAAATGGAGAAATTAAACAGATCAAAAGGATTGTAATAAATGAATAAATAAGACGAGGGTAAAAGCAAATTGGATCACTTTATTCTATTTTTTAATTCTTCTAATTTTACACAATGTCCTACCTCTTTTAAAATGTGTTTGTGTTCAGTGCTTTATAAATTATAGGCTCAATATCTACGTATGTGTTTATAAATTATAACTGATGGTGTGTAGTCATTATGCAGAGTGAAGTGAAGGTGTATTTTTCCGACCAGAGGACTTTCTCTGCATCAGCATAAATATATAAACAAATGAAGGTCACATTATTCAAGGACAAACCAGCACTCTGATTTAAAACCTGCATCAGTCCACATTCTGTTGGCTACTAAGGTCGAACAAAATTACTCAAAATGTGAACCAAAAAAGCAGATGGTGCAGAGGTAGGAGGTGACAGCTCAACTAAAAAGCACAGCAGATTTGGGTTGTGTCGCAGAGAATAAAAATTCTGTTTTCTCTGAGCAAACCTGGTGGACTGTTCTTGTGCGGTGGTGAGCTGCCAGAGTTAGACAGCTCTGAGAACAGATGGCTTCAGATATCTGCACTGAGATTATTGCCAACTGTCTATTCTCATGCACAGGCGAGATGGAAAGTTCCTACCTACGAGGCTGATTGCAGCTCGTGAGGGGGCTTTTAGCATAATATTTGATGTACGGTGGTGGTGGGAATTCATTGGCTTTCATGCACTCTCCTTCACCCTGCTCCTTCCTCTTCCTCCTTTCTTCCTCTGCCCAGGCCTCATCATCCACGAGGGATCATCAGTGTATCGGATCTTCAAACGATGGCAGGCTGTCAATCAGCAGTGGAAAGTACTGAACTATGAGAAATCTAAAGACTTGGGCGACCCGGTGAGTTCGAGCAGCAAGGCGGGCGCTCGGGGGTCTCGCGGTAACCCTCACGGTCTGGCCAGCGGCAGCGCCGGGCGACAGAGCAGGAGGCTAAGAACTATTCTGAACCACCACTGTGGATACACCATCTTGCACATCCTGAGCCAACTGAGGCCCAACGACCCGCGGATCAGCGCCGCAGCCAACCGGGAGGTGGTAATGAGGGTCACCACCGTATGAGACGGTCAAGGCCGCCGTCTTCGTGTGCAGATGTAAATGAGAGCACGGACTCATGGACCTCATCTTCAATAAAAAAGACATGTGTAGGCGACAGGAGCCCTGCGAGGAGCTGCCAAACAGACAGCACACACTCTGGAGGATTTCTCCGCTTGTTTCTACTACAAAAGGAAGCCTGATGCTCCTTTTCAATAATTTAAAAACTCTTACCAATAAAGACAAAAAAGCATTAAAAGACATCAGACATAAAATGTGAGGAGGCAAAAAAAAAGTGTAAACAGGCTTTATAACCCAACCCAAGATGACAAGACGTTTTTTCCAGTCCAATATCAGGATGCACAGAGACATTTTCCTTTCATTTGATCCTCTTGCTTTGGTTTGTATTGATTCTTTTTTGGGTTTTCTTTTTTACTACTCACTTTGATTTTGTACGGATGTTTGATTTTAGAGGA
This sequence comes from Cetoscarus ocellatus, assembly GCA_037902135.1. Taxonomy (NCBI): domain Eukaryota; kingdom Metazoa; phylum Chordata; class Actinopteri; order Labriformes; family Labridae; genus Cetoscarus; species Cetoscarus ocellatus. Next base: position 391,664 of record JBAMNC010000497.1, read on the forward strand.
AATCATGTAACTCCATACATGCCAAGCATTTTCCAGACATCTATGTATAATGATCTTTGAAATTTCTACAAGCTAAAACGATGCTGGTAAAAAGACCGAAAACTGAAACATACAAACAAAACCATGAGGGGGAACCACTGACGTGACAACTGAACGAAGAGTAAAAAAGAAAAAGCATAAAAAAAATAGAAAACAATAAGATTCAGTGACACTTAACCTTTCTGCAATAAAGATACGTATGTACATTTCACAGGGAATTTTGCATGGGTATATAATTTTATTCTTCATCACATAACATAAGCACATGACAAATTTGCTCTATTTCGAATGGTGCTTGCCAAAAGAAACACTTTAAGGACATCTGATTTCATCGCACCAACTTTTTGTCGACATGACAAATGGCAGTGTGTTACAGCTATTTCAGCTAAAATACAGATTGTTGCTGCTGTGTGCTGATTCAGATTTGATAATAAGTAAACTATTGGATTAAAAACGGGGATCCATGATCTCTTAAAGCTCCGTCTCTGACTCTTCTTTGACATAATCTTTCTGAAGACCGACATCTCCAGGGAGCCTGTGCTGTTTTCATCGTTAAAGAGCCCATTTTTGCTTTAAATCAAGTTGATGTCTTCATTTTTAACCTCCGCCAAGGAGGTTATGTTTGTGCAGGAGTATGTTTTTGTCTGTTTGTTTGTTTGTCAGCAAGATTTAAAGTTTACTTTACATGGTGACAGTCTGTTTGTGTTAAAAGCAAACGTGAAGCAAGAAACACAACATTTTATTCTTTAATAAATTATACTTTTGATTTATTAAAGTGGAAATTCAGAGATGATGAGGTAAACCATTATGCTACATTTTCATATTTAGCTCTGCCAGGAGGTTATGTTTTTGCCGGCATAAGTTAGTTGGTCTGTTTGTTTGTGAGCAAGATTACACAAGAACTACTTGACAGATTTTGCTGAAATTTTGAGAAGGTGTTGGTAATAGCCCAACTTAAAAATGATTAGATTTTGGTGGTGATCCAGATAACTGCCACTAGCGAACAATCGTTTTTGTTCAATAACTGTCTAACTAATGATATTAACATGATTCTAAGTGTTAGGTGTGGGTTTTCAGGGTCGAGGAATCATATTATGATTGTCATGGACTTATTGCTTATAGATGTAACAGCAATATGTGAGCTACCTTGGCGGAGGTTTGTGTTCTTCGAGTGCATTCTAGTTGATGAATGTCAGAGTTTGTTCACAATCACTAATGTTAAAGAAACTTCTAGTTTTCATATACAGCTGTTTGCTCCTGCTCTTCCTCCCAGTGGGCCCAGTCTTCTCTGATTGGTTTACAGGTCTACTCTGTGGTCATCAGCCAGTTCAACCTGCTCGGTTCCATGTTGTCAAGGACTCTGCTGTCATTCTATCATCTATTCTCTGCACTGAGTTTGCCAGTCCGAGCCTGTTGGCTAAAACTGATGACAAAACAATGGCAGGACATCACACTGGTAGGTCTATTTGGGACGGGGATTGGGGAACAGGATGTTTTAAACAGCTGCTGATAGTACGCTAAGCTAACTTAAAAAAAACATTATCCAGTCTTCTATCCTCCACAGTCAACCTTTTGTTGCAGTTTGTTCTTGACAACTCTCCTCCACCACAGGGACCTCCAATCATCTCTATCTGAAATAGTGGAGCGCGACCCATAAGGGGACATGGCAGCACTGACAGGGGCACAGCATGTCTGGACCAAGTCTCCCCGGGATTCTGACCTCAGGTGCAAACCTGTACTGACAGTATATGACTAACAGTATGTTAACAACTTCCTTTGGATTTCAATGTGGCACTTTTCCTTTCGTTGGAACTTTATAACTTTGAATTGACCTCTTCTCTTTAAGTCCTCAAAGAAATTAACCAGAACCTTCAAAAACACAACAGCTTAAAGATAATACTCCAGGGCAGAGTTAATTTTGTTGACTAATTATTTTCAGCATAGTTTTCATCAACAATCTCTTTCCCCCTGACGAAAACTAGACAGTAACTAACAAAAACAAGTGCACATGGACAAAAACTAAAACTAAATGATCAACATACAGACATATTAAAAAAAAGGCAGTGAAAGGACAAATATATGTATGAAGAATTTGTTTGAATTTAGTTAATTACATATTATAAAATGACTAATAAGAATTATACTGATGTAAAATATTGTACAAGGAAGGTTAGAAGCCTCAGAAGGCCTTAAAAACACATCCCCTTAAATAACAAAAGTTATAGGCAGCAGTTTAAGAATTAAATGAAAAGCAAAATCAGAGTGTTACAACAAAACACGTCATAAAACAATCATATCAGATTCAAGATCTGTAAATTATGTTTCGTTAAATGAATGACCTTCTTAAAGCTCGAATGGCTGTAGGCTATTGGACATTTAATGGTGGAGCTGATGCTACACTTAAATCCTCCAAACAGTATCAGACCTTTAATATTTACTTCCTCTTTAAATCTTTATTTATTTAATGCAGTTCTAAAAAAAACAGAGTCCTCAGCAGGAGCTCTTTGAGGCAGAGTTTAGTATTTGAGGACAACAGAGCTCTGAGCTAAATCTAAAGGGCAGCCTGGTTATTTGCTGTCATTAATAACATGGTGATGATTGGCTTGTTTGTGCTCATATTTCCTGATGTCACCCTCACAGTCTCTGTAAAAGCTTTACTGGGACACCTGCAGACTGCAGTTACTGTCTGTGCCTTTAGTGAAACATTTAGTGAGAAGCCTTCATGAGGCACCAAATCGTCTGTGGTGTTTACTCCGAGCTGACAGCCAAACTAAAGTGTGTCAGGGAACAACAACTCAGAGTCTGTCGCCCCTCAGTGGCTGCTGCTCATGTCCACAGTCACCTCAGCCTGAATCCATTTCATGTCCCAAAGGAGGAAGAAAAACAAAACACACAGTTTCTCCTGACAGCTAGAGGGCGATAAAAACGCCTGCAGCAGGAGGGAGGATCCTGCTGGGCCTCGGGTAAGATCTGTTTTTATTGATCAGATGCTATCAAAACAAATCTGTAATCCAAACCAAGAGAAAATATAAATAACTAAAAAAACTGGTAACCAATTTATCATTGAAAAAAGTCAAAATAATCTGACAAGTCGCCTTTAGTTCACATCCACAATTAATTAATATTTTATTATTACAAATTATATATTACTACTTAAAATAATACTACAAAACAGTTGTTGACGTAGTTCTTCTTCTTCTTATTGTTATTATTAATATTATTAGTAGTAGTATTACTAGTGTCATTACTCTTATTTAAATTGTCTTGATTGTAGTTTTAGATACAATAACATACGTACACATAGTACATGATTGTGTATTTTTTTAAGTTTAGAAAACAAAAAATATATAAAATAAGACAAAAAGAAAACGAAATAAATAAATGAATGAATGTGTGAATAAATAAATGAACTAAAACATAATAAATGAAAAGAAATAAAATAGGAAATAAGTATAAAAACAGGATGGATGTCATGTTTCACTTTTGTTATTTACTTTTATTATTCACAGGATGAAATCTGTCTTTATTCACAGAAACCATTATTAATATCATATCCAAAAACTACTTTATTTTCCATCAACTATTCTTCTTTTCAAACACACACACACTCACACACATTTATATAGATAGAAAGGTAACTATTTTTATTGATTTTATGTTATTTTATTAGATTATTAGTCTATTGACTGAATTATATTTATATTTTTTTCTTCAAATATTACGTATTGTTTTTTAAATAATCATTTTTACATCCAGAAACATTGCAGATTTTTAACAATGTTGAATTCGCCACATGAAGACATTCATTTATTTCGGTTCTATTTAAGTGTAGTTTTCATCTTAAGTCAGCATTTCATTTTATTTTGATGTTTTACCGGAAACAAACCATTTTTGTATCCTGAGACCTTCATTTTCAAAACTTAGGAAAACGCAGTTTTATTTCTTTACCAGAAAAATTGAAACTTTGCTAATTGTTACTGTTTTTCTGTGCACTTTATTGTTCTGATAAAAACAATCGAACATACCTGTGGTCTTTTATTTTGGTAGTGTGTCGGTCTTCAGTGAGTCTCGCGCTCTCGGGCTCAGAATCAGCTCGAGACCTCAGAGTAAATCAGGTCACGGGACGGAGGGTGCAGAAACTCCATGGAGAAAGTCTCACTGAGTCCGTTTGTTAAACATTACCGGTGTGTTAGACTTTTGTCCTCGCGCTCTCTGCCCCCCTCCTCCCGCCTCACCTGTCCGGTCAGGTAACACCCTCACGCGCAGGGCTGCCGGATTTTCCTGCTTCTCGTAAAAATAGTTGAGCGGAAATAAGAAGAGAGAAATGAATCAGATTGTAGCTCAAAGGTCTGCTGCTCGGTTTTATATCCTGCTGTGACTTTACATGAAGTTTAGAGAGAAGGACGTCAACGCAACAGACGAAGAAGAAGATGTTCTCCTTCCTGCGTAAAGGTGAGCTCTCAGGTGTTTTCACTTGAACTTATGCGACGTTTCTTACGTTTTATCAGCTTTTCATGTTAGAGGAGGAATTTATGGTCGTCTATGTTTAGCCTAGGGATACGTGGGGAGAAAAACAGGTGTCCTGCTGTAGTGAAGTTAGTTTAGTTTTTATTGTTTTTTCATTATTTACTGAATTAACTCTTAAAAAGTTAAGTCGCAGATCAGGCAGTTTCACTCCAAACCACTGATTCGCTTTCTATTGTCATGTTTTCCTTTCCATTTGTAGGTTTTGGCCACTTTCCAAAATATAACGAATGGATTAAGTTGAATGTTTCACATCAAAACTACAGTTCAAAGTTTTGTTTTTCTTAATTTATTTCTCTGTTTTTCTTCATGATTTTAAACGTGCTGTTTTAACTGTTTGTTTTGAAAGTGATGTTTTTATTTGTTAATTATTTTATAATTACTTCCTTTTGTTTATGCTCCTGTTCTCACTTGAGATTTGCCAAATATTAAGTGCATTGTAAATAGATGTAATATTATTATTATTTAATTTTTGTTGTCATAAATAATAATACAGTGTAAACAGTACTGATTAGGGATGTGAATCTATAAGATTTTATTGATACAAAGCCATTAACGATGCTGCTTATTGATCCGATTCTTTAACAAGTCCCTAATTGATTCCTGCTGATTTTCTCTGTGGACAAATGTTGGCATATAGGTTTTTCAGTGGCAACAATATCAAACTGATATTGATTCAATTCAGCACTGCACATACAATTGATGCTGCAAGTTGCTGATGTTTCCACTAACAGAAAGTTCTGGAGTGAGCACCTTTTTGTTGAAAGTGAAGTCACAATTGTGACCACCTCTGACCTCCATCAGTGGAAGGAATTGATAAGGGAATTGATAAGCAAAAAGACCATTGATATTGATTCTTTGAGGGAGTTGTTATCGATTCTCAGCTAGCATTGGCTTTTGATTCCCACCCCTAGTACTGATATAAGACTTTATTATGTTTACTCTTACTTGGTGTGTTGTAAAGGTTTTTTTGATGAGTAACAGGGTTTTTTTTAAATACACCATCTCCATTTACACCATCTGAAAATTCTCAGCACTACTAAAGAATTGGAAAAAACAGTTCCAGTTAAGAATCAATAACAGCTCCCTCAAGGAATCGTTATCATTCGTCTTCTTGCTCATCAACTCCTTCCACTTCATTCTGCATGCCCTGTGAGTCAAGGACGCCATGCTCTCATCAGAAACACTCAGCAGAAATGATGACAAAGTGAATGCCAAAAATTTAATTATGGCATTCAGGGGGTAGAAGTGGTCAAAATTATGGCCTAATTTTTTGACAAAATGTCATTTATTGCATCTGGTGGATGGACACAACAGCAACTTGTAGAAGCATTTGTCTATACTGAATATCACTGAGTATCAGGACTGATGTGTTTGATATTTTGATTTTGTGTTTGAAGATCTATGTAAGCCGACTTTTGCCTACACAGAAAATCAGCAGGAATCGATAAGGGAATCATTAAAGAATCGATCATGGCATTGGTGTCAATAAAATCTCCTAATTTCCCATGCCGAGCTCTGTTCATGCAGAGGATTGTTGCTAGAATTTGAAAATTTAACAAAGTGAACATCACGTTTCATGTGTTTTGATTTTCATGATATCATGTCATAGGGCTGCTCAATTATGGCAAATATCACAATCACAACTGTTTTAACAGATATTAAGCTCTAAATTATGAAACTTGATAACCCACTGATTTTAAAACACCTACCACAAACTTTAATTGAACACCTAAGCTTTTGACTAGGGATGCACGACATTATCAGTACGATAACCGTATCAGCAGATATTGAATTTGGCCATTTATATTCCATATATTAGCAGTTTTATTGGCAACATACACAAATGTACCATATTTCCGTATTTTACCTCACAGAAATAGACTCACATTGAAAAACACAAGTCAATTTTCCTACTGTAAAGACTCCCTGTTCTTGATGAATAGTATCAGTATTGATTGTGGCAAAAATGCGTTTGGTTATCATTATCATTTTTATTATTTTAGCATGAATCATAGGATTGTATAATAATATAAATAAGTAAACAAATAGTTCAAAATGTCATGTGGCACAGTGGTCTCATAACTGTGGGAGGCAGTATTTGAGATTAAAATTTGATCAGTTGCCCAACTCTAGCCAAATAAAAACAGTGCAGGTCCCACAAGTACACACGGTGGGATAAAAGTAAATTCAATAATGCAGGTACAAAATTAGAGGCACTTTACTTTACTGCTGCTTTACACATATTTGTAGGGCTGTTTTTAGACATTATTTTTTACCTCCTGAGATATAATTTACGTTTTTTGGGGGGAAACTTTCAAATAAATGCTGTGTATTTTTATGAGCGAAATTAAAATAAATTTTAGGATTTTTTTTCTATGGACCCACTCATTTGTTCACTGCACACTTCAGTTCCCCTGACAGCAAATAATTCACACGCGTTAACATGCAGAGGGGAGTGTTTCTTCATAAATTTACAGTGACTAGTTACTGCGTTTTTGTGACATATGTTATCAACCATTTCTGATTATGTTACAACCCTGCTCTGAAATTAAGCCTGTGGCAAGTGCTACCTGTAGTCTGCACATTTTACATGCAGGAAACGCACCAGTGGTTATTTCAGGTGTTTCTTACTGTAGAGAGTCAAGGAAGTGAATATATTGGCAGTTTTGCTCTCTATTCAACAACACACAGATGGCAGCATGACATGCTTTAAGTCACATGACTGATTTTATATTTTATTTGACATCCTTTGTACTAAAGGTAACAACTGCTGGAGTCAAATTCCTTGTTTGTGTCACATTCTTGGCAATAAAAAACAATTCTGATTGTAAGTCCTGGGATATGACACTTGGACACATGGGATTGTGATGTTTGAACCAGGGATATTGGATTTTTGCTGATATTTCAAGACTTATTTTGGCCAATTCCAATTTATAGAAATGACTGAATATAGTTATTTTTAGATTACACCTACGTCATATAAAATGACGAAATGTATTTTTTGCAACATAAAACTTCCAAGTCTTTGAAATAAGAACAGCCAGGGCACCATAAAAAGTAAAAAGGAGAGTGAGTGCATTAAGTAGTAATTATTGAATTCCAAAATATGATGTGTTAGCATTATTTTGCAAATACTTCTGCACAATTTGAGTGTAGACCCGAGACAAAGTAAATGTAGATTATTTTCAAGGGGTGTCCCGATACAACTTTTTCACCTCTGATACGATACCGATATTGCAGCCTTGAGTATTGGCCGATACCGATATCAATCCGATACGATATCAGCAGGAATCAAACATACTTTTATCACTTATTTTGTCATATGGACTGTAAGAAAAGGCTTGACCAAGTGAGATTACTCAAACAGAGAACAGTAGTCAGCGATAGTAGATATGAGAAAAACTGACCCATTTTTTATGAACCAGTGGGTTAAATAAATTTTAACCTTTAACATAAGAATATACTACAATAAAATAAAATAAAATAAAAAATAATAAATTAGGAGTACCTGAAAAGTCACCTCAATAAATCCAATAAAAACAAAACCAGTTATTTTTAAATTGCAAAATAATCACTGTGTTTAACTTAAACATAAGTATATTGTACAACTGAATTAAATAAATAAAAAATAATTTAGAATAGACTGCTTATACCGGAGTGCTTATATCAGAGATTTTAGATGCAGGCTGATATAATCCGATATCGTTTTTTTTTGCTGATATCGGACCGATATCCGATATCAATATCGGATCGGGACACCCCTATTGTTTTCCATCCCTGTTATGACGTGATCTTTAAAAGAAAACAAAGCAACAAACAAAACAGGCAAAACATTTCAGAGTAGAACAACATTAGGACTGAAAGTTATTGATCTATTTGTGCATTATTGTTGATCATTTCGATCCATTTAGGGCGCAGCAGTGGTGCAGCAGGTAGCGCACGTTCAATCCGCGGGTCGGAGAGGATCTTTCTGTGTGGAGTTTGTATGTTCTCCTTGTGCATGCATGGGTTCTTTCTGAGCACTCCAGCTTCCTCCCACAGGCCATAAACGTGCTTATTAGGTTGATTTGTGACTCTAAATTGCCCTTAGGTATGAGAGCGAGCGTGAATGTTTGTCTGTCTCTCTATGTGGCCCTTCGATTGGCTGACGACCAGTTCAGGTGTACCCCGTCTCTCACCCAGTGTGGGATAGTCTCCAGCCCCCCCCCCCCCCCCCCCCCCCCCCCCCCCCGACCCCGAAAGGGCATAGATAATGGATGGATGGATTTTGATCTGTTCAGTATGTTTGGGAGTAAATAATTTAGCTCTAACCCTCTGCTCAACTGTGCTTTCTCTCTCTGGTGGTGTTTGTGTGTGAGGCAGATTTAGTCCTGTGTGCACTGTGATTATGTCGGCGACTGTAATCCTGTTATAATTATACTCTACCTGTTTGCTTTCAGACCGAGGCCCCCCACCTGAACACATCCACATCTCCTGTCTGCCGCCCAGTATTCCCACAGATCAGGAGCCAGAGCTAACAGCGGGAACAGGTACTGCTGATGTTTGTTTTGTAGACAGTTTGTGTTTTCATCAAGGAGGTTTCAGTGCCAAATGAAAAATCTCTCAGAAACTGTTTGGGCTAAAAACTCAAAAAGACATTCTTGCAGTCAAACTGTGCAGTAAATCCCTTTGCTGCTTTTAAAGGAGATTCACGTCATTCTTCTTTAAGGCAGACAGACTTTACAACCCAACTTTACTGGAATAAATGTACAGTTAGTGTGATTATGTTGTGGCAGTTCATCCTGAAATAACAAAAAAATAATCTTATATAACCAGAAAACAGAAGAATGGGTAATATAAATGGCCATAAATGTCAATTTCCACGTCCACAATATTGCTTGTTGTGTGTTTTTTGTATATTTTGCTCATGATAAGAGATTTCCGGTGTTCTCAAAGTGTGCCCTGAGTTATCATAAAAACAATATTGCTCACATTGGACTTCCTGCCGTCCTGTCTTACCTAGTTACGTAACTACATCACACCTGATTCCAAATCACATCTCAAAATAAAATCAGCTGTGAAGTAAATCAATGACAACACTTAGATAACAAACTTGATCCTGCTGAGACAAACAAAATTACTAATTATGGGAAACTGCTCTAACAATATGTATGCAGTCTTATTTTATGCTAATGTTACCCACATAAAGCAGCATTTTTGTGATTACTCCACTTTTGCTTATATATATAAATATATCACAATATCTACTGGATAGATTCTCAGAGGATGTATCCTGATGACTTTACTGAGCCGATACCTTAAGGCACTTAGGCAGCCCTAAGTTTTGAGCTTGTTTGGCATCAGCATTAACATTGCCAAAAAAAAACTGACAATAAGACATTGTCATTGTCAGTTGTGCATGATAAGTCTTTTTGGGGAAATCAGACAGCAGATCTTTCTTATTGGGATAAGAGTTGCTATTATTTTTCTTTGTCAACTGAAATAAAATAACTCAGTTTTACATAAGCTAACAGCTTTGTTCTCTTTCTGATCTCTTACTTCCTCATTACTCTCCTCTATCTGTCAAAGTTTAATACACCATAGGATTAATTTTGTTGTCTAATTATTACCTCCGCCAAGGAGGTTATGTTTTTGCCGGCGTTTATCTGTCTGTTTGTTTGTCTGTGTTCAAAATAACTTGAAAAGTTCTGAACAGATTTGGATGAACAGTTAGGACTACAGAAAAAATCACTGGCACCCCCCTGCCCTCCATCCAGGAACTGTACTCCTCCAGAACCAGCAAGAGGGCAGGGAACATCATCAGAGACCCCACTCACCCTGGACATAACCTGTTCTCCCTCCTCCCCTCTGGCAGGCAACACAGAGCCCAAAGGACCTCTAGACTCAAAAACAGTTTCTTACCTACTGCCATAACTCTTCTAAATAGCTGAATGTTGTATCTATTGCACTACTAAACGGTCATATATTCACCTTCACTGGTCGACTCACCTTCACTGGTCACTGATCCAATTGCACTACACTGTGTACTTTGCACCAATTGTATATATATTTATTTTTTTCTGCACACGTGTATATACATATATGTATATATACATATTTTTCTCTTTTTCTACTAAGTGTACATACCCTTTTTCTACTAGGTGCATACATATTTTTCATCTAATCAAACTAGGTGTATATATATACATATATTTTTCTATTATGTTCATGTCTTTATTTGATGCTGTTATTCCATGAGCGATACCAACTGCTGAAACCAAATTCCTTGTATGTCATAAACATGCTTGGCCAATAAAGATGATTCTGATTCTGATTCTGATGAAATTTTCAGGAATTGTCGGAAATGGGATATGGAAGAACTTATTAAATTTTGGGACTGATCCGGGTCACCTTGGCGGAGGTCTGCGCTCTCTTGAGTGCTTTTCTAGTTTTCGTCATAGTTTTCATCAACAACCTTTTTCCCTTGACGAAAACTAGACAGTAGAGCACATGGAACAAGAGCACATGGAAAAAAACTAAATTAAATCAAATTTTTATCAACAAATAAAACAAGACTAAAATGTTTCACAGAGACTTAATCCAATCAGACCTAATTTGGTCATGTAGAAAATAGGGACAAGTTAGGAGTATATCCAATCACAGCTACTTTGGTTGTGTGGAAAGGTTGGATGAGTTAAGAGGGACATCCAATCACATCTGCCTTAGCTTCGTGGTGGTGAGATAAGTGGAGGAGCGATCCAATCAGAGCTCCTCTCTTTATGAATTGATATATTCATGTAGAGCAGGTTCACTGTCTGTTGTCAGTTCTGGTATTGTAACTGAGATGCTCTGCCAGGTAGCCTAAATAAAGGTGACTGCATTTCACACAAAAGTTACATTTGTTTCTCTTAATTTATACATTCAGACTTTACTAGCATTTAGTAAAGGGTTATTAGATGTTTCATTTTATCCAAGTAAAACATGACTCCAGAAATTCAAGGAAACATAAAAAATACCTGACCCTTTACACTTCATATTTTAGTTGACTAAATTTACAGTAGATTTCATCGACTGAAATGTTGTGAAATTTCATCAACTAAAACCAGACTAAAATTAAAACAATTTAGATGACTAAATTTTGACTAAAACTGAAATATATTTTAGGCAAAAGACTATAACTAAAACTAAATTAAAAAGTGCTGTCAAAATTAACACTGATACCCTGTAAGTTTTTTGTGTCAGGATTAAGTTTCAGAGGCTCGACTGTAACAGACTGTCTTTTGTGTGTTTGACCAGGTGAAGTGGTGGAGGAGAAAGCAGTGATTCAGACCACACACACACACAGAGTCACAACGCCCTCCGTCTTCCAACAAAAACAGAACGATGAGCCTCTTTCGAGTACCTACTTTGAGCAGAGGGTCCCTGTTCCTGAAGACCACAGTGAGGTAACCCCTGAGTTCATTAGAAAAAGCGCTTTATAAGCTCAAGTCCATTCACCGTTTACCATTCCTTCTTCCATTACATAAAGCAACTGTACGTACATATTAGGGATGCACGATATTAGATTTTTATCAGATATGCAGATATTTTTTAATTCTTTATCATCGATGCAGATACCGATATTTCTGGTCAAGAGCACAAGCTCTGTACTTAACAAAAATTGACTGGTTTCTTTCAGTGTTACAGTATTTTTTTGTGAGGAACAGATGTAAAACAAGAAAAACAGCATTTAACTCTTGCAGAAATGAAACCCTTGATTTTTGAATGTACCCATGCAGTGATGAGAAGGTGCATCAGTATTGTACATTTGTGTGATTTGCCGATATTCTAGCCGATATATGGCCGATATGTGTGGCTGATATATTGGCTGTAAATATCTGCAAAAATGTCAATATCGGCCGATACCGATACTTAACTATTTAGGCTGATATCAGCCGACACTGATATCAAACCGATAATGCCCTGCATCCCTAGTACATGTATATATTTATATATGTACTGAAAATGAAAAAAGTAATGAAATGTTAACTTAAAGTAAAACAAGAAATAAAGATGTGTAGATATTTTTATGGACATATATAAAAAAAATTGAAGGAGTGTAGACATTAAAACCTTGGTGAAGGAGATACATGTAAGTTATTGGAAAGAAAAAGTAAATGAAAGACAAATATGTTTAATTACAATAGGCTTGGGCAGCACGGTGGCGCAGCAGGTAGTGCACGTGCCTCACAGCAAGAAGGTCGGCATGCATGGGTTCTCTCTGGGCACTTCAGCTTCCTCCAGGAGACCTAAAGCATACTCATCAAGTTAATGTGTTGTCCAAATTGCTCTCTATGTGGCCTTGTGATTGGCTGGTGATCGGTTCAGGGTGTACCCCGCCTCTCGCCCAGTGTCAGCTGGGATAGGCTCCAGCCCCCCGGGACCCTGAAAGGCGATAAGCAGTATAGATAATAGATAGATGGATCGATCGAATAGACTTAAATTATTGTAGAAGTGGGGAAGAAAATTGATATGAAATGATAAAATAAGTAAATAAAGGGAATGTCCTCCTACATGCTGGCACTTAGATTTGATGTAGTTCCTTAAAGGGTCCCTGATCTTACAGCACCCCTCTAAATGACCTCTAATAGAGAGGGTTATTTGCTCTTTGATCCATTAGGTAATATTTGGGGCTGTCCATGAGTCCATTTTGATGTAACACACCTTTTGGCAGCTGTAATCATAACATTTTTCACTCGCTGGGAGCCGGCTCTGCAGCTTTTGATTCTCTCTCTTGGTCTGAACGCCATCAGCTGCAGCACAAGTCTGACAAGGTGGATAGCTGCACGTTATCAGTGTCACGATTTATTTCTCCCATAGGGAGGGTTCAGCTTCCGTAAGCTGTGGGCCTTCACCGGGCCGGGGTTCCTGATGAGCATCGCCTACCTGGACCCGGGTAACATCGAGTCCGACCTTCAGTCTGGAGCTAAAGCTGGCTTTAAGGTAAGACTGAAACTGCATCTTCTTCAGATATTTTTTACTTCTTCTACTCAATGGCCAAAAAAACACCAGGAAAAAAGACTTTGGGAATATACATCATAATTTCCCAAAACTCAAGGTTACATCTTTGAACTCCCTGTTATGTTTCAGCAAAGACTGGAGATTTAGTCTATAATCGCATTACAAGCAGCAAGAAAGAAATCCTCCAAGAAGCAGGAACTTGGAAATGTTTGATGATTTTCCTACAAAATAAAACTCTCCTAAAGTTTTTAGGAAACCGAGCAGCTGCATTTCAGTGATAAGGCTGCAATTTGTTGACGAGAAAGCAATGCTTTTATATGAACTGAAGTGCTTCATATTCGTTACTCTTGGGACTTTTTAGGTGCATGAAATATTATTTCCAAATGACTTTATTAAAAAAAAGGAAAATGCTCGGCTTATTCTTTGACTGTGATGACCAAGCATTCAGGATTAACTTCTTTAAGCTGACGCAGCTGGAGAAATGTGTTTCCAAAGTTTGGTTTTAGAAATGAGAAAAAAACTTTTTAGAGAACGTTTTCATATCACTTTAATGTAAATTTTATTACAGTATGATTTAGAAATATCATTCAGCACATCACTGAAACAGAGGGACTCACAGCAAAAATCAAAATCCCCATTATTTTAAAAGATATTAAGATGATAATTTAAAGACGCATATGCTTACCAGCCACTTTATTAGGTACACTTGTTCACCTGCTTGTTCACACAAATGGCTGATCAACCAATCACATGGCAACAACTCCATGCATATAGATTAGATTAGATTAGATTAGATTAGATAGAACTTTATTAATCCCTTTGGGAAACTCCCCCAGGGAAATTAGGATTCCAATAGCAGTTTGAAAAGTAGATAGTATTTTATCTAAAAAGATAGATATAAACAAATATATATACATGAAATAAATATATAAATAAATAAATAAATAAAAATAAATAAATAAAAATAAGTTAGGCTTGTAGACATGTCCAAGAAGACCTGCTGAAGGTCAGACTGACATGATTGTTGCTGCCAGATGGTCTGAGCATTTCAGGAATTATCGATCTACCAGAATTTACACACACAACCATCTCTAGGGTTTACAGAGAGTGGTCTGAAAAGGAGAAAGTATCCAGTTAGTGGCAGTAAGCTTTAAAAAACACTTAGTAATTGAACTATATTATTGTATTATCCAGAGCATTTTAAACCTATTCCGTGCGTACTACTTTTTAATTCTTTATCATCGATACAGATACCGATATGGCATTTTAGTTACCCAGCTATAATTATTTTATTTTAAAGCGGGATGTATGAATAAATGAGTATAAATGTGTTGTGATCCTGGAGAAACGCCTTCTCGTTTTGTTGTTACCTTGGTATTATAACAGAAGGACAATTAATCTCAATTTGATTTGATTTATTTAATATTAATTATGGTGTTTACTTAGTCGTGTTTAACCAAAATTGCAATTAAAATCTAAATTTGATGAACTGTCTCGCCCAATAAACTGCTGAAAACAAAGATACATTATTTGACTATTATAATTTAATCATTCTTTCTAAACCTGTTTGTTTGTGTTTAGTCCTGCATACAGTTTTTCACATCTATTTTAGCTACGTCCTCTGAGATAATTTTTTCAGCGTATTTCTGCTCAGAGAACCCTGTGTGTGCTCAGAGGATGGTTTATTAACAGCCCATGCCTCCGTCTCTCTCCCATCAGCTGCTCTGGGTGCTGCTGGGAGCCACCATCATCGGCCTGCTGCTGCAGCGTCTGGCCGCTCGGCTGGGCGTCGTCACCGGGATGCACCTCGCTGAAGTCTGCCACCGCCAGTACCACACTGTGAGAAATCATCTCTCTGTTTGTTTTCTCACTGGGCACAGAGTGGCTCTAGAAAGAACAAAGAAAAACATAGATGTGCTCAGTGGTGTTAATCATTGGCCGCCATCTTGGAAATGTGCTCTCTTTATCACCTTTGAGTGGAAACAGGCATGACGGTGGAGCTGTGGTGGAGCTGTGGTGGGCTTTGAGCCCCCAGCAGCTACAAGGTGCCATCTGTCAGTCATCAACCTCAATATCAATGCCCCTAAATATTGTCCCTGTCTGGCCAAAACCGCTTATCTCCATTTCTTATGGTTTTCATTTTTTTTCATAAATTAGTGCAGTAGGTCACCTTCAGTCAGTGAAAGGGTTTCACACATTTTAACTCAATGAAGTGTCCCAAAAGTTAATTTTCTATCGGGACGAGACATTATTAATTTATTCAGTAGAACATAAGAGGTTTGTGCCTGATAGTGACAATGTGCAGTATGTTCATACCTCAAAGCCTTATTATCATCGAAACAGAAAAGATATAAAAATACTTCAGCTTTACATTTTTAATGACATTGTTGTAAATATGAGCAATTTCCTCTTACAAATGTGGTAAAGCATAAAGAAAAGAAAGAATATGTATATATATAAATATATATATATATGTGTGCCCAAGAAGTGAATAAATTAATGATAAAAAACGCGCTTACTGATTTGATATTCTTATTCAAAAGTGTAGTGTTTTAGTATACTTGTTGTATTGTTGATAATAATTACAATAATATTAATAACAATGTCGTTATTATTTTATTTTATTCTTTTAATTGCTATTGTTATTATTTTGTTATTAATACTACTAAAATGCATATCAAAATGCCTCTGCTTGTATCAAAAAATTGCATTTTGATTTGACTTTCAATGAGGATTCATCGGTTTTTTTACAGCAAAACCATAGTGGACACTAAAGGAGCTGCAGTCATTGGTGCTTCTTATAATCTTTATTTTTCAACAATGTGGTTGCCTCTTGATAAAACCACTACATTTTAATTCATTAAAAATTGCTAATGTTAAAATCTGCAAAAATATCTTTATGAATTCATTCTATTTGTAAAGACACCATGTACAATATTAAACAATAATTTTTCCATTTGATGCGTTGTACCAGAGTTAGCTTAATGCTAGTTTACATCTGCAGTCCCTTGGCCGGTCATAATCAAAACATGAATTCAGATACAAAGTCAAAAAACTCTCAAAAAGCTTCTTTATAACAAAAATGAAAGTAGATTGATGTGTTCCTTGCCTTCTGTGATTATAGATTTAACTTAAAGGAAACAAACAAATTAACCTGTGGAGTGAATAAATAGTATGAAGATGTACAATCAGTGGAGTGGAGTTTGATGGGGACACAAAATTTCAGAGGCTATAAGCAGAAATAATCCCAGTTTACTGTTACGGCCTCGTTGCATAAGCAGATTTGTTCTAACAGCAGCTTTAATCTGAAGATTATTTCATCAAGATTGTGCAGAGGGATCTCAGAAAAATGACAGAAAATATTAAAATTCATTGTTTAAAGGTGTTGAGACATGATGAATTATTCATGTGAATATTTCTAAATCCAGCCTGTGTAAAAATATTCTGCGTACGTGATACCTGAGAGGAAATATTGACTGTTATAAAGTCTCAAGGCTGCTGATCATGTGACCCGTTCTTTTGTTTCTATTTCTGTCCTCTGGAGCCGCCCGCTGTGTTTCTGCTGGACAAGTTTTAACTGTTAAAGGAGCAAAAGACTCTGAATTTACATTTTTTTCTTTTGGACTTCCAGTCTGATCCCATCAGTTTTAATTTTACACATCATAAAAATAAATCTTTCTCTACAAAACTTTTAGAAATTAAGACTTTGCAAAGTTATTTAAAGGGCAACCAAATGCAAGGAAGGGAGCAACAAAACACACAAGAGTCAAAACTGAAAGAGACAAAAGCAGTGAAACAGATAAAAGCCTAACAAGCAATAGAAAGATGAAACTATCAGAAGCAGTAAAACTAATTAGGCAAAATGAAGAAGTGAAAGGCCAAATCATTTAAAAGAAGAAAAGCTTAAAAGGAATGGGGAAATTAGGAGAATCAGTCATTTGAAAGAGTAATGAGATAGAATGAATAGTTAAAAGATGATTACAGATTTGTTAATTTGACACAAATTAGACTGGAAAGAAACTATGGGGATCAAAATATGTCATTTATACTGCAGTTTGTTTAATTTGATATCATAACAGATTGCTCACCCGAAAATCAACTTTTATTTTAGAACAAAGTTGGACTGATTTATCCCTACTAATGCAAAAAGCCAAGTATATGTTTATGAATGAGCCTATATTCTGCTTTTTTGAGTTTCTTCTCTGCATGATAGAGCACTTCCCTCAAAAAGACCTACCAGTGTGACATCATACCATTGTTTCGTCATCAGTTTAGCCCATTGACCCATGGTAGAAAGCCCAGTGCAGAGCAGAGACGTTAGAATGAACGCAGAGTGGTTGACAACATTGCGCCAAGCAGTGCTTATCTGACCAGTCACATGGGCTCATCTGCTTCAAGATTTGACCCGGCAGACCTGTCAACCAATCAGAGCGTCCCAGGACGGGAAGAGAGGCCTAAAGGGATACGCCAACATTTTTTGTTTTCGTGTCTTGCCTTACTCCTGAGTCCATGACAACCAGATACACCATTCTTTAGACTGTGCGAGCAGTAGCAAGGCAGAGACGGGCAGAGCTCGCCCACCGCTACTTAGCTTAGCTCAAACTCTGAGAGTCAGTTGGTAGTGTTAGCCTGCCTCTGCCTGCAGTCATCAGATAAACTCTGTTGTGGATCTTCGTCAGTCCCGAAGAAATCATCCTCGTCCTCTTTTATAAAGTCACTCATAATCCTTAGTACCAATCTTCTTTGACTCGTAAACAGAGGATTTATTTGATGACCTACTAACAAGGACGTCCGTGGTGGTTTGCACACAAAAAAACGAGTCACAACAAGCACACAGGACCATTTAGAGTTGTTGAAGAGGTTATATGATGATTGTAGACAGAGGCAGGCTAACTATACCCATTGGCTCCCAGTGTTTGAGCTTAACTAATTAGCAGTGTGCAAGCCTTGCCGGTGTGTCTATCTGCTTGTCATGGGCTCAGGAGTGAGGCAAGACACAAAAAGAAAAAAAATGTTGGTGTGGGGGGGCTCTTTAAGGAACGGATTGTTTGATGCGACTGACCTATTTAAGAAAATGTTAAAATTTTATCTTTTCTTCACTAGCAACAACAAAATGAATTTGACAATTATTTGCTAGTAAAGTCTGAAGGTGAAATTGAATTTTGAAATGTGTAACATTTAGCCGATGACATTTTTGGGAAACTTCTTGGGGCATCCACCGTTGCTCCCGGGAATGATGAACCCCCGTTTAGGCCCTAAAGATAGGAGGAAAGGAGGAAAGGCGAGATAGAAAAAGAGGAGGGAGGGGGTGCCATGTGAATGAAACAAAGGGAGGAAATGGTCAGGCTTGAATTTATAGAAACACTGGAAGAGGTGTGGTTCAGGTGTGGTCCTGCTCCCGAAACTTGCTGTCAAGCATCACTTCTTGTTTTTTTCTGTTAACTTAACTCGAGTACAGCTGTTAGTCTGCGTACAGATCCGCACATGGGACAATGTCAGAACCCAGAATGTGCTGAACTTAAAGTACTCAGAAAACCTGCAAACCTTTGGAAAAAGTTGGGTGAGTTTTCTTATGAAACACACAGTATTTGTTTTAAACAGGAAAAACACTCCACTGAGGCCACAAGTCCAGTGTCTAAAATGCAAATCTGAAGTTACAGCCTGAGCATTTGCATTTTTTTCACATTTAGTTCAGTAATTCATTACATGTTCTGGACGATTGCACCTGAAATGTTTATTTTTAATCTTGTACAACTCCGTAGTTTGACTGAACCGCACCTCAGAGACAAATATTGTCCTTTTTACTCCTCTCTGACTGACAGCTTTTATCATTTGTGAAATTAAATATGTCACTATTGAATTAAAGTAAATAAAGCTGCATGGTTGGTTAGCGCTTTTGCCTCCTTGCAATAAGGTTCCTGGTAGGGCTGGGAAATATGACCCAAAAATAAAATCCCAGATTTTTCCAAACTCTGTTATTAATCATTTCATCCCGCTTCAAGAAAAAAAGACACAAAAATTACATAAAAAGAAGTCTTGCCTTAATTTAAAAAAACATGTCACAACAGTAAACTGAATTAACTCTCAGAATTAAAGAGCATGTCGTTATTTTGTTCTCAAAGTTACACTGTGTAGTTTGGATATAGGCAGGCTTGTCTACCAGACACTGCAAGCATCACTCTCTTATCATTTTCAATTCTATTTCTAAAAAATGAAAACAGTTAAAATATTCAGTATTTCTATCATCAAACAATATTACAACGTAAAAATTATTGTATCTATTTTGGTAGGAAACACTTGGGAGGGTTTTAACTACAGGAGTCCAGAAACTGAAATATAAGCATTTTAGAAAGTCAAAGAAAAAGAGCAAGTTTTTTTATATATATATATATCTTCTGTAACAAACAAATAACTTCACTGATATAGTTGACATTTGCCCCAGCCTTTGGTCCTGGTTCAAATCGTCCGGAAGTTTCCCAGGTATTTTCTAAGACATTCCAGGGATGCGTGTGACCGTGTTTTTGTGTCTATATGTGAACCCTGTGATTACCTGACATCCATGTCAAACTGTGCCTTTCTGTCAAACTCTGCCTTTTGGACAAGCAGCACTGTCATATTTACATTCATATTGTAAATATTGTTAATGCTCGTAGTGTGTATTCCTTGGCCTTATTTTTAGGCTCCCTTCTACTAAATTGACTTATTTTTCCTTCATAAGGAAGTTGATATTGCTTAAAGATTCTGCATGTTGCAACCTGCCTACTTTATTTTTCATTTTGTTTTATTTAAATTTTAGGCTCTTATCTGTTTTAATGTCTTTATTTGATATTCCTACTGCTATAATGTGTAAACGAGCAACTGAAACAACCAAATTCCCCCTTGGTGATTAATAAAGTATTTCTGACTCTGATTTCAGGAATAACTGGATATAAATAAAAGAATAATTTTCTTCAGTGTCTTTGACCTTGAGGCATTCAAAGCTCTAAAAAGCAGAATATGGGCTCTTCATTGTGTTTTCTGTCTCACCTGTTTGTCTGTTCAGGTTCCTCGGATCATTCTGTGGTTGATGGTGGAGCTGGCCATCATCGGTTCAGACATGCAGGAGGTCATCGGCTGTGCCATCGCTTTCAGCCTCCTCTCTGCTGGCAGGTGAGAGCAGACGGTTTTATTTCAGTGTTTCTCGACCTTCTTGTGAATGAGTGGCCCTCTGCGCCAACTTAAACCCTCAGAAAATACTTTAAGAAGCTCATGGATTTTATGGAAATTAAAGATAAAAGTGTTTTCTTTTTTAAAGCCATATCTTTAGAAGGAACTTACACGTTTCTTCTAAAGATATCTCTTAAACATTTACAATATCGAGACAGCTTTTGTCTACCATCAGCTTTTTATATTCAAATGAGCACACTCAGGCAAAACATGCTGCCCTTAAATCCAACAATCGTGGGCTGTTATGGAGATAAATCCAGGCCAAAAGTGTTGTAATTAAAAATAACTAAAAAAAATGAAATATTAAACTGAAATTTCAATGTTTGTTCTTGATTTTAAAAAAAAACACTAAATTGAATTAAGAATACACCTCTGTAATTATTTAAATAAAATATTTTTTTTCATTTTTGCTCTGAAATTTATTTTTTAGATTTGAATCTGAAAATATTAATCCTGCAAATGAAAAAAATGACACATCACATGTTAAAGGTATTTTAGAGTAAAAAATGAAAATAAGATATATTATTTAAATAATTACAGTATATTTAAACTGAACAAAAATATCTTACACTAATTTTTCTTTCAATTTAGTTTTTTTTTTTTTAATTCAACATACAAACATTATCATACACTTATTATTCATTCAACTTAGCGTTTTTATTTTCTTATAAATTCAACATACAAACATTGAAATTTCAGTTTCAAATTTGATTTTTTTCAATCTTTTTCTATTTTCAAATGACAAAACTTTTGGCCTGGATTTAGCTCCATAGGCTGTCTGATGGAGTAGAATAGAACTTGTATATATTTTACTAAATGTGTATTTTTGTATAGAAGAATCACTGTTTTTGTGTTAATTAGTTTCTTTGTGTGTTTGTGTGTTCTTAGGATACCCTTGTGGGGTGGTGTCCTCATCACCATCATCGACACATTCGTCTTCCTCTTTTTGGACAAGTATGGTAGGTGTTGATCTTGTGCACATTTCACAGTTTTATTTGTCCATAAAGGACTTAGGCTGTATTCAAAGTGCCTCCTCCTTCTCTGGTTGGACAATTTTGAAGCCAAAATACCCTGCGCACCCAGCCACAGTATTGACGTCACGCCGCGTCGAATAACAAAACACACATTAAACACTGATGAAATGTCAAAAACCCCTCAGGGGAGTGCAGTCCGCAGACGAACAATTCTTGCCTCAGAGCTTCAGGCAAACACTCACAGTTATTAAAAGTTTGATGACTCACATGTGATCATTTGCTTTTTATTACTTGATAATCCCGTGCAAACACGCTGCAAGAGGCTCGACTGTTTACAGGGCGTTCAGTCGTAGAGTTTAAACCATCTGGGCGAGACAAGACAAATGTGCTTTTATACAAAAGTCCAACAACAAGGTGGTTTCAAGATCCCCACATAAGACTTCAAAAGAACAACGGAGACAGGAGACATTAAAAGAGGGCATGAAGAAATGAGTAATTTTATTGATTATTGATATTTTCACATTAAAGCTCACATATTGTTTCCACCCTAGTAGAGGCTCAGTTTCTCTGGTGAACTGAGGTGATGTCTGACTTCTCCTTTAGATACCTCAGCTAGTCAACTACTCACCTGTTCATACTGACTTGACCTCATCATGCAGTAGGTACAAATGTGTTGGCTGCACATCCATGATGCAAATGTCACTGGATATTTTCTCTATATTGGACCATTATCTGGAAACCTTAAAGGTGGTTGTAGCAGATCAGCAGTTTTTTACTTCTCTGCCACCAACAATCATGCCACATTCAAGTCACTTCAGTCCCCCTTTTTTTATTCTGATGCTCAGTTGGAACTTCAGTCTTGACCATGCCTACATGCTTGATTAATAGAACTGCATGATATTATCAGAATGATATCAGTATTATATCAGTATCAGGAGATTATTGCTCCAAAAACTAAATATCATATCTGCAGATATGAAAATTTCTCCCCATATTTACTGCTGATGTTTCAGCCTTACTACTGGCATAAAGTTTGGAGAGTTTTTTAATATGAAATATAAACTGAAGGTGTGAGCTCCCAAAAAGGGCTGATTTTATATTAACAGATTTATGAATCAGTGTTTGTAGCTCTCAATACAACAACTGCATGAGCATGATTTTACTGTTTCTATTAAAAATGTATACATTATGTAACACAGGGCAATCTAAAATTAGCTACTTTAAGTTTTTTCTATATTTTGGTATGAATATTTATACCAAACAAATTAAGTTTTGGAATATCAGCATATAGGATATCAGCAGAAATCTAATCATACATTTTAAGTGAATACACTGAGTTGTTCCCATGTGATTGGCTTACTAGCTATTTGCATTGAGAGGCAGTTGAACAACTGTTCCTAACTAGAAAAGCACTCTGAGAGTGCAGACCTCCGCCAAGCAGCTCAGTCGTGCCGATCTACCAGGCTATTGTTAGCCGTTGTGTTAGCAGAACTCCTCTGCTGGCATTGCAAAGGAATCTGGGAAATGTGGTGACATAGGCTTGAAAAACGTTGACGTCAGTTTGCCAATAAACTACAATTCCCATAATGACGTAACTGAATGGGATTTGCCATTATAAACGTCAGTGTTTTTTTGTGACGTCATTCTGGATCGGATCAGCGCCAAAATGAAATGCCTTCTTCCTTGGACCAAACCACACCTCTGGTAAAATTATCATGTTAATCCATCCAGTGGTTTTTGCGTAGTCTTGCTAACAGACAGACAGACAGACGCTGGCAAAAACATAACCTCCTTGATGATAAAAGTCTGTTAGTGTATTTGGCTTTACTTTGAGACAAAGGGCTGTTCCCTGTTCTGTGATACAGGGAAATAAATAAAAATTCATTTTTTTCTTTGCAGGTTTGAGGAAACTTGAAGCTTTCTTTGGTTTTCTTATCACCATCATGGCTGTCACGTTTGGATATGAGGTACTCATCTTTGAATCTGCATGTGCAGTCTAAGGCTGGTCAGAGTATTTGATGTGTGACAGACAAAAAGGCCTTAAACATCATTTACTGTTAAAAAAAAAAAACTAAACATAATAGTCTTGTTTTTTAGAAGAGAACATAAAAGGATATGTGATGAATTTTTGATCTCCCTATACACAAAAATGTCATTACTGTTAGCTTAGTCCAAGAGTGTTGAAATGTCAAATTCCCATCTTAATGTTAAATACAAAGATTTATTCCTCATAATCAGTTTTTGGGAACCCTAAGTGGACCCACATCCCTTATTTACTTTGTTTTCTTGTGGTAGCACCTTATTTCCTGAAAACCTTTTAAAAATTGCACATTATTATTTTTAAACCTGAAATCTGTGCTCAACTTCTTTTCTACAAGTACGTGACGGTGGCTCCAGACCAGGGAGAGGTGTTGAAGGGGATGTTCGTGCCATACTGCGAGGGCTGTGGTCCGGTTCAGCTCGCTCAGGCTGTGGGCATCGTGGGAGCCGTCATCATGCCTCACAATATTTACCTGCACTCTGCTCTCGTCAAGGTGTGTTCAGATGTCCTTTAATGTCATGAGCCTTGTGAAATAATTGGACTAATAAGTGGATTAATGCTCCTGTAGTCTCGAGAAGTGGATCGAACGAACAAGAAGGAAGTCAGAGAGGCCAACAAGTACTTCTTCATCGAGTCGACTATAGCGCTGTTCGTGTCTTTCCTCATCAATGTGTTTGTCGTTTCTGTTTTTGCTGAAGCTTTTTACAAACGCACAAACATAGAAGTGGTGAGCATCCTTACAGCTGTTCTAAGATCTCAGGCTTATTGAGTGTGTTTGTTTCGGCTGCTTTTCTACAGATGTTGCTTTTCTTTGTTCCAGCACAACGTCTGTAATGAATCAGGCAGCCCTCACTCAGACCTAATCCCTCAGGACAACCAAACTCTGACTGTGGACATCTACAAAGGGGTGAGTTTGAGGCTTTTAGCCTCTTTTTGCTCAACAGCATTTTTTGTTACCGAGGTCTTAATCCAGCTGCAGGTTCAGTTTCAGTTGCAAGAGCTGGACAGACATAAATCAACTTGAGAGACAACAGGACTTTTGTCTTCAGTTTGGATTAAGCCACAAAGCTCCTGAGCCCTCGGGTTTCACAATCCCTGCTGTGCTGTTGCACCAGGTTTGGATGAGTTCAACTGTTGCCCTCGTAGTTTGCCATCAGCTCTTTTTTTATTCATGTAAAAATATTGCCAAGCTGCTGACATGATGCTAACTTTGATTGCCTTATATAAAAGGGATACACCAACATTTTTGCTGTTTTCATGTCTTGTCTCACTCCCAAGTCCATGACAAGCAGATAGACACCATTCTTTCAACTGTGCGTGCAGTTAGAAGGAAGAGACAGGCAAAGCTTGCCCTCCACATATTAGCTTAGCTCAAACACTGGGAGTCAGTGGGTAGCATTAGCCTGCCTCTGCCTACAGTCATCCGATAAACTCAAGATCTGCGGATCTTCGTCAGTCCCAAAGAAATCATCCTTGCCCTCTTTTACAAAGTTGGCCGTAATCCTTAGTACCAATCTTCTTCTACTCCTACACAGAGGCATTGTTTTGTTGACCTACTAACAAGCCCGTCCAAGGTGGTTTGGCATGTGCCCTGCGGTTTAGTTTCATAAGTATTTCTTTCGAAAATTACAAACAGTGCTAATCTTCGTCCAAAAATAGATAAGGTAACATAACACGGTAAAAAATAAAGAGTCACAACAAGCACACAGGACCGTTCAGAGCTGCTGAAGAGTTTATCTGATGACTGTAGGCAGAGGCAGGCTAACACTACCCACTGACTCCCACAGTTTGAGCTAAGCTAATTAGCGGTGGGTGAACTCTGCCTGTCTCTTCCTTGTTACTGCACGCACACTTAAAGAATGGTGTCTATCTGCTTGTCATGGACTTGGGAGTGAGGCAAGACACAAAAACAAAAAAATGTTGATGTATGTCTTCAAATAGATTGTTTTCTCTTTACTTTAAATACTTAGACCGTATGTTGCCACCAATACAAATACTGAAACTGAAATCGGTTTATCCCTATCACAGCATCATAAAACCTGCAAGCAAGTAGTTGCACACTGTTTGGATTGAACAAATACAAACACAATCAGTGAAATTTTGCATATGAGACTGTTGCCCCTCTGATAAAAGAGCTGAAAAGGATCTATTTCATCCTTATGAGACAAAAGAGCAGCTTAAAGCAGCCTTTGGTTAAGTTATGAATGAAAATCTGAAGGGATTTTGAAAGATTTTGTTCTTTTGATACTAAAAATCACAAAAAATATGAATTCAAAATGCTTTATAACAACGTAAAGTGATAAAAAACATTACAGCTCAGTTTCCAGTCAGATTACTGTACAGGCTGTATGTGTAAAAACTGTGGTATAGGCTTAAAAATGTTAAAGCTTTAAAAGAAAAAGGATCTTAGGGAGGCGCTGTGTTGTGTTGTAGCTTTGATCAAACATGATTAATAGATTATATTTGAAAAAATCTTATGACATCTGAAGAAACATCAGCAAAACAATACAAATAAAATCATGTTTTAAGCCAGAATAAGAAAACAGAAGGTTCTGGCCTCATCACTCAAACTGTCCTCATGGTTTATTACATAACTGCATGGCTGCAGACGGAGACGGAGTCAAAGAGAATTCATTATAAATCCAGAACACATGAACTCTGAGATTAATTGATCTTGATAATCTTGTGTTATGAAGTAGTTGTAAGTAAATAAATCATGTTTGTGTGATGTTTATTCAATATATGGACTATGCTGCCCTCTGCTGGCTGTTACAGAGTGAAAATGTGATGATGGTGAAATGCTGATGCAATTTGGTGCAAAAGACGAGCATTAGATAATAATGACATTAAGATAAACAACATATAATAAATTTATCCCAGGAAAATGTATCAACTAATTTAACTGTTCAAATACAACTGTGATTTGTGCAGCTTAGGTTTTAGATTTGAAGAGTTTTCTCCAGGATTCCCCCTCTTTATTCAGTCAGGTCTTAATGCTTTTGACATTAAAGTTATTTTTGTTAATAATTATCTTCTGTTGAATGTCGGGTCATTGAGATTGTGTTGTTGTTTTATTTGTGTCTGTTTTCAGGGAGTGGTTCTGGGCTGTTTCTTTGGCCCGGCAGCTCTCTACATCTGGGCCGTGGGGATCCTTGCAGCTGGTCAGAGCTCCACCATGACGGGAACGTACTCCGGACAGTTCGTCATGGAGGTCAGAGGAGGATGACACAAAACACACATGAAACATAAATTATATGAACAACAAATTTTTCACCAGAGCATTGTGATTTTCAGGTGTTTTCTTACCAACTTGATAAAGTCAGAAAATATTAAATCAGGATTTATTCACATATCAAAATGGCCCCTCTAGTATTTCTTTGTTCTCCCTTTAGGGTTTCTTAAACCTGCGTTGGTCCCGTTTTGCCCGAGTGTTGTTAACTCGTTCCCTCGCCATCACACCAACCCTTATGGTCGCCATCTTCCAGGACGTGCAGCACCTGACGGGCATGAACGACTTCCTGAATGTTCTGCAGAGTCTGCAGGTGAGAGGAGAGGAAGAGATTCACTAACGGCTTCATGCGAGCATTTCAGCTCCCTCTTCTGTTTTATCTTTTCTTTTATTCCCTGCATTTATCCCTACAGGCCAGCCCAGTCCTACCTAAGAAGAGTTGAGTTAACACTCAGTTAACATTTGAAAATACTTATTGTCTGTAAAGCATCATCAGTTCATTCATATATCTTTAAATAAAACCATAGATTCTTTATTGGAACATTAGAAAAATCTGCATTTAGGTTTAAGGCCAGGTTTATGTTTAAGTGCTTTGAGCATCTGTATAATTATAAAGAATACTCAAAGAATTCTCCTTAACCCAGCAATGTTTTAAAAAGCCCCATTATGGTTTTTCTAAAATTTTGTCTGAAATTATGCTTTACTTGGTTTACTTATTTACCTCCACCAGGTTGTGTTTTTGCCAGCGTATGTCCATTTGTTTGTTTGTTTGTTTGTTTGTTAGGAAGATAACTCAAAAAGTTATCAACAGATTATTATGAATTTCTAAGGGAATGTTGATCATGGCCCACTGACAAAGTGAATAGACTTTTGTATTGATCCCATGATGGATGCAGATCCAGGAACTTTTGGAGGATTTGTAAACATTGCAAGATGAGGCAGTTTCCCACATTTTCACCAAAAAAATTAAATGTCAAATTTGTCTTGGATTGTACAGGATAGGCAAAAATAAGCTTCAACCTATACCTTTTTTTGGTTATTGACAAGTTTGTGTTAAATGATTGTATTATGTGTTTGTTCTTTACATTTATGTAACTAAAATAAATGATTCATTCATTCAAGTACTTCAGAATCAGAATCAGAAAAACTTTATTAATCCCCAAGGGGAATTTCAGTTGCTCATATACTCAGTATAACAGTTGGAATATTAGACATTATAGACATTGAAATAAGATGAGAGTATAATAGTATTTTAAATAAATAATGCATTTGAAATAAATTTAAATAATAATTGAAAATTGAATAAGCAAATATTACAAAATATTTAGCTAAATAAACTCTGATCTCACAACATGAACTTGGCACTTAATGAAGACCGCTTAATGATCTTTTTTACTTACTAATTTGTTATTATTATTACTTTTATTCTAAGATTTTTATTCTTGATTAACTGTTAAATGTTATCTGCTGTCTTGCGTGGTTGTTGATGTCCTATGTAGTTTGTGTTTCAATGCTCTCTGTGCAAGACCAATTCTCTTCGGGGCAGTAAAGGTTTCAGTCATTTATTCAACCTTCAGAATCTTTGAGGCAATTTTCCCTTAATGAAGGAAAAAAGTGAAAGTTAGACTGTGGACAAAGGCCAAAGCATTGATACTATTAACAATGCATACAATATGAATATAAATACAAAAGCACGGGTTTAAAGGAAGGATATTACACTGGGTGTTGAATCTGTTTAAGGAGAGTATTAGAAGTATATATCAGTATATTTGAAGTAATCGGGGCACAGGAGTCAAATTAAACAGTGATTTACACACTCATTACCTCTTCTCTCACAGCTGCCCTTTGCCCTCATCCCCATCCTCACCTTCACCAGCCTGCCGTCCCTCATGGAGGAGTTCACCAACGGACTGTGAGTTCATTCGGCTCATAAGAAACAACAGCAGACCTCAATTATTCCAGAAACCCATTTTTATAATATTTATTCTCCCTGCAGAGTTTTTAAGATCGGAGGTGGTCTGGTCATCCTGATGGTGTGCTGTATCAACATGTACTTCGTGGTGGTCTATGTGGCGGCCCTGAACAGCGTGTGGCTCTACGTGCTGGCGGCCTTCCTCTCAATAGCATACCTGACATTTGTGGGATATTTGGTAGGTAACATTAGGACGTTTGGGAGCGGCGCACATTCTGCTGCGGATGAACTTTGACCCACTCTGTAATGGGAACCTCACTCTTATCTGCTGCCTGAAAGGAGTTAAAAAGTTTGTGGTGGAATTAGATTTCTGGCTCAATCAAAGTTCAGTCTTTCATTTGCATTTTCTCCAGGGCTGGGCGATATGACCTGAAATTAAAATCCCTGATTTCTTTCCACAAAACTCGATTTACTATTTTAATCAATATTTCCCTCCAAGTGACACAAAATTTATATGAGTCAAGTTTTGCCTTGTTTTTTTTTTTTCAACACTTTGTTTTTATTTTTTTAATTATTTTTTTTCAGAAGACAACAACGACAAAAAATACAAAAAGGGTTCATGACTGCCTTGACTCCAAAACAATTATGTTACTGTAGCCTTTTTTACTCTTAATTCAGTCTCTTTCTTGTCGTTGCAATGTAAACATTGTCCATTTATTCCATTTCTCTTGGAATTGATCCTCCTGAATCCTCACGCAATGGGTTAAATGTTCCATGGCATATATTTCTTTTACAATTTTCAACCACTCCTCTTGTGTTGGTGCATCAGTCTTATACCATCTCCTTGTGACGGCCTTTTTACAAGCTGCTAACAAGATTTTCAATAAATATCTGTCCTCTCTTATAGCAATATCTCCAGTCATCACACCAAAGTTCATCACTTTACATGTCAGAGGAATATCATAGCAAAGTATTTTCTTTAGAATTGAATAAAAAGTTTCCAAGAAATATAAAATTTCTCGTACAGAGCCAAAAAATAAAGGTGAATGATCAACATTCATGGCCCCACATTTTCTCCAACATGGCTGTGCTACAGACAAGCGTTTGCTCTTAATCTTAGGTGTAACAAAAAATATGATTGCATTTTTCCAACAGTGCAAAACCTGAAAAGGCCTACCACCATGAAAACTGTACATTTTCAGTTTGTATATTTTCAAACATTGCAACAACTTATGATTGAAGTAAAGTAAATTGAGGACAAAAGAAATCTTTTTTTTTTTATTTTTAACTTGTCTGCAGAAAATAATTTGAATTAATTGATTTGACTGATATCACCCAGCCCTAATTTTCACACAAATTGAAGTGGATATAAAACTGTTGATAACTGATAATGCACTGATCAGGCACCAACAGGTTAAGTGACCATCTCTTCATCATGGCTCCTGTTAGTGGGTAGGATATATTAAGCATCAAGTGAACACTTTTTTCTCAAAGTTGATGTTAGAAGCAGGGAAAATGGTCAGGCATAAGGATTTGAGAGAGTTTGTTAAGGGCCAAAATGTGATGGCTAGACAACTGGGTCAGAGCATCTCTAAAGCTGCAGCTCTAGTGGGGTGTTCTGGTCTGCAGAGGTCAGTATCTATGTGAAGTGATCGAAGGAAGGAGCGATGTGAACAGGCAACAGGGTCATGGGCAACAAAGGCTCACTGAAAGATAGCCCTATGTTGCTCAAACTGCTGAAGACCTTAATGCTGGTTCTGATAGGAAGGTTTCAGAACACGTGTGCATCACAGTTTCTCACGTATAGGCCAGTCAAGATGGCAGGTGGTCAAAATGTTAAAGGGATAACATTGTTTTTGTTTTCATGTCTTGTCTCACTCCTGAGTCCTATGACAAGCAGATAGACACCGTTCTTTCGACTGTGCGCGCAGTAACAAGGAAGAGACAGACAAAGCTCGCCCACGGCTAATTAGATTAGCTCACACACTGAGAGTCAGTGGGTAGTGTTAGCCTACCTCTGCCTACAGTCATCAGATAAACTCTTCAGCAACTCTAAACCGTCCTGTGTGCTTGTTGTGACTCGTTTTTACTGCGTTATGTTACGTTATCTTCTACTGTCATCGTATTATCTTCTTCTACTCCTTAACAGAGGTTTTGTTTTGTTGACCTACAAACAAAACAAAAGTTAATCTGTTTTGTCCTTTTGTCCTGCAGGTGTGGTTGTGTCTGATAGCCCAGGGAGTCACTTGGTTGGATCCGAGCTGGAGGAAAGGCAACGACACGTCGGTCCTGATCCAGCAGGAGCCCGAGTTCGACTCCTGAGTGAGAGGATCGTTCCAGTGGGCGCTCGGTCGTAAAGGTGCTGCTGAGAGCAAACAGACTGAACTCTTTACTGTTTTCTTCCACAGAAAGTGTGGGTGAAGTTTTTCCAGCTTAGATTATCTGGAAGAAGCAGGATAGATCGAAACAGTGGCTGCTGTTAGGGTTAAAAAAAACTGAAGATATGAGGAAGGAAGAAGCAGAGATGTCTTCTTAAATGTCCGTCTCAACAGTGGGACAAGTGAACACTAACCAGACTTTATGAACAAGTCAGTCTTTGAGCCCTCAGGATTTTATCCATCAACATGTGAAGGTTTACTTTCTTGAACAGATACCTCAGTTTTCACATTTGCCTAAATCATGTTTCCTTTTTAATCAAACTTTATCCATGTTTTATTGTTTTTATTTTTTTAATTTATCAGTTCAGCCTCCTAATAATGAAATCACTCGCTCTAATGGCTGCAAGAAAACACTCCAGACTGTCCCACCCTGAGATGCTCATAAAAACAGTCGAGAGCAGGTGGAGATCAGTCCTCCAGTCTCCTGATAAGCGTCTGATCCGCCCTGTTTATGAGCAAAGTCCGGCCGGAATTAACCCCACAAACACAGTCAGTATCAGATCAGAGTGAAGGATTAGATAAGACAGACTTAATGGTGCATTAGCCGTTACAACAGCTCATAAGGGGCAGCATTGTTAATGCTCATGCCTTAGAGCAAGAGGGTTGCTGGTTCGACTCCCCGAGTCAGTCAGGCCTTTCTGTGTGCAGTTTGCATGCGTACTTGGGTTTTCTCCAGGTCCTCCATTTCCTTCCACAAACAGGCTCATTGGGTTGATTGCCCTGAGGTGAGAGTGTGAGGGTGAATGGTTCTCTCTACATGTCGGCCCTGTGATTGGTGGGCCACTGGTCCAGGATGTACCCTCACCTCTCACGCCCACTGTGAAAGAGATTAAGCAATTTTGATAACAGATGGATAGAGCAGTTTATTAAAGATGACTAAAGTGATCAAGCAAAAAAATTTAAATATAATTGAAAAATGCACCAGGAAGTTATTAAACACAGAGAAATATATTAATCTGATAGTAATAAATGTATGTACCATGCTCAGCCATGTTTGTGGGCTTTTGAACTGAAAAAATTCACAATATTGTCAACATACAAACTGTGTGCTTAATATTGATCAAACTAAATAACAACAAATAGCAATAGGATAATAATGATAGAATATAGAAATCAATCAGTAAAGAAACAATATAAATGTCTCCATGCAGTACAAAACAAACCACTTTATATCCACTCATAAGAGTTATGTATGCCTGTTATTATTTTAATCATGCTTATCTAATATATGTATATATATATATATACAGTATTATATAGTCAATTTTAGAGAAAATCACATTTTAAAACATTAAACTAATATTGAATGCAAAAACACTTCAAAGTTAACCATCACTGGAGAAAAATTACCTGAATGAGAAAAAACTAAAACAAAATAATTAAGCTATAAAACAAAATAAATACAAATGAATATAATTCACTCTTCCTTCAGATGCATGAGAGTTTTATTTCCTCAGTGGTTTAATTTTACCCTCAGTCTAATTATTATGATTAATGAGAGCCGTTTAATTAAAACTCTTATATGGGAAACAAACAGCAGCAGCAGCATTATTAAAGTACCAGACGCTCATTTTTAATACCGACATTAATAAGGGTTATTTTTTAACACATTTGTGTTAAAATCAGCTCATGTCAGTATTAAACTTCGCTCTTAAAGAGGTTGTGGTTCCCAAAAAGGTAATGTTTCTTCTCAACTGAGGTCCTGAAAAAAGAGGAACTGTGCAGATTTGTTAGGCACAAACAGCCTGGAGCACTGAGACAGTAATGATAAACATCTGATTGAAATAAGAAAACAGATGAAAATTAACGCCCTAAATATGATTTAAGAAATGATCTGTAATAATTATATATAATGCACCTTTCAGTTTGTTAATCAAAGTTCAAATGTACTTAACAATGCAAAATAGAGATGATATTCAACAATAAAGAAAGGTTTTAATTCTTAAAAAAATAAGGTACATGATTTAAAATATTTAGTAGATCAACTTAAACAATTTGAAACCAAAAAAAGTAGCTTTTTATTTTGATAAATGACTTTTTGGGGGTATTTGTGTTAACAGGATTTATTGTCTTCAACATTAGTTAATGAAGTAAAACTACAATATTAGTAACAAAAAAGTAAAAGTGTTGATTAAAATATGAAGGTGTCAATTTCTAGATTCAGTGAGTGAGACGGGTAATAAAATAAATCAATGCAGTTTTATTTTTGTCTACATTCAACATTTCTTTTTATGAAACTCAGAGCCTTTTACTCGCTGTAGCTGCAGCTCAAACAAGGTTTGCTGTGAATTAAAAAAAAGGTTTTAAACAGAAAAAAATGTGTGTAGCATAGTGAGCATACAAATAACATCAAATAAAGAAGAAAAAAAGATGTTTACAATAATGTTTCATTTCAAACTGTGATATAAACACTTATTACTGTATTTCTTATATGACCTGTATTGTAAATCTCATCTGACTTTCTGACAAAGACATAAAGTGTATTACATGGCAAAATAAACGTATATACCACGATAAAGCTCAAAATATCCTTGAAGTTTTTCCAGAAAATAAATAGCTATATTTATGAAAAATTAAATTGATCAAATAAAAGACAATTAACCAAAATAAATTGCTGATCATTTTTAAATATGAGGAATTACTTTCTACGTGGCATTAATCTTGTCCTTTGATTTGTTATTATGTTTATTGAAAGTCAGTGAAGAAAAACTCTATTATAGCTGATTAATCGTAGGGGTATTTATTAAATAAGCACGAGCAGAAGAATTTTAGTTGCACTAAGATGTTTGAATTATTGCTTTAATGCAAGTTTTGTTAAAATAATATTTGAGACAGGGCGCCTTCCTGCAGCTGAAAGTGTTTTCTGTTGACGGAAAATTTAGAGGAGAAATAGAAAATAAGTTCAACATGTGTAACAAAATGATTACACAAATGAACTTCAGATAATGAGAAAATTATTGTACAAAACCACAATCTACATTTTCTTCTTACATGTCTGTCATTATGTATAATATTGTACTTAAACATATTGCACTATTAAAATCAATTACACTAAGAGGTAACTTCAGTAGTTTTAATTTATTTTTGTTTATTTGATGTGGATAAAAAACAAATGTTAATCATCAGAAGACTGAGCAACATGTTTGGAAAAGGTAAAAATTTTAGATTAAACAATAAGAAATAATAATAATTGCATCATTTGGATGCATTTTTGTTTTTCAGTGACATTAATGTTTTTCTAAGATATCATTCACTGGCCACTTTGTTAGGTACACCTTGCGAGTACCAGGTTGGACTCCCTTTTGCCTTCAGAGTTGTCTGAATTCTTCGTGGCATAGTTTTAACAAGGGGCTGGAAATATTCCTCAGAGGTTTTGGTGTTAACATAAAAGCATGTTCAGATTTATTGGCTGCACATCCACGATGAATGGTTGACCCTAAAAAAGAGGCCTGTGAGTGTATTTTTAAAGGAGTGGTGTCAAATATAAAAACTAAAATTGTAGGATTATAACTTGAATTAGCTTCAGATTGTGTAAAATATTGGCTCTATTAAGGGGAATTACTTGAATTTAATCAAGTTTTCATCAGACTCAATAACTAATATGACAGATTACACCTTGTAGTTGTTCTCAGTGAAGTGTTTGCCGATGACTGAAACAGTGGAAAAAAACAGGGTTTAACCGTCTGCTGCAGCAAATCTCCACTGTCTGCAAACTATCTCAGTGTTGGTTTAAACATGTAATTTTCTAAAAGAAAATGGAGGCTTTTTAAAAAAGAAATCGAGATCTAAAAATGCCCCTGGTGGCTTATTTAAGAAAATAATTTCATGTTTTTGCAGGAGCTTACAAAATCAGCCTGCAGTTTGTTTTATGGCCACGAGGGGGCAGCGCAGGCCACAGAGGAGGCCATACAGTAAATGCCTGAACAAGAGCAGAGCTGAACAACATAACACATTAAATAACATGGTGTGTTACATCATGTTTGTGTTACTGCTGCTGCGTGGAAACAGCATACTTAATGTATTAAAATACACAAAATTAAAGGCGCAGCAGGGACAGGATTTGGCAGCACTCATGTCTAAATGCTGTCTGTGGTGCTGGTATGTCTGTTGTGTAACTGTGAGTAAAAAAGCACTGCTGGTTTCAGTGCAGCTCGAATTCCAGACCTGAAGTGGCTCGGCCTCTGAAAGCCGAGGAGAGGCGGACGGACAGGTTTTTCTTTGCATTGTGGCGGGGAACTTTTTTCTTTCCTCTCCCTGCCTGCCTGTCATGGAGGCAGAGTTATGTAAGAGGGGAGAGTCTTCCCACCGCCCCTCTCTGTTTTTGTTTTTCTCAATGAGCCAATGTCTCCCTGCCGAGGCCTCACAGCCTGTCCAGTAGGCCCCTTTCCTGGAAACACAGCCTAGCAGAGGCCACTCGGGGGCAGGCCTGCGAGCTGCGATGGGAGTGAGGGGAGGGTGGGGGGGCTATTCCAGCAAATCACATGACTGCAGACCCCTCAGTCCCAGCCCTTTACATGAGGCTCAGATGCTGCAGGAACATTTCAGCAGCCAGTTTGTCACCAGCATGAGTGGATGTGCCTGATGGTTGGCAGAGTGCATGAGGCTGTAAGTAGACGCTCCCAGGTGTGGAAATGTGGAGGCAGAAGCACACCTGGTGGAGGCCGAGTGTGTGTTGGTGTATTTAAGGGGTTAATATGGCTGCTTTGTGCTGTTTATGTCAACAGCAACATGAATGTTTTTGACTGTACTGGTAAACCTGATGAACAACTTGAAAAGCTTTGCTGAGACTGTTTCTTAATCTTATGTTTCTAATGTTTGTATATAAAAATGTAATTACTTTTTTAAATTGATGTGCATAAATATTTGCTAAAAGTAAGCATTTTGTAAAATTCCAAACTGAAAAATCAAATGAAACTATTTCAATTATGGATGCATGATATTAGTGGATCAACATCGGTATCAGCAGACATTTTGACCATAAAAATTATCTTTAAATATCCCATACATTGGCTTTAAAACTGGCAAAATGCACTATGGTTTACCTCAGTGGGTTTACATCATCACTCAATGTCCACTTTTGTTATTTAGAAGTATCATTTATTAAAGAATAAAATATTGTTTTCATGTTGTTAGGACTGCACCCATTAAAGGACGAGGTCATTTTTAGTAAAGCAGAGATGATGTTCTCTTGAATCAAGATATCGGTACTGATGTTGTATCTGTGATAATGGCTTTGTGAATATCGCCATATCAGATATCAGCAAAAATCCAATATCGTGCATCCCTAATTTCAATGTCTGTTTTGATCATGAACAACAGAAGCTTAAGGCACCTGATATTGAGTATTTTCTTGTTTTCAAATATGAAAAGAATCGCAACCAAACTTCTTCACAATGTCAAAATA
This sequence comes from Cetoscarus ocellatus, assembly GCA_037902135.1. NCBI lineage: Eukaryota > Metazoa > Chordata > Actinopteri > Labriformes > Labridae > Cetoscarus > Cetoscarus ocellatus. The sequence goes on from JBAMNC010000497.1 coordinate 428,413, forward strand.
TCACAACATGATTAAGAACATTTTTTTGCTGTTTAACTGTAGCTGATGTCAAGGTATGATAACAAAAAAGAATTTAAGGCACTAAATTTTGGACATTTCCTTGTTTTCTGATACAAAAGGTATAAGCAACTTTGATGCCGTAAAAGTTTTAAATTAAATGTTTTTTTTGTATTTGTTTATTTTATTTAGGAAAGCACAACATTATTGGTGCAATATCAGTAGATAATAGCCAAAAAAGTTGATTATTGGTGTCAGCCATGATGTAAATCTCCTCCTATTTTACATAACATTTCGGTTTATTTATTAAATGATCCGTTACACTTCACCTTATCATCATTATATGTCTTTATTAATATTTAACAGTGTCATTTATAAGAGCAGTGGTTCCCAACCCTTTTCCCCAGAGAAGAATCAAGCCCCCTTGGAACCTACTTGAACAATACTTCCATATCACTGTGCAATTTTAATTGTTTTTGAGAAAATCAATGTACTTAAATCAAGATAAATGGGCTTACATGTCACTCTTGTATAAATTACCTTTAAATAAAGTATCTTCTGACTGTTTTATCAGCCTTTCGCCAAATTATGTCCACTAGATTTTTACCACCTCAAAGCTGACAGTGCTCGGTCCCCAGGTTGGGAGCTGAAGTATCAGAGAATCAGATGTTTTTTCTTGTTTTACTTCAGAGAGCACAAATTTCCACAGAGGCATTTCTGACAGTCTCAGCAGATTTATTAATGAAAATGATGAAAGCATGTTTTGCAATGTTAACGAACACTTTCAAAGAGTTCCTGGATCTGGATCCAAACTCAGATCACCACCAGAATCTAATCACGTTCTCTTTGTGCCTGCCAACATTCCCTTAAATCCATTGATAACTTTTTGAGTTGTCTTCTCCACAAACAGAGAAATGGCTATGCAAACATAACCCTCTTGTCCCTCAGGGACTGCATTCTCTTGATCGAAGAAATATCAGAATTTATGGAAATAAAGTTGAGAAATAACGGCATAGACGTCATCAAAAATCCAAAGTAGTGCTCCCCTAATTTGGTTATTCCTGTGCTGTCCATGTCGACATCACCACCATGTTTATTCTCTGCAGTGACCTGATAAACACCTTGAGTTTAGTAATAAATATTGAATGATCTTGTATTTGTTATGTTTCTGTATATAAAGTAATATCGTGTTAGCTGCAATGACACTATTTTATTTAAATACTTGGACAAAACAAAATGGTTATGAAATTTGAAACCAAACTTACACTAATTAGACAATTTTGTTACTTGTTTTAAAACCACATGAGCAAAAAAATCCCACTGTGAGGTCATTTCTTGTTCTCTTTTTAATAAAATTACAGGCTCACTCTTGCATGGTGTTGTAGTTGCACAAAAGCGTGATGTTTGAACATCAGCAGGTTGTCCTGCCCATGCCTTCACGCCTAAGTGCATTTAGTCGCTGCCATGTGATAGGCTGATTAGCTATTTGTGTTCAGAAGCGGTTGAACAGGTGTGTCTAATGAAATGGCCAGTGATTGTTTATACCGACGTAAGTGCAAATTAAACAGCTCGTAAGAGTTTGCATTGTTTTATGGGTTTATACCTCACCTGTAAATCTGCCTTACAAGACAGATTTAATGTTTCTTGAATATAAATCAGCATAATATGAGTTTATATTATTTGAATTTTGGTATCGAGAAAGTGTCAAAAAATATCTGTCAACTTCAGCCTCAATTATGAGTGGAAAAAGTGTCACAAGACTGAGCGGCTGATTTGTTTGTGCTAAATACATCCCTGATACATTAGTTACAGATTGAAGCTTCCTGTTTGTTATTGTTCCCTCAAATCTCCTGATCTAATGAGCTGTAATTAAAAGATATCAGTAAATAATACTGAGCTGCTTATCTGAACAAACAATAAACTCAGATATGGATTTACAGTGAATTTCTGTGTTTCAAACTAATCCAATTTCCACACATTTTCTCCTTCTTTTGCAAAAAATCAGATTTTAGATTTGAGTCTTTGCTGAGTTGTGATTTATTTCTCTCTTCATCTTGTGTTGCGTTTACTTGCCTGTGCATTGGCTTCTCAGGCTGGTGAAGCCTTAACTTGTCCCTGATGTTTGAAGTTACACGTTCTAGGTAGTCTTTTTTTCCATGGGGGTACGACCCTGAACGCAGCACCAGTTTTCCCTCCTTGTGTTTTCCTGCAGGAATCAAACATGTAGTCGAAGACGAGGGCAAAGATAATGAATTCCGAGTTTGATCCAGTAAACAGAGGCATCAGCTGAAAACCACATGACATTTTCCAGCTGTGCGGTCCATACTTCTTACTCCGTATATATTTTTACACAGATCTGTCAGTCCTGCCTGAAAATGTCCGACACCAGGAATGCAAACAGCCCCGCCGTCCTTGTTTATGTCTTGCATTGTGGCCGCTGTGGGCACTGGCTGAGCTTGTGGCGTAATGATCCCACATGTGTTTGCAATGGGTCGCCTCGAGTTATTTCAACTTTTTCCTCATTTAACAGCTTAATTTTATTGTTCTCTTTCTGTTTTCATGGATGTAAACCTATTGTGCTTTCCTGGTCACTTATAAATGTTCTTAAATGTGTTATTGCTGAATTCCAGGGAAGTAAAATAACCTGTTACATTTTCTCTCATAACTGTAACTGAGTGCCATCAGAGCCTGTCTTTTTGTGAAATCTCAAAAATCAGTACTTTTACTCATGCTTGTACTTGAGGGGCGGCACGGTGGCTCAGCAGGTAGTGCACGTGCTTCACAGCAAGAAGGTTGCCGGTTCGATCCCCGTGTTGGTCTGTGTGTAGTTCGCGCTTCTCCTCCTGCATGTGTGGGTTCTCTCCAGGCACTCCGGCTTCCTCCAACAGACCAAAAGCATGCTCCAGTCAGACCAGTCACCATGCATGTTGACTGGTGACTCTAAATTGCCCTTAGGTATGAGTGTGAGCATGAATGGTTTAATGTCTCTCTATGTTGCCCTGTGATTGGTTGCCTCTCGCCCAATGTCAGCTGGGATAGGCTCCAGCCCCTCCGCAACCCTGAAAGGGATAAGCGAAGTAGATAATGGATGGACTTATACTTGGGTGATTTCTGTGGGAAGTGTAGTTCTTAGCTATATTTCAGTAACATCTGGGTAGTGGCGTCCTCTGAAAGTTGTCACAGGGATGCCATCAGGCTACCAAAAATCTTGGGAAGGCACACCAAAACCAACATTTATCTGGGCATTTTATGAACTCTGTGTCTTTGTAGTAGGGTCCCATATTTTGCTCCACATCAGCAGTTTTACACTGGTCCCAGATGAAGAAGTTTCAAAAATCCTCTGTTATTTGAATCAGGCATGCCCATAAACCCATCTGTTTCAGCCCTGCTGAAAACAGACTGTTTAATGCCGAGGTCAGACTTCACGATTCTTTCATCGGTAACAGTGTTCACTATGTCAGATTTGGCGACCACAGAGCCATAAATTCAACTGCATTTAATTAGATTAGATACAACTTTTTTAATCTCTTGCAAAGACTCCTTCAGGGAAATTAAGATTCCAGCAGCATAGCAGGCACACAGGTATCAGAAAAGAAAAAAACAATTGGCAAATAAATAAAAATATGGCTACTGGCTACTGCTCCTTCCTATCCTCTGTCTTCCTGTTACTCGAGTGAGGAGTTGTAAAGTCTGATGGCCTGAGGGACAAAAGAGTTTCTCAGTCTGTTGGTCCTGAACTTGTGAAGGAGCAGTCTTTGGCTGAACAGGCTCCTCTGGTTGCCGATGACGGTGTGCAATGTCCAACGTGACAACGTTTTAAGGAGGGGAAACACCAAAGACGGCAAACTGCATTAAGAGTATTATAATACATTTTTAAATCATAACCCTCTCAAGCCAAAAATAATTCTTACTTTTTACACAATATCCATCACAAAACAAAACATGTAGAACGTCTACTCTCGGAAACATGGGCTCTTTGTCTCAGTTATTTTCATTTCTTAACATTTCATCTACACTCCTTAAAAATGGTTTAGAACCATGATTTTGGTTGATTTTTCTCCCCTTTAATAACATCAATTCTTATTATATTTAATATCACTGGAAAGCTGCATTAGTCACCTTTACATCAAGGTACAACTTGTAAGGATCATGCATTTGTGGAATGAGCAACACAGCTAAACGTGAAGGTAGTGCCCCCATAATAATTTGCCAAAATTTCCTTCAACTGGAAGCTGGTGTTCCGGCGTGGCATCATTTTTTTGGTGTCAGCCCTGGTACCATTTCCAAATTTAGGACCAAGTTCCTTGAAACTTGTTAAGCCAAAGACAGACCTCACAGTGGGCGTCCCAGGAAGACAACACCCCCAGAAGACCAGTTCCTCACACTTGCTTCACCGAGGAGGCTTTGGCTTATATATTTGAGGGCACTACCCTCACGTTTGGCTGTGTTGCTCATTCCAGGAATGAACAACGCTTACAAGTTGTACCTCATTGTAAAGGTGAGTAATCAGGCTTTCCAGTGATGTAAAATAAAATACCAATTGGTATTATAAAAGTGGAGAAATGATGGACCAAAATAATGTTTCCAAACGTTTTTTGAGGAGTATCATTTCTGTTACCTGGGTGATGAATCCTGCCCCGTTTAACATGATTGGCTGCCTGACACCGACACGCACAGTTGTTCTCGCTGCAGTTTTGATTTTTGACATCAGACTTTCACTTGTTGTAAAATTGTCAATCAGACCTGGGGGCAATGAGGAGACTAATGATGATTTAAGGGTGGTTGTCCGCCACCCCTGATAAAAGCTGTCTGTTGACCTTCGTGTCATCAGAATACCAAAATTATCTATATCCTTTTATTCTTTCATGGCCACGTATACTATAACTGGCCATTTTATTAGATATGTCACTCTGGCCATCCTCCTGAACTTTGGCATGTACAAGGCTTTTGCCCAGGGACTTGCCACTCTCCCTGAAAACCCTAGTAGATCCTCAGTTTCTGAAAAACTCGGACTAGCCTGTCTGGCACCAACAACCATGCCACAGACAAAGTAAATCCCCTTTCTTTCATTACGGAGCTGAGCTAGGACAACACAAAGTCATCTTGACTGTGTCTACATACTTAAACGAATTGTGTTGCTGCCATATCATTGGCTGATTAGTAGCTGTTTGCATTAGCAGCTGAAATAATGTACCAAATAAAGTGGCCAGTGAGTGTATACAGGTTTTAATGTCTCTTGCTGTTAAATTTCTTCTGACAGCCCGTCCCTGTGATTTTCTGGGAGGTTTCTGGACTCTCGGAGGTCGAGGAGGGGCTGCAGAGGCTTCGCTCTGTAAATATAAATATCTGTAGACCCACTGCTTGACCACACTGCCTAACATGATGTCAAACCTGCTACTATTTATTTAAACAAGCTAAAACAAATGAGTTTGGTTCTGGCTGGAGGAAAATGACTGTACTCAAAGTGGTTAGAAATTATTATAAATTATCCAGAAGTTCTCTGCAGCTGAAAAACAACTAATTATACCTCCATGCTTACGACAGCCGAGGCCGCAGGCATCATGGTTTTGAGATATTCCTCTGTGCACCCGTCAGCCTTGCTCAAGGTTCCTGTGAACGCAATGTCTTGAGAACATTTGAACAAAATGTGGTCAAACTTTGTCTGATCTGGCAGAAGAATTAACAAGTAAGAAATCATAGGTCACAGTTCAAAGTCATGGTGCCTTAAGCTCATCTTTTGCTTGTGAAGGCAATACATCAGACATACTTGAAGGATTTTATTCAAACTTTGCACAAATGTCCAATTTATTTCAAGGATGAACCACTTAGATTGTAGATGTCACCGTTCAGAAATCAAGGTTGTGGAGCATAAAGTTCATACCTTGATTCTGATTGCAGTATTGTAAGAACATGTGAAAGGGTTTTCTTTAACCTTTACACAATTATCCACTTTGACTCAAGACTAAAATATTACGATTCTAGAGGTGATAGGTCAAGGTTAATAGTCTTCGTGTACATCTCATTCTTATGATCTGATACCTCCAAGGACTTTGATGGTGTCTCTTCAAACTCTGGAAAAATTTCCACTCTGACACAAGGATGTCCCTTTAAGATTTTGGAGGTCAAAGGTCAGGGGTCTCATTTCTGCCTTGTGAATTTGATATCTCAAGAACAGCTCCAGAAATTTTCACTGGATTCAGCCAAAAGGTTCTCTCTGGCTCAAGGGTAAATGGATTCATTTTGTATTTCGAAGTTCAACATCTCCTTCACTCGTGTTCATCATCCCTTGCATACAAAATTTCTTCACATCATCCCACCACAAAATCCACAACAGCAGCTTTTCTTGATTCACCATTCATATCTTAAAATATTTGCGTTGCAGGCAAATGATGAGCATGAGACTCCAAGACCTCTGGCCTTCACTTTCCAATTATTTCCTTCTTGATTTCATGTGGGCATTTGTTCAACATTAGAAGAATGTCACTTAAAGGGTTCTTTAGATATTGAATTCGCAAGCAAAGGATGAACATGACACTCGTGACCTTGATTATTGAACTTTGACTTCCAAAATCGAATTATCTGTATTTTGTATTGATTTGAATTTTTGTGCAAAATTTGAAGGAAATGCCTTGAAGCATTCTTTACATAGTGCATATACAATATTAGCTTGAAGTGCAGAGGATAAAAATGAGACTCTGTGACCATGACCTTTAACCTGTGGGCCTTGAAATCACATCACCTCACCTTGTAGCCTAAGTTTACTTTTTTTGATGAGTGTTAAGAAAATCTCTTAAATAATTCTTGAGATACGATGTCAACAAGCAAAGGACAATAATGAGACTCAACAACCTTGATCTTTGACACATGACCTCAGATATCTAACAATGTCATCGTTGAGTATGAGTGGACATTTGTGCAAAGTTTGAGGACTATATCTTAAAGCATTCTGGAGATATTGTTTTTACATTTTTGGGTTTACAAGCTAAGGATCCATGACTATGACCTTTGACCTGTTGCTTCCAAAATAATCACCTCATTCCTTAGTAAGAATGAACATTGGTACAAAGTTTTCTATAAATCACTGGAAACATTCTTAAGATGTCAGGTCCATATGCAGGGGTGACAATGAGGCACCATGACCTTAAGCTTTGACCTGTGACCTCCAAAATCTACTAACATCTTTCTTAAGTTGATGTGTACATTTGTGCAAAGTTTGAAGAGTATCCCTGAAAGTTTTCTTTCTTTCTTTCTTTGTTGAGTCTCTGTGACCTTGATCCATGACCTCCAAAATCTGATAATCTCTTTCTTGAATCAATGTCTGCATTTGTGCAAAATTCAAAGGAAAGCTCAGGAAGCATTCTTATAATATTGTGTGTACAAGAATTGGTTCACATGCAATAGATAAACATGAGACAGTGTGACCCTGACCTTTGAACCCCCCGACCTCCAAATTTAAATGATTAATACTTGAGTTAAAATGGATGTTTGTGTAAAGTTTAAAGGATATCTCTTGAAGCTTTTTAAGATACTGCTTGTACAATGATGGATGCACAAGCAAAGGGATGAACAGGTGACTCTATGACCTTGACCTCTGACCTGTGATCCCAAAAATCCCATTACATCATCGTTGGATTAGGGCGTACATTTGTGTATAGTTGGGAGCAAATTATTAATGAGATTTTATCTTTGTAAGTGATGGAAGAAGAAGTGACCCCATGACCTTGATTAATAACCTCCAAAATCTGATCATTTCTTTCTTGAATCAATGTCTACATTTGTGCAAAGCTCGAAGAAAAACCTTGGATGCATTTTTGTCATACTTTGTGTTCAATATTGAGTACACACAAAAGGATAAACATGAGACTGTTGTACAATGATGGATGCACAAGCAAAGGGATGAAGATGTGACCTCATGACCTTGATCTTTGACTTGTGGCCCCCAAAATTGCATTGCATTATCATTGGATTAGGGTGTACATTTGTGCAAAGTTGGAAGAAAATCAGCATTGAGATTTTGTGTTTATAAGTGATGGATGAAGATGCGACTCCACAACCTTAATCTTTGACCTCCAAAATCTGATCATCTCTTTCTTGGATCAATGTCTACATTTGTGCAAAGAGTAAAAAAGAAAGGTTGGAAGCATTCTTGTCATATTGTGTATACAATATTAGGCACACACAAAAGGATAAACATGAGACTGTGGGATTGTGACCTTTGAACTCCCAACCTTTAAAATTTTAATGATTATATATTTGAGTTAAAATGGATTTTATGCTAAATTTAAAGCAAATCTCATCATTTTCTTTTAAATACTGTTTGTACAATGATGGATGCACAAGCAAAGGGATGAAGACTTTGATCTTTGACCTGTGGCCTCCAAAACCTTCAGAGCTCATCCTTAAGTCATAGTGAACATCTGTGGAGAGTTTGAAGAAAGTCCTTCAGAGCGTTATTTAGCGTTCACTACAGTCTGATGTCTGGATGGATGGACAGACAGACGCACAGACAACCTGAAAACACACTGAAGTCCCTCTGACCTCGGCTGTCATCAGGTCAAAGGTGAAAGGACATTCAGAGGAGCATGCCCCCTGACCTTCTTTGGTTTGAGATAAGCCCCAGATCTTCGCCCCATGGAGCTCCGCCTCTGTTATCCAATATGAAGATATTTATTCTTTATGATGCAATCGCCATGCAATGTTTATGAGCGGCAGTCTGCTGCTTAAACGGCATTAGAGCTCGTGTTGCTCAAATGTTCCTCTTTTTTTCTGCTCGCTCTAAAACCCCCGTCCGTTTTCAGGCAAAACAAGTTAGTTTCATTTTACTGTTTACTGTGTGAGTGAGCAGAGGCAGAGGGAGGGAGAAAATGAAAGGAGCCCGGGTCACTGGTTTCACTCTGCCCTCTGTTACCCTCATAAAGCTCTAAAGGGACAGTTAACAGCATTTATTCCTGCGTAGAGGGAGAGAGTTTATCTGATATGGAAACTGAAGGGGTTATGAAGATGAAGAGGACCCAGAGACATCTGCTGAACCACCACATACATCATTGGCATGCCATGGATGTACGTAACGAACATTAATGCATCATCAGAAAAGCATGAACACAGGAGAGACTGAGGTTTTAAACAAAAACAATAAAAAATAACTCATTTGTCCTGCTAAATACAACAAAACTTTGATTTGAAGAGGAGCAACAGCAAAGACAAATAAAAATCTAAAGAAATGGCTTATATAATGAATGAGGGTTTAAGAGGTTTAAAAACAAAGAGAACAGTATTGCACCCGCTAAAAGTGAACAACGCATATATCAACAGTTGAGGGGAATGACCTTTTATTTTGCTTTAGAGAAGATAAGCTACACAACCAAGAACAAACTTGACAGGTTTTGGAAATATGGAATATTTTCTATAATTTTCTTGAGAATTACAATGTAATTCAAATAGGAATTAGTTGGGTTTGACTTATTTATTTATTAATTGTTCTTCTTGCTTTGTCTTTTGTCCTTTTGTCTTTTATTTGTTGAAGTGTAGATAATGTAATCTTTTGGACTGTAGCACACGGTGTGTGTGGGTTTTATGTGACTGCAAACCGTTAGATGCTACACGTACTATGTTTTATTGCAAGTCTCCCTTTTGTTTTGTCTCACCCTTCATGTGTGCCTAATTGTGCTTTTCTGTACTGTTCTTTTTGTCAAATGAACAAAATGCATAATAAACAAATGTTTGAAGTAAAAACTATGCATATATCACTTCAAGCGATGCATTTATTTGTATGGAACTTTTAGTAACAGGGTTTAATGAAGCACTTTGAGGTGAGGTGAGTGTGAGAAGATGGAGAGAAAGAGGCTTTTATTTATCAGTCTCCCATGACGGAAATTCAGGGTTTATACTCTTTTCTTGAACGTAAATATAAACACTCACTAAAAGAGATGTCAGAGGGACTGCTGCTTCCCACGAAAGTGCACCACCTGGGCTTCTGGGGGTCTGATGCCTTGCTCAAGGGTGTCTCAGCATATGGGGCTGTAACCTGTCACCTCATCAGTCACCATAACAATTTCCATCGTCCAACCCCCTGATCTCAGCTATCCTCAAGAAGAGCATAGAATAAGAATCTAAACACAAAAGACTTTTCACTAGGAGAACTAATCCCCTGAAAATCCCTAAAACCGTAACAAAATTACAAATAATAACAAAGGTTCCAAGAAATACACAATAAAGCCCAAGAAACATTAAAAACAAAGGAACAATAGGGCATAAAAAAACAGGAAGGAGAGATAAAACAGTTAAAGTGGTTTAAGCTTTTAAGTGGAAAAGATAAAGAAGAGAATCTGGACAAAACAAAAGCAAAAACAAGATAGAGTAAAATTCTAATATGCAGTCCAATGTCAATAACTGAAGCTTTTATTCATGAATGAAACTATTTTGGTTGTCATATAATCAAATAAAATGTTCGACAACTTTGCATGAGAAAAAATGTGGCTTGAAAAATGGGGAAAATGTCGAACTTATGGGAAATACTGAACACTAAAGCATGTTTGAGTGCTTTTAGGCAGAGTTGCATTTCATACCAAACATGATATGTTCTAATATCAATTCCCTCTGACATTTGTTTTTGATTGACTGATTTAATTTCATTACTGATTCATGCATAATCAGCCCTACAAGGCCTACAAGATATGATGCTGAGGCACAAAGAATTGAAAGATGACTTTTGATAATATGGACTGAAACTGCAAAAAGTGTTTGACTAAACACTTTTACAGTATAGTTACTTTTGATTCATTATGGGTTGAAATGACACTTTTTAAGTCAAAGATCAACCCTGAAACCTTTATCACTGATATTTCAACACTTAATTTTTTTTGCTGTGTACAGAATAAACAGTCCCGAAGTTTTTCCCCTATAACTACCATATTCATATACAATTCATGTAAACATACTTTAGCAACAAAAGAAGCCAATTTATTAAGTCAAAACCAGTCTAAAATTCATAAGAATGCACAAATATAAACAAATCATGTGAAAAAGAAATAAAAAGTAATCATTTATTTAAGTAAAAAAGTACTGCAACAGCAAAAAGATGAAGAAGAAGAAAAAGGGGAAGCTCTCTGTGGCCCAGCCTCAAAAAGGGGCTATAAAAGGTTAAAAATTATCTATCCTAAATTCATGCAGGCATAACCAAACTTTACTATTAACTTAAATAGTCACATTATCTTTTAACTTCAGTAAAATGTAGCCAGTTTCAAAATGTTACTGGCCTTTTTTCTTGAATATCATTTTGTGAGGTCAGTTTCATATTACTGTTGGGCCTTCAATGATGGACCCTCTTTAACCATTTAAGGAACAGAATAAAAATTGTGATGGCAGCAAATAAAGAATGATTAAATGGGGAAACCATTTAGAGAATGGGACTAAAACAATCAGCTGTTTAAAGACAGACCAAAGAGATAAATGTTGTCCAGAGTTACATGCTAGTGTTTTGAATCCATTACATAGGTTTTACACAAGTAAATCACACCTAAGAGGACCCCTACTGGGTCTTTCAGGGGCCTAGACATTGCTCTGTGTGGCCCTGGACCTTGTGTTTCAATTGTTTTACAGAAACCCACCTGTGATCCAATATTTAACCAGAAAAATGAGGACACTGGAGCTAAACATGGTGCTGGAAAACATGACGGTCCAAGACAGAAGTAGCCAGAGTATCTCAGTTGCCACATGTAGCTTGCAGCAATATGGGTGACAGGGACTGATCTCACTTTTAAAGGCTAGGGAATACATACAATTCAGAAAAAAAAATCTAAATATGTAAACTGACAAATATTTAATAAGACCACATTATTTATATTCTTTCACATTATTTTAATGTCTGGCCCCCCAAAAATTCGTCAGGAGAAAAATGGCCCACGGACAAATGTAGTTGATCACCCCGAACATAGGGTATAATATGATGTAGGATGAAGTATAATAAAAATAACATCACTGTGTGACATAGGCTAATACAGAACAAAAAACAACGTGAATATGTTTATACGAATATGGTAATAATAACTAGATAATGTGTAATGTCACACTGTATGAATTAAAGCAGAAAAAGCTGTAAACCACGCCATATTCTACTGTTTATTAGCAGAAACAGTAGGTACTTCGTTTGTGTTAATTTACACTGTATAAAGTCTCTAATTATACATTGTATTTATTTTTAATTAATTTATAAACAGTGTGGGCTAATATGTACGAGCAGCGTTGGAATGTGTTCGCTGCGGAGCGTGCAGGACGGGGAGGAATGCTTTGACCACGCCCCTCTCCTCCTGGCTGACCAATCAGAGTGCTGCAACTGTTTCTAGGCGCCCGAGAAGTCCCAACCGTAGAAAAACAAAGCCTCGGATATCAATAAAACTCACATTTTATATCAAACTACGCGCCAGATTGCGGTTTATTCCGCTTTAAACGGCTTTACCGAGCGATTCTCTGCGTTTTTAGCCGCTTTTTGAGGCCTTTCTGGCGATGTTGTTTATCTGTAGTAAGGGGGGGCTTGAAACCGCCCTCCCTTGCCCCATTTCCTCGGTTGTTTTCCTTCTCTCGCCTGGATTCTCCATGTTGTTGGTGCAAGAGTGAAGACTTCGCAGCGACGGGAGAGGGGGGCTGCTCGGCGATATTACCACTTATAGTCAGCGGTAAAACCCGACCCGACGGGGAGTATAGACCCTCGACGAGCCTACGAGAAACATTTACAAGTGCCTTGCCCCCTTCCCCGGGAGGACCGACCGAGAGAAGACGGAGAAGAAAGCAGAAGAAGAAGAAGAAGAAGCAGCAGCGGGGGGAATAAAGAGACCCAGGAACAAGATAAATCCCACTCTCATCGAGGATTGTAACTGAGGCGGATGACAAGTTACCTCGGTGAATAATTGAGTCCACTTGTCAATTGAAGCCAATGAGGGATGCCCATCAGTGCTCGGGGACAGGATTTGAGGATTTTGAGGGCTCCGTGATTGTCAGATGGAAAGTTCTGTTATCACCCAAGTGCAGAAAGAAGACGTCCAAGTGTCACCGAAAACAGGTGAGGAACGGGCTCAAACATGGCCGCTGTCCGAGTGCTGCTCGTTATGTTCTGTTTTGGCATGTTTACTACCATATTACGGTCAAAATAAGGCGTAAAGGAAGGCTGTAGTGCGCCTGTTTGACAGTTGAGCGATGCGGACGGAGGTTGAGCGCGGTTTGAAGCGCAATGCCCCCCTCCCCTCCCCTCTTCGTATTTTTACATTAACCGAGCTCTTATACTATTTACATCTTTGCGCACAGACTCCCAAAACAAGCAGAATGTCCTCGTATTCAAGATATTTCACTGTGAAGTTTCTTTTTTCTCCATTTATAACATTAAAATTAAAATACAGATGTTTTGATAGAAATAAAGCTCTCATTATGCATCAAAATCGTGATTATCTGCCTTTTTAGTGCTTACTGTGAACGCTCTCAATCTCCATTCTGCACTTGTTAATCTTCATTTCTTGCATTTTAATTAAGGCGCCTTAATTGTGCAATCTTAATTGTTCCCTCACATGTTTTTCTACCTCTTTTTCTCATTGCTATGTACATTTGAGGTGATCTCCATGGCCCCAGCTCCCCCAAAAAAGCAGATCCCTGTGCCCCTGCCGTGTATGTATTAATGTGGATCAGGTTCCAGCTTGTTTGGCACCATCCCATATCCTCCTACTACTACCAGGTAGAGCGACAGGAGCTCGTCTGTCACCACAAGGCAGCAGCAGCGCCACACTACAGAGGAAAACAAGCTGTTATAAACTATATATAGAGAGGGAGGGGGGGGGATTTGGTCATATTTTTGCAGAAAGGGGGGGTGGGTCACAGCCTCACAGTCACAGATCTGCACGCTGCTGCACTGCCTACCCCTTAATTTGCCTAATATTTAATTAGACAAACAAACAGCACATTTCAGTGCGCTGGTAAATCGTTTGTTTTATTGGCTGGTGGTGTAAAGAGGGGGTCTGGGTGGTTGATTAACAACAGGACTGTATAGAAATACCAGGTGCCGCGGTGTGACAGCGGAATGCACAAACACACCCCTCTGCACACGCCCATTGTAGCGCCGTTTCAAAGATTTCGTTGTTTGCACGCTTGAAAAGAGGCTTTGCTCATTGATTCCGGCCCTCTGCTTGGAGGTTTTCATTGTGCATGTTGCAGTGTTGCAGGTACTGCAGTCATGTTTTAAATCAAGAGAGTATTTATGAGCGGCCACAGTGTGTTTAGCGTGTTTTGCATGCTGGATTTGTCTGCAGGATTAATCTGCTCTCTATCCTTTTTTCATGCAAGAGAAATGGGATGCATGTGTTATGTCATACATGGTCAGATCTGTCTTCCTGTGGGAAATCAATAGATTGAGTTGATTCATGGATATAAATCAGGTGGGTCGTAGGGCTGGGCAATATGGACCAAAACCACATCTCAGTTTTTTATTTAGCTGAACAGAAAAACATGATTTATGTCTCCAGATTTTTTTAGGAAGAAATAAATGAATGGGTGTGTGTGGAAAAATTGAGTCTTGAAAAATTTGATTTATAACTATATTTATTATATTATGTAGTGAAACAACAAGAGTCCTAAACACCCACTACTGGGCAGGTTTTTGTTCAAGCTATAAAAAATGCAGAAAACTCCCCCCAACTGCATGAATTGTACCAAAACACTGGCATTATTCTTTATATTAAGGTTGTCAAAATTTTCAAAAGGTTAAAATGGCCGTCACTTTACTGACCTGTGGTATTGAAGTACAAAAATATGATCCCTAACCACAAGAAAGAGATTACTGTCTAGATTGCACAAGACAACATTGGCAAATCTTCATTAAATGAAGGTAGTTTAATATTTCAGAACCATTACATCCCTGTTATTTACTGATCAATGACATTAAAAATTGTGAAAATACCTCTTGGCACCTTAGTGTCCGAAGGTTATTCACCATATGCCAGGTAAATATTTGCATCTAAATAGTCATTCTGAGCAAATTAATATTTAACCTATTTCTCATTCCCCGATCCAATAAGGTAATCATAACTGAAGATTGTCCAACTCATTCAGATGCACTGAAATATTTGTATGTGTCACATAAACACTATCTGTTATTTTGGCGGGTAAAAAATCTGCTTGGCCAGAGTATTTTTTTATCTACCGCTGAACTGGCTGGTGAGTCAGAGTTAATTTAGGACCCTGATTGTGATCCTCAGGACTATTTTAAACTGAAGGAGAGAAAGTGCGCTACTATATTCACATAAAACATTGACGGCATTTATGTATTTCAAAGATGTCATAACAATAAAATATGTTATTTTTATGACCAGTGATGCTAAATGCACAGAAATGATTTGATCCTCTGTTTTATTTTTAACAGTGAGAGATAAAGCACCATCAATGCACCCAAACACTGACGTAATATCTTTGTATTGGGATTGTCAAGATTTTAATTTTTTTTTTTAATTCTACATTTTAGTTGTGTGAAGTACGAACAACTAATGATCATCAGTTGTATTTTAAATAACAAAATAGAGATTCCTGTTTCAGTTGTACAGAAACATTGTCAACATGTTCATGTGTTGTTTAGGTTTACAACACTGTTAAATATCGTGTTTTAAAATGATAAATTCTTCATTGTTTTAACAACTAAAAAGTACAGAAATTAAGATGGTGATTCTTTGGTCATTTTAATCATAAAGAGAGGTGGAGCTCTGTTTGAATTGGACAAATATGTCGGCAACATTTAGAAAAGTTTTCACTAGGTCCACATCCTTTCCCAAATGATTTTGGGCGATACATTTCCTGATTCTGGGTGTTAAAATATCTAATGAAATAATCAAATAAATAAGGTGATAATTCCCCATTTAGACTTAACATTTCGTAAATGATCATTGTTTTTGGTCAAGAAGCATATTAGTACTGATGATTCTTCTTGTATAACATGTTTTTTGCCTGTTTTGCATTATTTTTTTAAATTAGCATCAACACAACATGGTGGGAAATGAATGTAGTTTTAAATCATTTTTTTTCTTCCTGCTTTTATAAAAACAAAAGAATCAAGAGTTGATAATAACTGAGCTGCGTTGTTTTTCACTTGTTTGGTTGTACGTCTAATAAATTAATTAAATATTAATATTTTCTGTCAAATTAGATTTTTTGTGGGTGTTAAGAATATCTAAGTTCAGTAAATTCATGTCACGCAGATGTACAAATTAGCAAGTATTATGTTTAACAATTGTGAGCCTTATATCAGTCAAAATGTTTGCCCTAATCAAGCAGCCCTAACATCACAACAATGACTTGAACAATATTGTCTCACCTTATGCCGTGATATTTTTGAGTATGGTTTGCTTCTTTTGCCCCTGGCTCTAAATTGATGCTTTTAAAATGGCTTAACTTTTTTTTATTATTATTGCTATTGTTTTAATTGAACCTTTATTTAAGCAGGTTTGTCCTATTGAGACAGTGGCTAAACAGGCTCTGATTTGACCATATTAAGAGAAAAAAAGTGCATTAATTATGTTTATTCCTGTTGCAGCTTATGTGATAGTGCCTCTGTTACCTTTACTGTCTTTATTGGACGGCGCGTTGAGCAGAGAAGGCAGAGAGGGTTCAGCATCTTTAGCTTTTGTGTTTAGTAAATGCTGCCTAATGAAGCACCATAATCCATGTTGTGATTCTGTTAAGTAAGTACTGGATGGTACCATATTTACATCTGTTTTGAGATGTTAAAACTGTGTATATTCCCCAGCTCTACAGTGGATTGTATTGATTGTTGTGTCAGAGCACATGAGGAATGGCAGACTAAAGCTCCTGCGCCCTTTGTCTTAAACATGCTGTTGTTGTTGTGTAATCATGCTGCCTGTATTAGAGCTCAGAGGGGTCAGCGGGCTGCTGGACTCTCGCTGGTGTAGATTATAGTGAAAAAACAAATCTCTGGGCGTACTGTTGGCTGGCACACTTCTGACCGTTTATTCACAGCTCCTCTTTCTAGTAAGAGCTGCGAGTGTTTGCAGTCTCAGGACGCAGTGATGGCTTTAAATTCTGCATCTGCCTGCAAGTCCTCACACGAAAACACACCAGAGAGGGACTGGCAGGAATGTCTTCTCCCTTCACGAGTCTCACAAGTATGTGGCTGGGACTGTGGTGGTAACAGAGGGCGATCAAAGAGCTGCGCAGGTCACTGAGGTGTGACTGCATGTCCACATCGCTGCCCGTCTGTCCTGCGCCTGTCCAACGTCTGTCCTCTCTAAGTGCTTTAAGAGATAGCAGGGTACCGTCCTGGTCTTTAAAATGGTTGGAATGTGTTCTGTCTGTGTTTTCTGGTGAAGGTACAGCTGAAAGTGTGGGTTTTCCCGCCCTCTGTGATTATATAACATGTACCAGCCATTTCCAGCAGCAGCAGCAGAGGCAGAGGCAGGCGCATTAAAAACCGATTCATGTGCAGGCTGTGCCATCCCTGTGGACAGATAGATGGTGCCTGGAGGAGAGGGGAGCTCTTTTTTTAATTAGGCCTAATTATGGGGAGTTTTCCTAATTTATGATAAATTTAGATTTTTGTATTTGAGTCCGTTTTTCAGGATTAATCTTTTCAAAAACACCACTAAAACATCTGGTATAGGTTTAAAGGTGAAAACATCGTATTAGAGTAAAATACATGATTAAATAAAGTCAAATACTCAGCATACTGGGAAACTATTGTGATTAGAGTTTATTTAAACATCCACAGGGACAAAAATGTTTAAAAAAATAAACAAAGGGTAAAAGTATATTTGCTTCTGCTTGAGATTTCTTCCTTTTAAAGAAGTTTTTTACCGTCAAAGAATGCTAAGCATCTTAAGTGTGGTGTTCTTTGTGGATGAATTATGGGTCTTTATAAATAATATAACAAAATCTAAAGTTCCTGTTCAATTTCTAAAACCAGGTTTAAGACTTTCCAAGACCTTTTTAAGGCCTGAACTGAGAAAAACACAATCAGGTGTGAGTAATAGTGTGTCAAAATGAACATTTCTTTGAATTGAGATTATCAATTTGCTAAAACATGAACATCCAGGGAGCTAAATATTTATTTATTTATTGTATAACAGACTTATTTTGTTTCCAGGAGAGAGAAAGTGACAGAGGCACAGGAGAACACGAGCACGCACATGGACGGAGGACTTTTTGATGCTTCCTTTACAAGCGTCATGTTTCTGCCACAGTTTATTTTTGCTCATGTTTTCTGAAGCAACCTTTAAAGCACCCAAAATAGATTTTAAAAGACATCTTAATCTCAGTGTCATCAATTTTAAGACGTATTTCAAGCAAAAATAGACTTTTCAAGGCTTTCAAATCTTAAAATTAAAATTTTAGACTTTTAGGACCTCTTTAAGGATCTGCACTTTTTGGAAAGAATCTTGATAAAATGTTTTTCTTTAGTTTAGCTTTAGGGAAAAAGACTGATTAACTGAAAGAGTCATTTAGACCACATCTCACAATAAAAGTGGCAAGTAATCTGGTCTGTTTTGAGCTTTCCTTTTGATTAAAATTGTTAAAATAGCTGAAAAAAAATTATTCACTCTCCAATCAATTACATGTGCCTATTTTAAGACTAATTTATCTACTTTAGCGCTCTAAATTTTGAACAAACTCTTTATTATTTATGGTAGTGGAGTTGTTACAATACAATTGATTACTGTTTTTGATACATGGCAACAAATAATGATTTCCAGTCAATCGATTTATGTGAATCTTTTTTTTTTTTAGAATGACTAGAAATTGCAGATTAACTCTCTAAAATTGTCTAAATTGCACAAATACTGTGGGAGTGTTTAAGGTTCCAAACTTTCCAGTGTTTTTATGTAGCGTAGACCGTGAGCAGAAGTTTACCTGCAAGTTTTGCTTTATTTTTTTTGTTGTTTGGGCTTTTTGGAACTTTTTAAAAATTAAAATACCAGAGAAAATGTTGCTTAAGAGCTCAGATGTAGTGATGGGTTTTGTAGTAATGATCAATTTGTCAATTTTACTTGATTAGATAAAATGGTGGCAAAAATAGAACCTAAGCACCAAATATTTGATTATTTCTTCTTTAAAGCAACTTTAAACTGAAGGAAACTTCTGTCTACAAACAAATACGCCATGGAAACAACATTTCCACTGTTCACCAATGTCTTTTTGCAGTTTGGACAGTGTGCAAGAGTTTGATTTAAACCATTATTCTTTTACACTGTTTAATGAAACATATGTTAATAGATGATGATTTCTGCTCTGTAAGCACTACAGGGAAACTCCTGCACACTGTCTCTATTAAAGAAATAATTGTTCAATGTTTCCATTTAAAACCACCTTTTCAACGCTCACCAACATATTCCTGCAGGTTGGATGGTGAGCACGAGTTTGCTTGAAATTTCTCATCTTTCTAAAGAAACAGATGTAGTTCTTAAGAATTTGGGTACTTTTGAATACAGATTTTTAATAAAATAAAGATTATATTTGAACACCAGGTGTTAAAAAATGTCAAAGTTTTCAACACTTAACTGATGTCTTTTGATGCAATGGCAACAAAAATAGAAGCATTAGAGACCAAATGTTGTGTAATTTCCTCTATTTAAGCTGAGAAAAATGCAGGTAAGCCCTTGAACACTGTCAAAACTGCACAATCATCTTGGCCGTGTTTTGGCATCAAAACCACCTTCCAGTTATTCGCCAACACATTTGTTCAATTAGAACAGTTTCCAGAAGTTTTCCTACATTTTAATGAATGAATTTATCTCCTATGTAGCCCTCTCATGAAATACATCCAGCTTTGGGTGCATATTATGTTTTTCATTAAAATGATAGAGGTGACGTTGTTTGACTTTATGATAATGGCAGCAAATAAAATGTCCAAGGCAACAAATGTCAGCAACTTCCTGCTTTTAATGACTTGAAATGCAGTCAAACTCGTGCACAGAGTCTGAATTGCACAAACATTCTTAAAATGTTTGAGCTCAGTCGACACCTTTCCATTGTTCACCAACATGTTTGTACAATTCACACAGTAAGAGTCTTTCTCCACCTACACAACCCTCCTGTGATGCAGAAATCTTTAAAAGTGTTGTGCTTTTCAACACTTTATTTTATTTAAATAACACAGATGATGTAGTTTTATAACTCTACAATTAAAGAGTTTGGGATTATTGAACATTTCTTGTATCCTCAGAGTTACTTTATATCTATTTTGATAAATGGAAACGAAAATAAAAGTCCTGATCCTCAAATTTCAGGTTGTTCCTGCTTTTAAATGACTCAAGATTGCAGGCAAACTTCTGCATACTGTCTGATTTTCTGGTTATGTTTTGGCAACAAACTTACATTTCCAGTCTTTACCAACATGAGTGTGTAATTTAGACAGTAAACAGGAGTTTGACCGTAGTTTTAATGGATTTATTCTCCTCTTACACAACTCTCTTATGTAACAGACGTAGTTTTTTAAGTTTTGGGCATTTCTAATGCCTATTAAAAATATTACAGAGGTTGTAGCGGTGTTTTTCATCAAGAGCACCAAGTCTTTACTTTATGAAAATTGACTAGTTGCTTTCAGTGTGATAGTCTTTTGTGTGAGGAGCAAATGCGAAACAAGAAAAACAACATTTGTCTGTTGAAAACATGACACTCTTGGTTTTTAAATGTACCCTTGCAGTGATGATAAGGTTAAGCATTATGGTGCATTCGTGTATTTTGCAGATTTTACAGCCGAAATATCTGCTGTAAATATCTGCAAAAATTTCAATATCAGCTGATACAGATATTTAAAGATTTAGGCCAATATCTGCTGATGCCGATATACAGATAATCTCTATAAACTAGCCATAAGTATCCCATATATTGGCTGTAATATGGGCTGAATGTACAAATATACCATAATGGTTTACCTCACCAGTAAATTTACACTTTTCTAAAGCAGAAGTGCCATTTCTTAAAGAAATGTATGTTGTTTTTCTTGTTTCACATTTATTATGAGCACACATGGACTTTAAGCATTAAAGGAAAATATTAGTTTTAGTAAAGTTGAGGCTTTGTAGTCTTGACAAAAATATCAGTATCCGCGATAATGAGTTTAGAAATATCACATATCTGCAAAAATCCAATATCTCTTCACAATAAACTAAACACTTACCAGTTGGATCAACTCCTATAGGTGGTTTGGCACATACAAGGAATTTGACTTGGTAAATTGGTGCAAAAACAATCAACATATGATTAGAATAAGAATGAAAATAAGAGTCAGGAGGAATAAAATAAAGTATAAAAATAGGTAGAAAATAGTGCAAATTTGACATGGGTATGTCAAAAATGTACAATAGATGTAAAAAAGATCAACAACAGAACCCAACAATACATACAGAAGGTGAATTGAAGTTTTTTAAAAGCTGAAACATTTGGTGTTGAAAGTATTCATGATTTTAACATTGGACGGCCTTCGTGGGAGTCAAACGAGTGCCTGGTGTGTATTTTCAGTTTTCTCCTCCATGTTTTCGACCTGCAGTTTTCTCACAAACATCTCCCCCTCTGTGTCTCATAAAAACAGGCCAGGTGAGCCGCTCTGCCCTGAAACAGCCTCGGAGTTGTAACATCTTCAAAGCACTCTTCTGTTGCCTCCAAGCTCAGGATGGCCCCAAACCAGCGCCGCCACTGCCGCCGCCTTCCCAGCAGGCCTTGCTGGAGTCACAGGAAAATGGGACGGTTGTCAAGGTAACACCATTTCAGCAAGATTTCACACTACTGAAAACAATTTGAAAAAGCTCTCAGTGTGGTCCCTGCTTTTTAGTTTTGTTGTTTATTTAAGATTTCACTTCCTCGTCAAACCCACGCACACACTCCGACACACCAACACACTCCGAGCCAACAGGAGGAGGCGTTTGGAGCGTTCGGCCATCTGTAGGACCGCCGTAAAAACGCACCTCTTATATCGTCCTTAAGCGCTCTTCTTCTTTAACAACAGTGCTGTCAAACCCACAGCTGCACCTGCACCTACATCTTGAAAGCTAACCACAACTGTCTGCGGATATGGAGTCACTTTTGATGTTCACTCTCGATCCTCTGAGGAAGGGGAGCGCCTATCAATCCTTCAGGCGGACGTTTAGACAGAGAGAGAGGGAGAGTGGTGTATTGTTAACCAGTAATTGCTGAGGTGGGGAAACTAAAGCCTTAAAGCAGCGGCTGAATGCTGGTGAAGACACCCGCCGCACGTTAGGAGCATTAAAATGAGACCTGATGTTTGAAGCAGCGTGCTCGAAGCCCTGAGTTTGGTCTGGCAAACCCTAAAATTAGACAAATTATGCCGTAGCATTTGCAGGGTTAATTTTGCGTTGGGTTATTGTTTAGCTGATGAGAGACTGTTTGTTGTTGCTCTTGGATATCCTGCTCCTGAATTTAATTTTGCCTTTCTAAATGGATAATCTGTCTGTGTTATGTAAGATTTTAATAATTAATGTCAGCTTGCTCTCCAAAGCAGTAAAACAAATAAAAAATGAAGCAAAAGTGGCATAAAAATTGTGATTATATATGTGTTTTTTTTCTTGAAACTAGAAAAGATAATGAAGGAGATAAAGGGTAATTCAGAGATGTTTTTTGAAAAATGGCGACCTTTCCTAACATATTTCTGCTCTTTCTAGACTTTACCAGCAGGCTGAACAAGAATTAATACTCTTTGTTGTTATTATCCCTTCTGCATCTTTTATTCTCCTTTTTCCCTTAAATAATGCTTTTTTGTAGCAATGTGGCTCCTACAAAGTTTATTGGAAAGGGTTGAGGAGATGTGGACGGGGAAAAATAATAAAGAATAATAAAGAAAATAATGAAGAGTGGGAGAACCAATGTCTTTTTTTCTATTTTTTTCACTTGTTTTCAATAACAGACACTTTAAAATGTTGCACTGCCCCAATTTTGTCATAAAATCTGTGGGGCTGCAATCATTGATAATCTTTATATAGAGTTAATATTTTCATATTCAACATTTTTATATCTTTAAATTGCCTTAAAAAGTTTAAAATGTCAGAAAACCAGTTTGAATGACAGATTAAGTCCACAAACTAATGTTATATTTCCTTTCATGATAATGTTTTACTTGTTTTTTATTTAATAGCTAATTCTTTTCTAGTTCTGAAACTAGAAAAGATAGGGGAGGAGCTGAAGGGGAATTCAGGGATGTTTTAGAAAAATGGCGACCTTTCCTAACATATTTCGACTCTTTGCAGACTTAAGCAACAGACTGAACAAGAACTAGCACTCTTTTTTATTATTATTATCCCTTCTACATCTTTAATTCTCCTTTTTCCCTCGGGAGGATGTTGCCGGGGTAAAATAATAAAGAAAATTATGAATAGTGGGACAACCAATATCTTTTTTTTTTCCATCTCCTTCACTTTCTCAGAGACCAAAACATACACCTTGAACAGTTGTAAAACTTGCACTCTTCAACAAAGAAATTTGAAAAAAAAAGTGATTATATGAGGTCAAATTTTGCTGATCAAATGAGTCTCTGTGGCCAAGCATGCCAAATTCAGAAGCTGCTACAGTAAACAATAAAGCCCAGCCCTACAGCCGTGCTCACAAACATGAACGTCTACACTCTTATTTCCCAAATGTGATCTCGGGCAGCTGCTGTAATATGAGGATGAATCATGTTCATTAGCCACAAAGAGGACGAATGTGAAAGTGAAAGTGTGATGCAGCGTTAAAACAAGCCCTCCTGTGTCTCCTCAGCCGTATGAGGCCTGCCTCCTGCCCGAGGTGAAAGCCCAGGATGAGGGGAAGATCTGCGTGGTCATAGACCTGGATGAGACCCTGGTGCACAGCTCATTCAAGGTACAAACTTCACGTCTTTGTCTTTATCAGCCTAAATTTGATGTGTCAGGTATTGTTGTATGGTTCTGAAAGTTTGAGTAAAGCTTCATTTGTGTTACAACAGCAGCTTTTAGAGGTAATGGATCACTCCTGTCATGCTGTGATGGTTTAATGGCTGCTTTCACTGATTTATTTTCACATTTAATCAAAAGCACTAATTTCCTGATTTACATATTCTTAATTTCTCCATAAAGTGGCAGAAAATGGTGACAAATATGTCAACAACACCCTGAAATGTCTTCACATAAGCACAATGAAGAATATGTCCCTACATGATCATTAATTATATAATAACAGCAATTAGAAAGGCTGCATCAATCAGGTCATTCTGTGATAGTTTAATGGCTTTAAGCACTATTTATTTTTATTACCAGTTGATAATGTGATGTTTCTTTTTAATTAATTGATCTGTTTTATTGTAAAAGTGCCAGACAACAGTTAAAAGAGAACAATTAAGTCCACAAACCAATTGTGTTTTTCTTTCCTAATTATGTTTCTTCTTGTTTTTTTTATTTAATAATTTATGCTTTTAAAAATGTTGCATGGTCCCTTTTGTGCTGTAAGAGCTGTAGGGTTGCAAGCATTCATTATTTCTATATGCAGTCAATATTGTTATATATTAATATGATGAATGGATCCTTTTTTTTTTATCTTTAAAATGCCTGGAAAAGGTTTAAAATGGCAGAAAACACCCTGATGTTTTCCTTTCATAATTATCTTTCTACTTTTTTATTTATTTAATAACAGAATGTTATTAAATAGATAAAAAATGTTGCACGCTTCCATTTGTGTTTTAAAAGTCTCAGGGCTGCAATCATTGATTATCTTTTTTTGTAGTTCATATTTTGATATTTTAACATCTTTTTACATCTTTAAATTGCCAGAAACAAATTTAAAATGTCAGAAAAGCAGTTTAAATGTCTGACATAGTCCGCAAACTAATGTTTTATTTCCATTCATGATTATGTTTCTTCCCATATAACTGATTCTTTTTTAAGAGAACTGCATAGCTCCTTTTGTAATGAAAAAATTGTAGGGTTGCAAGCATTTATTATGTCTATATGTAGTCAATATTGTTATATTTCAACTCTATGAATGGGTCATTTTTAAATCTTTAAAGAGCAAGAAACTGGTTGAAAGATATAAAAACATCCTAAAATATCCCTTTTTGGTCCAGAGAAGTGCCAGAATAAGGTTTAAAATGTCAAAAAAAAAACACACCCCAGAGGTTCAGACCAGATGTTTTCCTTTCTTGATTACATTTCTGCCTGTTTATTTATTTAAGAACAGATGCTTTTGAAAATGTTGCATGACTCCACTGATGTGGTAAAAGTTGTGGAGCCGCAAGCATTGATTATTTTTATTTGTAGTTAATATTTTGTTATTTTACTTTGATGACAGGACCATTTTTTTATCTTTGAAGTGCCAGAAAAAGATTAAAAATGTCAGAAAAGCAGTCTGAATGTCTGATTTAGTCCAAAAGCCAGTTGTGTTTTCCTTTAATAGTTATGTTTCTACATTTTTTTTGTATTTAATAACTGGTTCTTAAAACGTGTTTCATGGCTCCTTTTGTCCTGTAAGAGTTGAGGGGTTGCAATTGTGTATTATTTTTATTTTTAGCCAATATTTTGATATTTTAACTTGATGAATGGATCAGTTTTTATATAGAAGCTGGTTTAAAGCTTTGTAAACATCCTAAAATGTCATTTTTGGTCCATAAATCCAAGATATTGCATGTTTATTTCTCTAAAGCAGCTTTTTTTCTGATACATGTTTACTATAATATGTTGGCGCAAGCAAAAATGAGACAGAACAAATAACAAGGAGCAAACCACCTCAGAAGTAACGTGACATACAGTAGATCCATGAAAATGATCACAAAATCAATGAAAAATTGTACAAAATATAAGTAAATATAATAAGAGCCCTTCACAGAATCTAAACCTCCTGTTATTTCAACCTCTTCTTCTCAGAAAGGCGCCATAAAAAAGATATATTAATAAAAAATGAGGTTAAATGAAGGTAGGTTTAACAGTAAGAGAGGCAAAAACAGGAGCCAAGACCTTTTTGAATTTCCTGTGATGTTGAAAATGACAATAAGGAACAGTATGATTTAATAGGGGTCCCACACTATGGCTCTGGTTGTGCTGTAACGGCATTATTTCAACTATTATCAACTGTTTTCATTTTCAAACCTAAAATTACATTATTTTCTGAGTTAATAGGGTCATCGTCTCATCTCTAAAATGTAAAAAAATGTTTGGATTGATGTTTTTCTTAAAGCTCAAGACAAACATTCACATATTTTGTTTTGCCCACAAATCAAATATATTAAAATCCAGTAAAAAATGCTTTATTGACTTTGGAGGGATATCTTTCTCAAATCTGAGCCCTGTACACATTGAACTGCCTTCAGGATATTACACATCAATAAAAATCAATAAAACAGTCAACAATATACTTATAAGCAGAGGAGAACATACCAGCGACAGCCACAAACTGAACATGTTGAACTTGTTTTGCATAATTTGCACCATAATAAAGTGAAACAGCATGAGGCTTTTGCACTGTCACTCATTGTTGAAAACATGATTAGAAGAAAAGCGTTTTCCAACAGCCTGGTTTGTATTTGAGAGCCCGTTTATACTTTCACCAATGATTTATGCTTGTGAAGTCTGAAACATGTCAGAGAAATGGTGAAAAATCTGTGTATTCATTTCATTTCCCCAAAATGCAATCAAGTCTTATGTAAGTGTCGACTTTTGCTCCATAAATCAGTCATTTTATTCCCTTTTTTCACAACTGATCTGTTACTTCTTTTGTCAAAAGCATGTAGAAAAGGAAAAGTCAATCATGAATCAATAAAGCCTAACAGAAGTCAACAAAAGTCTTATTCTGTCCTCAAATATTCAGTCTACTCTTTTAAATGAATCCTCTGAAAGAAAAATAGTTACAGTTATAAAATAAAATGTTCTCAGTCTGGTTGGGATGCTTTAAAATTTGACAACTAACAAAAGATTGAAACTTAATTCAAAGTGTACTCCTTGAAACCTTTAAATGTGCTTAAATAACGAAAGAAGTGAACCTAAAAAATCTTAATATCTTATTTTGCTCACAGCACAAATATGTTCAATCCACCCTCTTAAAAGATTCAGAAAAAATACAAATCAATAGCATTAAAGAAGCAGAATTTTCCCCAAAACTGATTATCAAAATATTCAGTGATTTGTTATATACTTGACAACTAATTAATGATTAAACCTGCTTTCAAAGATTATTTCATAATCCAGGTGTCTTCCATACAACTGTCACGTGTTTTATTATTTTCTACAATCAAATAAGAAAATAGTGAGAAAAGTCAACCTGTTTGCACTAGGGGTGGGCGATATGGAAGTAAAATAGCGTTACAACTTTTTGATGGTAGTCTCATGAAGTTGTTTCATTATCGTAATTCATTCTGTTCTCATTTTTAACATTTATGTGCAAATTACCAACTAGAGCCAAAATCATATCAGTCCTTCTAAAATGTATAAATACTAAAGGTAGAATATAAATTTAAATATTTGCCCTTTTAGTAGAAACATTTGGGGAAAGAAGGTGTTGGGTGGGGTTCTTCAATAACAAGATTAAGTATAAATTGTTTATTTCCGTACATTCTGAAAAAATAATATTAAATAAATTTGGCCACTTTCAGCACCAGTTAAACTTTGGACCATCGATCTCTCAGCTTTGACAGATTTCCGATATGTTCGACTTATATCACATATCGCCATTTCTAGTTTGCACCAAAGAGTGCAAAAAACAGGAGAAATCAATATAAAAGAATCTCAATTTTCCCAAATTATTTGTTAAAATATTCTGTGATTGATGTAATAGTTTAAAAAATGAACAATAAATATTGCCATTGAGGGGAGTAAGATCATCCAAGTGTCTTTCATACAACTGTCAAATACTAAAATAGCATCCAGAGAATTGTTTTTATAAACTCTGTTCAAAAAAGAAAAAAAGAGAAGTTGATCAGTATTTGCAAAAGCCTCGGAAAATATCCTCAAAAAATGTTTGTTTTATTCTTAACCTGAAATATAAAGTCTGTCCTCTTAAAGGAGTCAAAAAAACAAAAACATAAATATTTATAACATTGATTATCCTTAAATTGATTGTAAAATTAAGCAAAATTAAGTTAGTAGGGAAAATATTAAATAGCTGACAGCTCATTTATAAATATCTGAATTTAAAAGGTTGTTAGATATCAAGGTGTCTGCAATAAAATAGTAACTAGTGAGAAAAGTGAATCAGCTTTCACTAAAAAGACCCCAAAAAACAGGAGACATCAATATTTAAGAATCTGTATTATTCCAAACTAATTGTCACAATATTCAGTGATTTATTTAATGGTAAAAAAATCATCAAGAGAATTGTTTTGTGTAACTGTGCAAAAATAGTGAAAGGAAAAGTTGATCAGTATTTGCCAAAAGCCTCAGAAAACATCCTCAAACCACTTATGTTTTATTCTAAACCTGAAAATTTAAAGTCTGTTCTCCTTACACAGTAAAAAATCAGGAAACAAAAGAATTCAAGGAGCTGATTTCCTCAAATCGCTTAAAAGAACAGATTGGCTAATACCTGATTTTAAAGGTTGTTGGATAATCAAGGTGTCTACAATAAAATAGAAAATAGCGAGAATAGCCATCAGTTGTCACTAAAAAGTCCAAAAAACAAAAGACCTCAATATTGAAGAATCTGAATTTTCACAAACTAGTTGTCAAAATATTCAGTGGTTTATTTAATTGATGATAATAATAATAAAAAACAATAATTGTTGTTTTCCAGGTTCGTAAGATCATCCAAGTATCTTTCATTCAACCGCCACATGCTAAAATATCATCCAGAGAAATGTTTTATAATTCTGTCCAAGAGTAGTGAAAGAAAATCTCCAGAAAACAACCTAAGATTACTTTTGTTTTATTCTAAACCTGAAAATATAAAGTCTGTTCTCTTAACAGAGTCAAAAATCAGGAAACAAAGGAATTCAAGGAGCTGATTTTCCTCAAACTGATCGTCAAAACAAGCAAAGACGAATGTGACGGTGGATAACTGAGTAATAAATCGTTTTATTTAAAGGTTGTAACTGAATGCGAGTGTCTTCCCTTCAACCTTCACATGTACTTAAAGAACATCTCGAGGATTATATTCTGTTTGTGTAGGCTGTGCGCTCTGATTTATGGCGGCCGTGTGGAGTCTGCCTCTAAGTGTTGGCTTGTTATGTAATGCCATGTGAATGTACACAGCGCGGCTCATGTGAACGAGCATGCCAACCATCTCCCTCTGTTCTCCCTGCAGCCTATTAGCAATGCAGACTTCATCGTGCCTGTGGAGATAGAGGGGACCACACACCAGGTAAAAAAAAAAAACAACTACTGTGTGTGTGTGTTTGCAGTGGACGAGGGGGCTGAGGGGTGTGTGTATGTATGTTGATGTGTTTGCAGCGGTTGCTGAGCTAAAAAAAGGGATGGGTCTTGTAAGTGATCAGCCTGGTTTTTGCTGCGACGGGCGCACAGAGCCCTCTACTGTCCAGATGTTGAACAGAAAGTCACAAGTGGAAGCATGAAGAGGAAAAATGAGTCATTTCTGTTTAGTTCTGCTTAAATGTCACAAATAAATGATAAACTGACTCTGTGAAGAGGATAAAAACCTCAACAGGATTCTTGTTACAGTAGAGCCTCTCCTTGCCGGACATGTGGAAATGTAATTAAGTCGGAAATGTGATTCCCTGGACCCCATGTGCTGGATCCTCTGTGGGCCTCTGCCTGGTTCAAGTAATCCAGGATAGGCTGGTTAACACTGGCACGGCCTATTCTTGATTACTTGTTTCAGGAACTGGCTATTAGCAGCAAACGGATGAAGAGAAGAAGTTAATGGGACTTAATGTAAAGACGTTTAAAAGATGCTCCTGTCGGTTATTTCCTGATTGAGTGTTTGTTTTGCAGGTATATGTCCTGAAGAGGCCGTATGTGGACGAGTTCCTGCAGAGGATGGGGGAGTTGTTTGAATGTGTGCTGTTTACAGCCAGTCTCGCAAAGGTACTTTACATCAGAAAGCTCCTAAAATAGACGTTGGACATGTTTTATTCAGCGCAGAGTATCAGCTGTTTGATCTTTGATGTAACGTCTGATCCATCAGATGTTGTTCTGCTTTTTCCGCTGTTTTAGTTCTCCTTCTCATTGTGATAGCAGCTGTTTAACATGCTGTTAGTCAGCTTATAGTGAACACCCTTCTTAAGTTTAAAGCCATAGTGTGTTTTGTGCTCATCTGGTGTTGGTTGTAATCACCCTGCAGTGTTTGTATCAAACATGACCTGCTTTTTAAGTAAGCCGGGCCCTCATCTAGAGGTTCACCTGCCAATTATTTTTACACATCATTATCCTCCTTAAAATAAAGTCAAGGATGTCTGCTACTACAGATTGGGAATCGAAAACAACTCCCTCAAAGAAGATCATTAGTCTTTTAACTTATCAATTCCTTCTACTTTGTTCGGCATGCTTTGCAAATCAAGGATGTCACTCTCTAATCAGAGGCAGCCAGCAGAGACGACAACAAAGAAGTCAAAAACATGGCAGGGGTGCTGGTTTGGCAAAGTGGTAAGCAACCAGGCCCGACCCATATACATGCTCCTGCCAACCCGGGTTCAGATCCAGCCTGTGGCCAGTTTGCAGAGTGTCACCCCCTACTCCCCCCCCCCTTCATAAAGCTGTCCACAGTCACTCTCTCCCTCTAAAAAGAAAAAAAAAAACATGGCTGACAGAGGGCAGAACTTTTTATTTTTTTTAAACCTTGTTTTACAGTTACATAACACAGATTTGAAAAGCTAATTTAGAAACAGAAAAAAGGACTCTTGTTAGCCTATTTACAGTCAGTGGTGATAAATAGAAAGGAAAACATAAGAGCAAAGCAAGAGTAATGTTTAGCATTTGATCAAGACTTTTAATGTTATGTTTACCTTTACTAACACAATAAATCAGTGTAAACATAACATCAGAATATTTAAAATCACTAATACATGCGGTATAATGTGAGGCTAAAAGTAACATTAAAAAACAACTGCATCACATGATTGTCTTGTTTCCATAAAGTAAACAGAAGAGGCTAAAATAAGCCTTGAGCTCTGGCCTTGAGCTTTTGGCTACCTTCTGATTCACTTTGTGTTAAATCATCTTGTTTAATGCGTCTTTTGTTTGGATGTGCATAACCAAAACTAAACATCAATTCATCCATGCATTTACAATGTTACAGTGTCTTAAACTATTTCATAGGGATGTATAATTATTTGTATTATTTTGGTTCGATATCTGTAGCTGCAGATATAAAAGAAAAATCTGCTGATGTTTACAGCTGATATATTTGTCACATATATCTCGTATAGCCTATATCTGCTACAATATCAGCATAATGCATTAATTTATTAAATGCTTCACCTCATTTTCACTAAATATCGATATTAAGACACTGACAGTATCATTTTCAGAGAATGAAGTTGTCTTTTTCTTCTTTCACATCAGTTTCAAATACAAATAAAATATAACAGGATACGGATCAAGTCATTTTTAGTCAGGTGAAGACTGCATACTATGTCCAAAATAGATTAATATCTTTAATCAGGAGTTCAGAAATATTGGCATATTTTTCGTCGGCAAAAATCCAATATCATGCATCCCTACTTTAATGTTGCTGTGATGTTTTAGGGAATTCCAAAAGTATCTTTGTTTATTCACCTATAAAACAAAAATTAGGATTTCAAAGTGTTAGTGAGCAACACGAACACTCAAGGAAAATCAGCCAACTTTCGTCATCAGAACATGTTTGCAGTCCAAACTTTCTTCTCGCAGAGTTTCAGGCTGTGTCCAAAACACTTAATTCCACATATACACACTCAAACAGTAAATATTCTACAGTTAGCATGTTGCTCCACTGTGTTTAATGGCCCGTTATCTCTGCTGTTTTATGTATTCACAGTGTGACCCGCGTTGAATAAGGAAGTAACAAAACGACTGAGTATCCATTAATGAAGTTTAACAATGATGAACAAATATTCCTTTTTAATACAGCAATGCCGTTTATTTTAGTTTGATTAACATTATTTAATTATACTTGATAGTTCTGTTGCTTTTTTAAACACCACGTGTCAGCTCACCAGAGTCTGAGAGCTAAAGTGTCTTTGTGGAGGTTTGACCAGTGTACATAATAATATACAAATTAGTCAAATGTTAGATATCAACGTAGGCACATTTACTACTGGGCTGTCCAAAAGTCCACTTATGAGTGTCCACAAAATGTCCACACACAACCCCCATGCACAGGAAAGGGTGACACTCCCTTCACCTTATCAGTCAGTCAGGGATGACCTCTAGAGGTCATTCAACGAACAATTTAGAAAAAGATTTAAAAACTTATTAGCTATCAACACATATTTAGAAAACAGACAAATAAGTATCTTAATAACTACCTGTCTGCACCTGTTCATCTATATGCTAGTTATTTAGTTTCCATGTATTTTCTCCACATACATTAAAAATTGAATGTATATTTTGGGGACCATTTCAGAAAAAAGCTCTCATTTCAGTCTTAGCTTTGCAGTCTTGAGTTTCATGTCGTAGACCTCTATAACTCTCCATGGTGTCAGTGTGGGAGCTGCGGCTTTAGCCATGAGACTGATATCATCTTCATGGCAAGAAGGAGAAGATTAATCTGTCTTTTATATTTTGTGGAAACATCCCTAATAAAAAATAAACTGGTGCACATGATAATTTTATATTTATATATTTACCTATTTCTCTTCTCATGTTTGCAGATAATCTTCTTGCATCTTTTTTTTAACTAGAAAGTCCTTGCCAGTCTCGATGACATCAGGGCTTTCTGCACACAAAAAATCACATTTTTAAAAATTTTGATGACATTTTATACTCAATTTGATGCCATGCTTGGTTTATTAAGTATGAAAATCAGAAAAGTTGCTGTGGGCACAGCCAGCATGATGCTGCTCAGGTCAGACAAAATGACCCAAAGAATCATAGTATTTTATATTTTGGTAGCCATATGTAATGATCCAAATCTGCCTCTCAAACCAAAGTTTAGTGAAATAACGTGACTGTGGCTGTGATTTACAGACTGACAGGTAACCCACTCCAGATGAGCACGTTTTAACGCTCTGCATTGTTTTGCTGTGAAAGTTAATGCCCCCTTTAGAGCTTCATTAGTCCAACCTTACACCCCACCGCTCTCCTGCCCCCTCCCTCCTCCATCAGTATGCAGACCCAGTGACGGACCTGCTGGATCAGTGTGGAGTGTTCAGGACTCGGTTATTCCGAGAATCCTGTGTTTTCCACCAGGGTTGCTACGTCAAAGATCTGAGCCGTCTGGGCCGAGAACTCCACAAAACCCTCATCCTGGACAACTCTCCTGCCTCCTACATCTTCCACCCCAATAATGCTGTGAGTTACTGTTGATGAAAAGATGCCTTCATGTGTTAAAAACCTCACTGATGGTTTTGATGGATACCTTTCATAACCACTGAATTACTCTTAAGCCTTGAATGTTTTCAGCCGTCAGTATCATCGAACTAAGAGAGGGCTGGAAGACTTAGATTTGTTTTTATTAAACGGTGATGACATATTTGAGTAAAATGATAAAATAAACAAAGTGTTTTTATTAAAGCGTAGTTTTGACAAGGTTCCCCTCAGATCTTAAGCTTGATGTGAAGGAGCTGGAGTTTTATGAGCTTACAAAAGGATGACTCACGCAGAATGAAAACACATCAGAGTGTAAGCAAAGGCGGCTGTCAGATATCTGAAAATAGCAAAGTGAGCCCTCGATGTTGTGACAGCAAACAATGTTCATACATTTTTTCATTTTTTTTCTGGTTCTATGTGACTAGAGGTTATTTTTTCTTTATGAACACAATAAACAAATGAAACACTCATGACAGTAAGAAAAAAGCTGATAATGTAAAATAAGGTTTTAAACATTTGAAGCGTGGTTGATATTCCCTGTTTGTTCACATTTTCTCTTGATAAGAGATGAAACACAAGATTCTTTTATTAGTTTGAAGTTCATAACTTGAATGTTTTGCTCTTTTTGATCACACGGGCAATGGAAAGCATTCACAATAATTTTCCAGAGCCTAAATTAGGTCAATATTTTTTTTGTTTGGCAAGCAAATTGTTTAAAATTCAAGATAATTGAAATGTTAATTGTCAGTCCAAGTGTAGGTAAAATGTTTTAAGATATCTTGTGGATTGGATCAATTCAAAAGGATAAATAATTAGATTAACAAATGAAAAGCATTAATATAAATATCAATATGAAATAAATCAGAATAAAACATATCTCAGATGAATATGAATAACAAGCAATGTACGTATGTTCAAATTTATGACCAACAAAAAAACGAAAAAAAAAAAAAAAGAAGTCTGTGTTTTGCATCTCAAATTAATCAAAATTATAGATCTATTGTTATAATAGTTGCAAATATCTCATATTTTAATTGTCAGTATCATTTCTGGTGAAACTTTATTCCTTTAAATGCAATAGATGTTACATCAGAAGCAGAAGTACGCTATCCCTGGTCACTGAAGTTACTTCTGGTCAGAGTATTGGCATATGCTAGAATAAAATTAGAAATATAAATAAAGCAATACGTATCCACAGTGCAGAATATTTAGGAAAGAGGCTATGATTACAGTATTATAACAATACCTGAAATTAAAATTGATATGATAAAAGTAAAAATCAAACAATTTAGGTTTTTGGAAACCACAGAGACATGAGTGAATCCTGCAGCACCCAATATATGGTTAATTCATTGGATTTTTTTAAGGTAATAATTGCAAGAAATCTCCTGTACTTTGTGAAATAGTATAAAAGATAAAAAAACGCCACAAAGATAAATCTAAATAAGAAAATTAGCAAGAGTTATCTATCCATTTCTGATGAACTACCCTGCCTCCCTCTCGATCGTCTTATGAAATCAATGAAGTCCATTTAAGTTTTGGTACAATAAATACTAAAATAGACCAAGTTGTAGTTGTTATAAAATCAAAAAGTACCAAAGTATCTGTTACCAAAAATTAGACAACCTTATTTCAAAGCAGTTCTAACAGGCTGCATGAATGTTTCTAACTCTTGTTTAAAGCCTTAAGCTTGAAACTGACACCAATCATTTTGTTTTTCCTTCCAGGTTCCTGTGGTTTCATGGTTCGATGACGTGGACGACGCTGAGCTGCTCAACCTTCTGCCTGTGTTTGAAGAACTTAGTCAAGCTGATAATGTTTACGAGCGGCTGGACCAGCTCCGTGGACAGTAAAGAAGCTCTCAGCGGAACCCACCCGGCTCCCGTCAGAGCTCCAGCTTGAGCCTTCCTCTTCTACAACAGAACCTTTTTATATCTAGATTAGATACTAAGAGTTTTCAGACTCCAAGCCTCTGCACAAATCCTCTGTTTAGAAAATCGTATTAACTCTGGGTTAAGGAAATTCCAAGGCTAAAAACACAATGTGTTTGGCTAGAGAGAAACTATAGATTACAATCTGAGGCCTTTCCTCTGAACCTCAGTGCTGACGTTTTGACAACCACTATAAGAAAGCACTATGAGAAAGAGCGGACACCAAAGCAGTCCCATCACAATCACTCCAGTCAATATTAAAGTGGTTCTTTTGCCAAAGCAGAAGCCTGCCTGCCCTGACTTGACTTTTGGACATGTTTTTTTTTTATTATTGTGCCTTTAAGGAACAACAAGAAAAAAACATCAGCTCTTTTTTTAAATTTCCACCAGATTTTATACATTTATTGATTTCTTTTTATAGGTTGTTTTATAAGGAAATCTATTTTTAAACAGTGGTTCTTCTATGCAACCCATGGACAGTACCTCCTGAGTAGCCAGTCAATAATTGCATTCAGCAGATGTAAACATTACTGTGTAGCCTTATTTACCTGTAAATGAGCATCAAAACAAAGTGTATTTTACATATTTGTACTATAAACATGATTTCTAGACAACAGATATACATCATTCGTGGTCAGGTTTGATATGTTGTGAGTAAACAGGGTGAAATCTTGTCTTTGATGGTCCGTTGAAGCAGACACACTGGATTATGCTGGCACATAGGACGACCGTACATGCCACCGTTTTCAGTCAGATTTTAATAATACTTCATTTGTTAGCGTGTTTTTCTTGTATTAGTATATGACAAACAACTTGCACTTGTTTTTTATTGACAGTGCTGAAAGTAAAAAAAAAAAATAAACTGTGCCTTTAAAATTCGGACAGAGAATGGTGTTCTGCCTGAAAAGAGATTTGTAGGCCTACACAGTCTGATGTGTCATGCTGAGCGTGAGTAAACACTGTCAAGAGCAAGTGTAATGCCATGTGGCTGTGGTACTTGCAGTGCAACACTTGAAAAATATCAATTTGATTTTTTTAAGCATGTGTGAGCGTTTTTTTCTGTATTTATTGGCCAAAAACGTGTTGTCCAGTACTTCTTAATGCTAAACATTTTACTATTGTAACCCATTTGCCTACTTAGAGGCTGGCCTTGTGTTTGACTGTTTTATCTGTGCCTCGATTTGCTGTCAAAGCCTAAGGATAATCCAAAAATACGTCAACAGTTAAATCAAATACATGTAAATCCGAAACTCAATCATGCAAGTTTTATTTGTCATTTTAAATTCTGTACTCTAGTTTTGTTGGGGGTTTATTGTCTGGGTAATATGTTTTTCTATGATGTTCAATGTCTGATGCAATTATTGCCTGCATGTTAACTAGTAAAATAAGACAATGAAATTGTACCAGTTGTGATGACCAAAAGTATTTGTTGATACTGTCACAATTTGTCTTTGTGTATTAGAATAAATCCAAAACGCATTTTGCCTATTCTTAATTTGACCAAAACTCTAAAAGACAAGGTGCTACCAGTTTTTATTTTCTAATAAAAATTGGTTAAATGATGTGTTTGTTTGCTTTTTATTCCCATTACAATCGTTTGAAAGCTTTTAGGTGTCTTTTTATATGAAACAAACATGTTTTTTAAGTCATCAAAAAATACACACATCTCTCACATAAATAAAACAGTTTGCTTTAGAGAAATGTGTTCAACAAGATGTCAGATATTAAAGTTATGTCCACTGCACCGTCTTTTGCTTACTTGTATTTTTCTAACTGCTGATGCATAAAGCAAGGCTGCCCATAAAGGAAAAAGAAGGGTGAGGTCTTCTAGTGCTCTGTGTCCTGAAGGGGCCCGGGGAAGGGTGAACAAAGATGCTTCAGTGCTTACTTACTTCCACTAAAGAGGTTATTTTTGTACTAGTGTTTGTTTGTTTCTAAACAGAATAATTCATTTTCAGGGAATGTTAGTCATGGCACAGGAATAAGGGAGTAGATTTTGGTGGTGATCCAAATCTGTATGTGGATCCAGGAGTTTTTGTCAAGGATTTCTTAAAACTGCGAGACGGGAGCAAATGGTGGCAGAAATGCCTTGGTGGAGATTTGCACTCTTAAAACACTTCTAGTTTAAATATTGATAACCTTAAATTTCAGTCTTAGTACTCGCCATCACTTATCAGAGCAATAAGACACTTTCTAAAATGATTTGCTGGTTCAAAGTTAAAGCCCTTTCTTCATGAAATGCAGTGAGACTTTATTTTTCAATGTGTTGATGGGTTTGTAGCACTTCACCTTTTGGTGTGTCAGCCATACAAAGACCTGCATTTTCTCCTCCTGTCAGCTACAAATTTGATTGGAGCCAGGCCCAGTAAGTCACATAACGATAGCAACTGTTCAATCTTAAGCCTTTCAATATTAATTAATAACATTAGGGCCCAATAATGGGGCCCTGAAGAGGCCCAGCAATTACTTGGCTAGTCTGCGTACTTGCCTAACTATTTTACATTCTTTTCACTTGTTAGTAAACTAAGATTTGGTTAATTGTTGCACATTTTCTTTAGTGCCGTCAGTACCAAAAGAAGGCCAATGT
Source organism: Cetoscarus ocellatus (assembly GCA_037902135.1). Taxonomy (NCBI): domain Eukaryota; kingdom Metazoa; phylum Chordata; class Actinopteri; order Labriformes; family Labridae; genus Cetoscarus; species Cetoscarus ocellatus. Next base: position 466,317 of record JBAMNC010000497.1, read on the forward strand.
CCTCAGGTACACCATATTGATATTGATGCAAAATAGCCTTTTTAACCATCATTACAATATCGTATCAGTTATCTTTATTCCCATCTACAAATGATAGATTAAATTTAACGAACTGTATAACTTATGAAAATTTTTTCATCCAAATGATTCAAGAGTTTACCTGAAAAGTTGTTAAATTCCAACAAAGCAGGCACACAGTTAACTTTGGCAGTGGAGAGAAAAAAACGTAACTGTTAATTTTGTTGACTACAAGAGATGATGATCTCTTTACGATTTTGTAACTGTTTCTTAAAGTCAAAAATGTGCAGCATTTAATGAATATGCCTATTAAGTACAGATAAAATCAATTTAAAATGTCATAGCTGTTGTATAGTTGAAATAAGTAAATGGTTGAGCGACTTTCAAAGGCATACCTATTTGCCTCAAGGCACAGTGTGCCCCACCACACCATTAGGAACATAGAGATGTTTATTTAATATGGGTAGTTTTAATATGTACTCCATTTTATCAATCAATTAAACTATATTTATAGCACTTTTCATACAAAAAAAAGTAGCACAAAGTGCTTAATATGGGCAAAAACAGCAACAACAACATGCAAGACAAACACAAACAAAGCCAACTAGAATAAACAAACCCATATTGAACAAAAACAAAGAAAACGAGCTGTATTAAAGACCTTGATTAAACAGAACTGTGGAAGTGAGGAACTGAGGAAATGCTATCATGAGTTCATAATGACACAACACTGAAGATAAGGTTTAAAAAAACCCAGGAGATATAGTAAAAATGAAATAGTAATAGTAATAATAAAAACATAAATAAGGAATAACAGTAAAGCAATAGAGGGGGATAAAAACTATAAACTACATGTATTAAAACAGTAAACAAATAAAAACATGGGAGGATAAAACACTAAGAAATTTGACACTAAAATTTGAAATGTTTCAAAACATAAATTGATTTATATAAACAACAAAATATTGTCAGTATTGATAAAACAAACCGACTAAAGTATATAATTCAATAACAACTGTAATGGATTCATAAATAATTAAAATTGCCAAGAGCTCAGTCAAAAGCATGACTTAAAAAGGAAGATTTGTTTGCTTTTAAGTATACTGACACTCAGCTCTGCTCTTATTTTAGTACGTCGTTGCATTTAAAATAAAAGTTCTTCCACTTCTATAAACCTCCTTGCAGTTTTACCACCCATATTTTCTTTCAAATAACCCTTTTCAACTGAAATTCTGATTTATTACAGAAATTGTGGTTATTCACTAGACAGACGATAATTTTGAACATTATCCAGGCTTTGCATATTTGAGGATATATTCCTCCCCACGAGTATTTAAATGTTTAAAGCGAAAGGTCAGTTAAAAATACGACCTCCCGTTGCGTAAAAACATGTTGCAGACTATTGCACTATGCGTCCTATGACTAATGTCAAGCTTAATACTCATGAGCACCTTCACTTCTTATATTACATCAAATATCGGATTTAGGTCAATAAAATTACGATAGTCTTCATATTTGATTGTGTTCATGTAATGTTTCACATGGCAAAAATCAATCTACTATCCTCAAAATGAGGAATTCATCGATGTTTTGCTTTCAACGGTTGACTGTGGCAAAGCTTAACGTAAGAGTCGGCCATTTTAGGTGTACCGGGGACATTACTCGGTGACACCAGGAAGTGCCCTAAATAGAAGTATTTCTTCTTTAAGGCGCTTTTAAATGGATTTTTAGATATTCCAGATATAGAGGGGAAATGTAATAACGAGGAGTTTGTAACATGTCGCTTCGATGGAAAAATATCTCGGTTTCGATATTACGCGGAAAATCCGACTCCAAATTTCTGGGCGTTTCCGTGGTGACGTCACGGGAGCTGACTGACACGTACTGTTTTGTTGTAGAAAAAAAGTGAAGCAGGAAGAAGAAAGGCAGAAACAGAGAGCACGGAGCTCGGGAGAGCAAGAGGTAAGCGCCTAATTTTAGCATATATCACCCTCAGGATACATTTTATAAAAGCTGTTACGTTAGCAGCCTGGTGTATGGATACCTTATAACGTACTGGACGTCGAGCTGTGTCGACAGAAGAGCCGTTTGTCAGTTAGATCCGCTGATCGGTGTGAAGCTAACGGCTACAAGTTAGCATCGTTAGCTATTAATATGATAGTCGTCTCATGCGCCAAACAAACTCTGACAGGTGATCTGTTTGACCACAACATTATTTATGAGTTTAGAAGGTTTTCTATGTTGTAACCTGCCAACAGCTATGACACTGATCAGCGTTAGATTAGAAAGATATTAGTCTGTTGACTGTGAGTATGTGCTAGTAATAATTCTCAACTCATGACTTTTAGCTTTAGCCTGTTGGGTAATTTAAACTCTTATCTAATCAAACTGCGCAGTTTTGACCTGCGACATTTGTGTTTATTTCTAGAACTGGAAACTGGACAAAAAGATTATGTAAACGCTGCTTAAAACATACATTTTGAATCCACATGTACAAGTCCCTTATTAAAATTTCAAGTAGAAGATTTGAAATTCTGAGGAAAAAACTCAGATGACAAGTAAGTACAATCTTTCAGATTCATTCCAAAGTATTGGATCAGCTAATGTAAAACAATGTGTCATTTACTCTGTTAAATCTCGTGTTTGTTATTCTGTATTTCAGATCTTAAAAGTATCCACACGAGGCAAAACAAATGTTCCTGTAACTAAAGACTAACTAATTCTTAGTATAACAGGGTGACCCTTGGATGCATTTACTCAAAAGTTTACAGAAGTTCATCTTTTTATTGAGTAACCAACTGTTGCGCTTAAACTACCTGTTCGCTTCATACCAACAAGTGAGGTTAGAAATTTAACAATTTTATTATATCAAACCAACAATATGTGATACAGTACTGGGATTAAGATCCGATGTTCTCTGGACTTTTCTTTCGTGAATGACTAACTTTCATTTTTAATAATAGAATTAAAGGACTTATTTTATGACGGTTAAATCAAACTATTTATTTTCCTTGCGTTTGCTTGTTTATTTGAGGAAAAACTCCCAAATTTGAGTTTGTATAGATGTCATTAAATAAGGATGCGTAGTTTTCATTTTTAAAAAGTACAGAGACAGAATATTAAATGTATGAAATTTAGAAATGCAGAATGTAAACGGTACAATATTGATATCGGCATATTGGCTTAAAATGCTGAATATTGGTAATGGCTGATAGTGTAAATATTTTCATCTGATATATTGGCCTTATGTATCCCTTTTATTGGCTGTAACTTCAGTAAAACATTTGTGTATTGTATGTAGAGGGACAAGTTCTTTACCTTGTCACTTTATGGGTACCATTTAAAAGTCAAGATTGTCATTAATCAAGAGGGAGATGTTTGTCTAGTTTTGCATCTGTTCCTTACACAAATAGACTGTCATGTTGAAAATAAGAAGTCCATTTCTGTCAGAGGAAGAATTTTAAGCCTTGACAAAAAAAATACTGGTATGAGTTCAGAAATATCAGAATATTGTACATCAGCTAAAATACAATGTCATGTATCCCGAATGGTATTCAGGCATCTACAATGTAAAAATGGATTTTGAAAGAAGTGTTAAGAAAAATCCTGTAAAATTAGCTACATGATCTCAGTATCAGCACATGATGCCACTGAGTTATGGGCAGTTCTGTAAATTTCTGTCAATATTTACAGCTGAGAAATCAGCTCAAAATACAGCATAAAGTATAAATACATTTGTGCGGCTTTAGGACCCTCTTCAGCAAAAGTCTTACCCCGTCCTCCTTTTTTTCTCATTCCTTGAATTTAAAAGTCGACTCTAAGGACTGCATTTTTTAGTTCTGGCCTGGATTTAGTTTTACATTGTAAGAGTAGGCTTACAGGAAGTAGGCTTACAGGAGACGTGGTGTGCTTTACAAGTAAAATATATGTACTATACAATAAGGGCTATGCAGTATGTCATAAAGAATTATAGCTCTTATTGTTTTATCACACAAAACTTGATTTCTGATTTTTAACCAATTTTCCCCATGTAAAGACAAATCTACAAATTCCACCAGAATAACAGTTTTGCTTTAATTTGATCAAAATACTGTGTGTCACAAAAGTTGACTGAATAGCCCTCCAAGAGTAAAAGTGCATGCTGTAATCACTGAAAGCTCCACTGTTTTAATAAAACCTTGTCATGAAACTCTGTTTGCATTTTTTATTTATCCAAAAAGTGCACAGATAAAAATGAGCCTGTGCTAAAATATCAGCCTGTTGTCACAAAACTGTAAACATTTCAGCACTTCTATCTTTAATCAATGGAACAAATGTCGAGGTGTCGTTGTTGTGTCTCTGTTGTAAGGAAACTTGGGGGAGAGTGTTCACTTTGGTGACCAGGGGAGGGAAATTGAGTCATGGAAAAAAAAAATCTCAATTTGGTTTTTAAATAAAGTTTCACAAGAAAAAAGAACTGCCTAAAAAGTTTGCTAGTGTCAGCTTATTGCATGTTAGCAAAATCAGATATCTTGCATCCTTAGTACAAGTATTAATTAATATTGCAATCTAACATTTTTGTCTCAGAGCATGATGTTAAAACCAATTTAAAAAAATGCTTTGTTAAATCAAATATAAGTGTAAATTTGTCTTGATCTTTCATTTTCTGGCAATCTTCCATTTTATCCGTGGCTGCAACGTGTTTAAATCTGAGCTGTAAAGTTGAGTTTGAGTTTAATCTCATGTTTGTTTTGTTTTTCCAGAGGAGACTACATTCAGGAATCTCTCCAGATCTGTCACCCAGGTCTCATCATGAACGTGTTTGACCGCAACATCAACTTTGACGCCCTCTTCAAATTCTCCCAAATGTACGTAAGCACACAGTCAGACAGTTCTCTGTCACAGTTATGTTCTTTATCAAATAAATGTAAAGTGTCCTCACCAAGCCTTCATCATTCTTTTTAATCTGTGTTTGCAGATCTCATTCCACCCAGGTCCACCTGAAGAATGTGTACTCCAGCCTGGCTGTTTGTATGTTTGTGGCTGCAGCTGGATCCTACGTCCATGTGGTCACACGCCTCTTTCAGGTAATGATTATGTGAAGCAGTCTTCAGTTTGTTAATTAATAAATCACTTAGAAGAATTCATCCACTGCAGAGTGAAATCTTGTTAGCACGAGGTTCAGACAGCCTGTGGTTGAAACTATGTTCCACTCTTAAGGTTCTAGTCTCAGAAAAGAAAATTGTCATTGATGTGAGCTTTGTCAATGATTTATTCTGAAGTTCACAGTATTCAGGTTTAATGTTTATTCAGTAAATGTTTTAGACAGCCTGATTCACTCAGTCACAGAGTTTGCACCACCTGTAGCTCAGTAACCTTCATCGATGTTTTAGTATAAACAGCACATGTGCGCGTAGACAACTGTGACACAAACTGAAAGTGTTCAGTGGTGCAGTGGCTCGTAGTTGTCGCTAGTGTGTCCTGGATGTTTCAGAGGAGAATTTCCAGTTTTGAATACTGAATGAGTAACAGGTGGATGGTTTAATCAACACAGAAGCACATGGTGGAATTGAATCACAAGACTGTTCTGAAAATTCTTCTGAATATGAAAACGTTTGAAAATATGACAAACAATGAGCCTCAAAACTCCAAGAAAAGGGTTAAAGAACAAAAACAAACACAGTGACTGTTTAAATGTTTCATGCTGCATTATTACAAATAAAGACCACTGCAGTATTTTCTTCCATTCATCATCCTGACCTGTGGTGACACTTTCATGATATAACAGGTCAAAGTCCAGCTCTGTGATTTTAATCAGGTTCAAAACCAGATTGTGAGATGAAATAGAAGTTTTCTTTTCTCTAAGTTTGGATTTGGATTTTTATTTTTTAACAGTCTAAACCAACTCCTTAAAGTACTAGACATTAAAACAAGACAAACATAGAACCAAAAATCTTGTATATGTTTTTTGTAATTTTATATATCTTGAATATTTTTTCTAAAGATTTTTATTTATCTCTGTGTGATGATTCCTGGTTTATTGCTTTGCATTTTCTCTTGTTTCTTTTCATCTTTATTTTATCATTTCTTTTACTTCAGCTTTATTTTTTCTGGTGTGCATTAGTTTCTAAATCCTCATGACATCCTATCATTACAATTACAGCAGAGTAATAGTAGTAGTAGTTGGACCTCTGCTGAGTGTTTATTTGCTGGGTGCTTGTAGGAAAGACCATAATTACTATCATTATGTATATGTATATATATCTTTTGTCAATCATTTTCTGTCTCCATGCAGAGCACTTTGAACTGCAATTGAATTTTTATGAAGTGTGCTATCTAAACACAGATTGATTGATTTGGATGTCTGTGATTTCTAATAATCTGGATCTTCTCGTGCTCCGTCTCCTCCTCAGGGCGGCCTGCTGTCAGTGCTCGGCTCCCTCGGGATGATGTTCTGGCTCGCCATGACACCGCACAACTCCGAGACAGAGAAGAAGAGACTGGCCATGCTGGCAGGATTCGCCTTCTTCACAGGTGAAGCCCTGATGATGATGATGATGTTGAGAATGTGACTTACATTTGAACAGCTGCCTTTGGGAATTAAAAACATTGGAGTCTGATGTTTTTATTTTTCTGTCTCGCTCTGCAGGTGTCGGCCTTGGCCCCACACTGGACTTTGTCATCGCTGTTAATCCAAGGTGTGTGAAAGGTCCACGACTGTTTAATGTCCACACAGAGAGCTGGATAAATGTTAAACATTATGTAAACACTGATTGAAGACTAGAATAAAGCATACTTTCCAAGCACAAAGAATACAGATTGATCTGTACTGAAGTCTCACTGTTTGTTTTTGTTTGTTCCTCCTCAGCATCATCGTCACAGCCTTCATGGGAACCTCCGTGATCTTCATCTGCTTCACTCTCAGCGCTCTCTACGCCAAACGCAGGAGTTACCTGTTCCTTGGAGGTAAAGACAGTTTCTTAAAGGACCAGGGTTACTGTGTTACCTGAGTTTGGATGACTTAACATTTGTGTTCAAAAACCATCTCAGTGTCATCTTTGTGGTTCTTCTCTGTTGTGAGGCTTTTCTCAGAGCAGAGGCCTTTTTTGGGTCAGCAGCTTCTCAAAGAAAGCTTTTGTTTTGTGTTTGAATGAGAAAGAAATCAGAATGTAAAAGCTCAAGACTCGGAATGCATGGCTAGAGTACGAGTTATCTCCTTTAATTAAAATTGACCTGTTTCTCTCATTGTGACAGTGTATTTGGTTAAATGAATGTGGACCAAGGAAAACAACATTTTATTCTCTAACAGAAGACACTATTGTTTTAAAAATGTCAGCGTTCAGCAGTAAAAGGGTGTAACATTGTGCTACATTCATGCATTCTTTGGGTATTACAGCTGGTAAATGTGGTATATATGGCTTTTATGTACGGTTAAAATCTGGGCAGAAATTTTGGTATCTGCTGACACAGATATTATTCTGACTGTGTCATGCATCCCTTCAACAGACAGTCAGATTCTCACTGTAAATGTTTTTTTTTCTGGTAAAATGAAAAACTCTGAGCAGACATAGTGTCCCTGAAAAGGCCAAACAAACACTGATAAATTGGATTCATGTCAAATGCTTGTGCAGCATTTACTGGAGATTTAATAGTCCTGCAGGATTCAGCAACAAAACAGAGTCTTAGGTTGTAAATAAAATTGTAACAATAAAACTGTCTTTACCGATACAGTACTGTTATGGCATTATAACCTTTAAAAAGTCCCAGTGCTTCCCATAAAAGCTCATGGGGCTTTTCTGTCTGTGGTTTGGCTCAGTTTAAATCAGTTTTGCTATGAGACAATTGGACTTCTATTACAGCACATACTTCGTTTGTGTCTTCTAAGACTGGATTATTCATTAAGTTTTCAGTTTAATTTAAACTTTGGCTTTCAAAGATAATCAGGACAAGATCAAACTTAAAGATAAACCAAATCTTTTATTTGTATTTGTCATTATTTTCTATATGTTTATAATTTTCTCCTTAGAGTTGAAATGTGAGTGTTTAAAAACAGGAAAAGTGACTCACAGACGATAAATCCGTGGGTAGCCTCGTTCACTGATTGGGGTCGTGAACTTCATCAGAGTAACTGATTCTGACCTGATGGAGCAGCCTGATCACCTCTTCACTGTCGCCCTGGCTCAGCTGAGAAACTGCAGTGAAGTCCAGTCAGAACAGTGGTGACGGTGTAGCTGCCTCTCAGTCTGCTGCTTTTTGTCTCAGTGAGGAGACGAGTGTTGTTCCAGAGACAGCTGCTGAAAGTGCACTCTTTACTCTTCTTGGTTGAGCCCATCGTTTCATTCTGTCTATAACCTCACTCGTTCCTCTCCTCAGGGACCCTGATGTCCGGCCTGTCCCTGCTGTTCCTCATGTCTGTGCTGAACATGTTCTTTGGATCCGTGATGCTCTTCAAGGTCAATAAACTGCCACTTTTACTCAGTATTTGGATAAATTCACGTCTTGTAGTTTGTTGATAATCATGTTTCTTTGCTCACAGGCTCACATGTACCTCGGTCTGCTCATCATGTGCGGCTTCGTCCTGTTCGACACTCAGCTCATCATCGAGAAGGCGGAAAACGGAGACAAGGACTACGTCTGGTGAGGACTCCTTAGCTCCTGACTCACAGTTCATCCTGACTAAACACAGTTTATAAAAACCCTCAATGAGAAGACTTTAGCATCAGTTCTTTAAGGAAAAAAGTTTTTCTACATGGGTTTTCCGTGGCAACGGTTTCAAACACACGTCACTCCTGATTTATCGCTGCTTTGCTGCAGTGAGAAACATTTCAGTGAGTTTCTGCTGTTTACATTCCAGCTTAAAATCAAACAGACACACACTGGATGTTGTCACTTAGCATCATTTTTGTGTAAAATTGTGTGACAATTTAAAACACCTTCGTCTCCTTTCAGCCATGATCACATCTTTAACCTCTTTGTTGTCGTTCATGCTGACTGCCTCTGTTTAGAGCATGATGTCCTTCATCAAGGCATGCAGAACTTAGGGGCGGAGGTGTTGCTAAGGGAATTTCTAAGGATAAACACTGTTGAAATCGATTCCTAAATCTTATTGATTCTCAGCTGAAATTGGTTTTCGTTTCCCACCCCTGTTCTTTTATCATTTTGAATTTTTTACTTCAGCTCGGCCTTTACATGAAATATGAAAGTAAAGGAATGGATGTTCTCTTTTGGATTTGATGATTCTGAAACATGCTGAACGTGAGTTTTGATCTTTTGTCTTTCCAGGCACTGTGTGGACTTGTTCCTGGACTTCGTCACCATCTTCAGGAAACTGATGGTCATCCTCGCCATGAACGACAGGGTGAGGAGTCTTTAATTCTCCTTAAATCCAGTCTGAGGGTCTGTGTCCACGGTCCAGGCTTTTCTTTTCTTACAGTTTTAGAGCACTGATCACCAGAGCCTGACTCTGTCAGGTCATGAGAGGTGCTCCTGCTTTCCTCTGTATCATCCAAAAGGCAGATTAAACCCTCTGTGTGCTTCATATTTGTCTGAATTCATAGAAATATATCACAGAGAAAACAGGAATATAAAGTCAAGGAATCATGTCCTTAAATAGACCTGAACTTTTTCCCATTAAAAACTGAAGTCTAGGTTTTTCCTCTGTTGTTTACAAAGTGGACTCAGCTGCCATGTCTCTTCATGACTGTCATTGGTCAGGAAGTGAGAAGTGATGATGATGATGATGAAGGTCTCATTAGCTAAACTGTTCAGGCTCTTGGAGCTCAGCGACATAAAGCAGCTGAAGGAGTTTTTCTGCTCAGGGCCCAGAGAACACTGAAGAACATCGACAGTGGACACAGGCTCTTATTTCTGTCTGTTAGTGCAAAAGTCCAGATTGAACTCTTTCTAGATTGATTTTTCAGGTCCAAACATTAAGACTAACATGTTAATATATGAGAGGATATCAGCAAAAGTGAAATGAATAAAATAATCAGCACAGCGCTGATGAAGATTACATTCACATTATTTCATGTGTGAGTTTAAATCTTTTTAAAATATATTAAAATGACTTTGTTTTTGTCTCCTCTGGTTACATTCGGAGGTTTTAGCTTAAGTGCAGAATTGTTGGCACTTATTAAATGTTAGACATTGGATTTCTCGACTGTGTTGGATTTTTGCACTTTTATTAACTATTGATCCGTAGCCTGTTGCAACAGCTCCGTGTGAGTTCCTTCTTGAGTTCTCACTTCAGTCTGTCGTGATTAATTTTAGCTTAGATTTTGTCGTAGGAGGTGATCATACAGAGATGCGATGCTAAAAAGCGTTGCCATTGAAACTTTAGTTTCCTATGTAACACCGCGTCTAACCAGGTGTCTCCTTCTGCTGCCATGCAACGTGATGTTCCAGTGCTTTTATGTCACTTTCAGCAAAAATCAAACTAAAAAAAAAATGAAAACAGACAGATACATACATGTTGGTGGTTACTGATGCTCTCAGTGTAGTTTTTGGACAACATGAATTGAATTGAATTGAACCTTATTTATTTTCAATATATTCAAAAGAAAGATAAAAACAGAAATAGAAGAAAGAGCATAGTGTAGTCATTACATGCAATATATTCGAAAAGGAGTGCAGGAAGTAAAATGATGAATCGTTCTGAGAATGTAGGAGACAAAAAGAGTCCTTCACTCAAACCACTGAGTTATAACCCATTTGTCTGCATGTGCGTGGACGCACATCCTCTCTACATGCGCTCTGTGCATTTTTTTGCAGCATTTTTGGTGCGTCTGTGCCTTGAGCAAAACGTCTGTGTGATCGTCCCGTTAGTTTAGTTGCACCAAATTGTGCAAGATTCATCTTGAGCATTCGGTCATGATGTCCAAAGTAAGCAAAAGATTGTCGCACATATTATGTTTAGTGCTGTCCCTGAATTCTGAGGCAAATGGAAATGCAGGGTATTTCAGAGGAGACTAACAGCTGGAAACTATTTCTGTCAGTTTCTGTCCAGAAGCAAACTTGATGTCAAAACATCATGATTAGGTGATCACTGAAGCTCCCAATAAAAATCTACAGCCTAACAAGCAGTGAAGTCGTCAATAACCTGAGATCATTAATGGTACTTCTTTGTTAACCGGCTGTTGTAACACCTTAAACGTTGAGTTTTATCTCCGTCATAAGAACTGATGTTCAAAGTAGACTGGACTGAGGAGGAGAAAGTGTGACCTTTAACTGAAGAGGGGTTAAATGTTAGATTTCTGCTTCACTGTGTTGATTTCTGTACTTTTATTTTCTGAAGATGTTTTATTTGAGCATTACTTCATTCTGGACTGTCTTAATTTTTGCATTTTTTTCTTTAATGTGTCATAGATTAACTCTTTTGCTGCATTCTGTGTTTTTAATTCTGTTTTCCATCTGTGTGTTTTCAGGACAAGAAGAAAGAGAAGAAGTAGAGAGTTTGATGGAGGTCCAGACTAATCTGTGAGACAAAGGCACAATTTGCGATGCACTTGGTGCTTTTACTTTCTGTCTTCATTTATTGAATTAACTTCCTCTGTGGTCTTATATTATTGAAAGAAACTTTTTCTGCTTTATTTTCCAAACTTACAACAGAGAGGTTGAATGTAAGTTTTCTTTTGTTTTGGTAACTAATGCTCGTCCCATGGTGGCTGTGACTAGTAGAGCGATGCTGCAGTGGACGCGCTCGGCCTGTAGAGGGCGGCGTCGTTCCATCACGGCTCTCTGAAGCTGAGCAGCACTTACTGAAGGTTTTCATATTTCCTGTTATTTAGTGCCATAAATTAACAACATGATAGGCTCCTTTTTTAGTGCGAGCTTCAGAGACTGATCGTTGTTAAATCTGAGTTTTGTGATTTCAGCTTATTTATAGTTTTCCTCCGGTCTTCTTTGGTGGAGTGTCACGAGATGTGCTGTCCCATGATTAAGACAACAGATTCCGCTCTCTCTCCCTCCCCGCTCAAACATAAAATCCCTGTAATTGTTTTGTTCCCATAAATGAATTTGGGTGACAGACAGGAACCGTGAATCTTTATGATTTAGAGCCTGTCGTCCCCGTGATGAACACTAACTTGATCACTTGTCTGAGGAGAACAAGTCGCCTCCATCGTTCATTTTGAAATTCTGGAAACACAAAAACAGGCGAGTCTCTCAGACTTTTCTCTGTAAATTTATCTGAAATATCTGTTGTCTAGAAAATTAGTTTGCCAAATGATATGATGTTAACCTTATGATTTTTTTTGAAGGTGTATACTGTGAAGAATTTATTTTATTGATGTAAAATTGAAACTAATAATTTGATACATTTGCTCAAATAAATGTGTTGAACGTATTGAAGCTGATGTATCCGCCTGCTCTTTTTCTCATGATTAATGTTGATGATTTTAAATGAACAGAAACTTTGAACAGAGATTAGGGCTAAATGATTTTAGGAAAAGATGGAATTATGATTTTTCTGGCAGGCATTGCGATTTCAATTTGATTCACGATTTTCTTCAAATCAAGCTTTAGTGCAACATTCACTGTGTTTACAGTATAGACAACAGTAAGGAAATCAATGATCAAAAGCACATAACACATTATTCGTCATCTAATATTGATGATTAATAATCTGTTTTCATTATTTAAGGGATACTCCAACTTCTACTCCCAAACAGAGGCTTTGTGTTGTTGACCCGCTTACCAGCACTTCCGTAAATACACCTTTGTAAAATAATATGGGTGAACTAGTTGACACTACAGATCCTGGGTCAGTCAGGAGCACTACAAAAACTTGCAGCTTTGTCGATCACATGATTGCGTTGTCTGAAATTGCGATTTCGATACGAAAACGATAAATCTTTCAACCATAAGATGAAAACTAAAACTTATTTAGCCAAATTTACGAATGATAATGGCTTCTCTTCTGAGATCTAGACTGTTTCCAAAAAAAGTTTGGAAACATTATTCTGGCCGATTATTTCTCCCCTTTAATAACACCATTTGGTGTTGTATGTAATATCATTGGAATCCTGATTAGTCACCTTTGTACGTCAGAGGATTAGAGCCACGTTTGGGGGGAAAAAAAAGTTAAGTTACGAGAATAAAGTCGAAAAGTTACGAGAATAATCTCATAAAGTTACGACAATAAAGTCATAAATCTTTTTAAAGTAAGCTTGAAAACAAACTTTATTCTGAAAGGTTGTACCAGAAGAGCAGTCATCCACCTACGCAGAGGATGAGATGAGCGTCCTCTTGATTAAGGTATGCTTATATTGATCTAAAGTTTTGACAAAGAACCTTCTTAATGACTTTATTCTCATTACTTTTTGACTTTATTCTCGTAACTTTTCAACTTTGTTCTCATAAATTTTCAACTTTATTCTTTTATTTTTTCAACTTTATTCTCGTAACTTTGAGATAATTCTTGTATCTTTTAGACTTTATTCTTGCATCTTTTCGACTTTATTCCTATAACTTTTTTACTTTATTCTAGTATTTTCAACTTTATTCTTTTATTTTTTCAACTTTATTCTCGTAACTTTGAGATAATTCTTGTATCTTTTAGACTTTATTCTTGCATCTTTTCGACTTTATTCCTATAACTTTTTAACTTTATTCTAGTATTTTCAACTTTATTCTTTTATTTTTTCAACTTTATTCTTGTAACTTTGAGATAATTCTTGTATCTTTTTGACTTTATTCCTGTAACTTTTTATCTTTATTCCTATAACTTTTTAACTTTATTCTAGTATTTTCAACTTTATTCTCGTAACTTTTCAACTTTGTTCTCATAAATTTTCAACTTTATTCTTTTATCGTTTCAACTTCATTCTCAAATTTTTTCGACTTAATTCTTGTAACTTTGAGATAATTCTTGTACCTTTTCGACTTCATTCTTGTAAGTTTTCAACTTTATTCTCAAATGTTTTTCGACCTTATTCTCAAATGTTTTCGACTTTATTGTCTTAACTTTATGATAATTCTTGTATCTTTTCGACTTTATTGTCTTAACTTTATGACTTTATTCTCATAACTTTACTTTTTTTTTAACGTGGCCCTAATCCTTCGTCATACCTTTACAACAAGGTACAATATCTAATGATCATACATTCATGGAATGAACAACACAGCTGAACATGTGGGTAACGCTCCCAAAAAAGTGTGCCTAAATCCCCTCGTCCCCTGAAGGAAAGCCTTCTGCAAGTTGAAGGTGTTTCCACTCGAAGTTGTACAGTAAACCCTTTTTGTTGTAAATTGAGACACAGCGTTGACCACTTCACACCTCCTTCGTTGAGGTAAAAATCCAGTTACTCTGTCCTCTCTGCATTCTGTGCATCTCTTCCTGATTTTGGAAAAAGAGTCTCCTCACAGAAATAAATGAAAAGATTTTAATTAGAAAGTTGAAAAAACGGCAGTAGGTACACAGGACCTCTATCAGGCTAAGGAACAAACAGCAACAGAGATGATGAAATACAGGATATGAACAGAATCTACTAAGCGAGGACACTGCAGTTTTCACAGAAAGATTACAAATGAATAAAAAAAGATGACATTAAAATAAATAAATAATAGAAATACATATTCATTGAATAGTGTAGCCATTTCTCTTCTTCTCTATGTCATTATTGCTGGTATATATTACCTTTAAATGTATTATGATTTAAAAACAGACTTTTTCTGACAACCTTCACGGGTCGTAAAACAAATATCAACATGATCGATAAAATCGTTTGTACATTAAAATCGTGATGCATGAGTTCAGCAAACGAAGAATCACAGACATGAACATTCATTTTTTAAGGAGCTTCATGTTTTAAATACATTATGTGGTGAAATGATGATGAATGTCTGATACAGTACAGAACGTCAGCGCTCGACAAAAACAAAAAAACCTCCTTCAGAGGAAAGAAAGCCGCCGAACATCTACCAGGAGGGACTTTTTTTGTGCTAACCGTTAGCATAGCCATGCGTTTTGTAGTCTGTACACATGAATCAAAGAGAACGTGTCCACAGTCCAGTCTGAGCGTGAAAAAGTGAACAACCTCGATTATTTTGGTGGCTTTTGGCTTCATGTTTTTATTGGAGAATCCTGAGGAGAAGTCTATCCGTCCGTCTTTCCAGTTGCAACAGAGAAACGGCTTCATTGCCACGTTAACCTGCACAAGTAGGCGCCACACTTTCTTCTTCTCTTCCTCAAAAACCACGGTCACACAGCAGCATCACAGCAACCAGGAGGCGTTTTCAGAGAGACCGGTGCTGGCTCTTCCCCTCTCCATCCCCCCTCCCCCCGTCCTGGCCCGGCTCATCCTTGGCTGCCACAGGATGACAGACTGTCGTACAGCGAGTCACTGAGGGACTCAGGGGTCTCCAGGACTTGAGGGCGACTCGGGGAGATGGCTTCCTCTGGACGCTCCCTGAGCAGCTCCAGCCCGGCCTCCCGGCTCATCTCAGGGACGCTGGGAGTGCGAGTCTTCCCCCTGCGGCTCATCCCAGACTGGGCGGGGACGGGAAGGCTGCCTGGGTCGACCACCCGACTGGAGGACGGAGCGCCGGCCTTCATACCCTGAAAAGAGGATGAGCTGAGCTTTATTATTCTGTCATTCTGGTTTCATTCTGGTTTCATTCTGGTTTTCGCTGTTCACCTCCACCAAGGAGGTTATGATTTTACCAGCATGCATATGTTTTTTTGTTTGGTTGTCAAAAAACTACTAGATGGAGTTGGCTGAAATTCTCAGGACATGTTGGTAATGGCCCAACTTAAAAATAAAAAATAAATTTTGATGGTAATAGAAATATTTGTCTGGATGCAAAAAATTCCCAAAATTTCAGAAAAATCCCACAAGTTAAAATTCAGCACAGTTGAAGAAAAACATATCTCTGACATTTTTTCACCTAAAAAATGACCTATAGGAATTTGATTCCTCAGGTCAGAGCTTTAAAAAAATATGCCATGCTAACATATGACTTTTTTCCCATTTTGGACTCCCGAAAAAAAATATGCTAAAAAGTGACTTTTTGGGACCTTTTGGGGCAGGAGAACATGCTGGTGCAGACGTTTTTTTCATATTTCACCTAAAAAATGAGTTATAAGCATTTTTCTGTCGGGTCAGACCTTTGAAAAACTGACATGCTAACATATGACGTTTTTCCCACTCTGGACTCCGAAAAAAAATATGCTAAAAAGTGACTTTTTGGGACCTTTTCGGGCGGGAGAACATGCTGGTGCAGACGTTTTTTTCATATTTCACCTAAAAAATGAGTTATAAGCATTTTTCTGTCGGGTCAGACCTTTGAAAAACTGACATGCTAACATATGACTTTTTTCCCATTCTGGACTCCGAAAAAAAATATGCTAAAAAGTGACTTTTTGGGACCTTTTCGGGCAGGAGAACATGCTGGTGCAGACGTTTTTTTCATATTTCACCTAAAAAATGAGTTATAAGCATTTTTCTGTCGGGTCAGACCTTTGAAAAACTGACATGCTAACATATGACTTTTTTCCCATTTTAGACCCCGAAAAAAAATATGCTAAAAAGTGACTTTTTGGGACCTTTTCGGGCAGGAGAACATGCTGGTGCAGACGGTTTTTTCATATTTCACCTAAAAAATGAGTTATAAGCATTTTTCTGTTGGGTCAGACCTTTGAAAAACTGACATGCTAACATATGACTTTTTTCCCACTTTGGACTCCGAAAAAAAGTATGCTCAAAAGTGACTTTTTGGGACCTTTTCAGGCAGGAGAACATGCTGGTGCAGACGTTTTTTTCTTATTTCACCTAAAAAATGAGTAATAAGCATTTTTCCATCTGGTAGAACCTTTGAAAAACTGACATGCTAACATATGACTTTTTTCCCATTTTGGACCCCGAAGAAAAATGTGCTAAAAAGTTACTTTTTGGGAACTTTTGGGGCAGGAGAACATGCTGGTGCAGACGTTTTTTTCATATTTCACCTAAAAAATGAGTAATAAGCATTTTTCTGTCGGGTCAGAACTTTGAAAAACCGACATGCTAACATAGGGCTTTTTTCCCATTCTGGACTCCGAAAAAAAAAAGCTAAAAAGTGACTTTTTGGGACCTTTTCGGGCAGGAGAACATGCTGGTGCAGACGTTTTTTTTCATATTTCACCTAAAAAATGAGTTATAAGCATTTTTCTGTCTGGTCGAACCTTTGAAAAACTGACATGCTAACATATGACGTTTTTTTCCCACTCTGGACTCCGAAAAAAAATATGCTCAAAAGTGACTTTTTGGGGACCTTTTCGGGCGGGAGAACATGCTGGTGCAGACGGTTTTTTCATATTTCACCTAAAAAATGAGTAATAAGCATTTTTCTGTCGGGTCAGAACTTTGAAAAACTGACATGCTAACATATGACTTTTTTCCCATTCTGGACTCCGAAAAAAAATATGCTCAAAAGTGACTTTTTGGGACCTTTTCAGGCGGGAGAACATGCTGGTGCAGACGGTTTTTTCATATTTCACCTAAAAAATGAGTTATAAGCATTTTTCTGTCGGGTCAGATCTTTGAAAAACTGACATGCTAACATATGACTTTTTTCCCATTCTGGACCCCGAAAAAAAAAAGCTAAAAAGTGACTTTTTGGGACCTTGTCGGGCAGGAGACAATGCTGGTGCAGACGTTTCTTTCATATTTCACCTAAAAAATGAGTTACAAGCATTTTTCTGTCGGGTCAGACCTTTGAAAAACCGACATGCTAACATATGACTTTTCTCCCATTCTGGACTCCGAAAAAAAAGCTAAAAAGTGACTTTTTGGGACCTTTTCCGGCACGAGAACATGCTGGTGCAGACATTTTTTTCATATTTCACCTAAAAAATGAGTAATAAGCATTTTTCTGTCGGGTCAGACCTTTGAAAAACTGACATGCTAACATATGACTTTTTTCCCACTTTAGACTCCCCAAAAAAATATGCTAAAAAGTGACTGTTTGGGACCTTGTCGGGCAGGAGAACATGCTGGTGCAGACGTTTTTTTTCATATTTCACCTAAAAAATGAGTTATAAGCATTTTTCTGTCTGGTCGAACCTTTGAAAAACTGACATGCTAACATATGACGTTTTTTTCCCACTCTGGACTCCGAAAAAAAATATGCTAAAAGGTGACTTTTTGGGGACCTTTTCGGGCGGGGAGAACATGCTGGTGCAGACGGTTTTTTCATATTTCACCTAAAAAATGAGTTATAAGCATTTTTCTGTTGGGTCAGACCTTTGAAAAACTGACATGCTAACATCTGACTTTTTTCCCATTCTGGACCCCGAAAAAAAAAAGCTAAAAAGTGACTTTTTGGGACCTTGTCGGGCAGGAGAACATGCTGGTGCAGACGTTTCTTTCATATTTCACCTAAAAAATGAGTTACAAGCATTTTTCTGTCGGGTCAGACCTTTGAAAAACCGACATGCTAACATATGACTTTTCTCCCATTCTGGACTCCGAAAAAAAAAGCTAAAAAGTGACTTTTTGGGGACCTTGTCGGGCAGGAAAACATGCTGGTGCAGATGGTTTTTTCATATTTCACCTAAAAAATGAGTTATAAGCATTTTTCTGTTGGGTCAGACCTTTGAAAAACTGACATGCTAACATATGACTTTTTTCCCACTTCGGACTCCGAAAATAAATATGCTCAAAAGTGACTTTTTGGGACCTTTTCAGGCGGGAGAACATGCTGGTGCAGATGGTTTTTTCATATTTCACCTAAAAAATGAGTTATAAGCATTTTTCTGTTGGGTCAGACCTTTGAAAAACTGACATGCTAACATATGACTTTTTTCCCACTTCGGACTCCGAAAAAAAGTATGCTCAAAAGTGACTTTTTGGGACCTTTTCAGGCAGGAGAACATGCTGGTGCAGACGTTTCTTTCTTATTTCACCTAAAAAATGAGTAATAAGCATTTTTCTGTCTGGTAGAACCTTTGAAAAACTGACATGCTAACATATGACTTTTTTCCCATTTTAGACTCCGAAGAAAAATGTGCTAAAAAGTGACTTTTTGGGACCTTGTCGGGCAGGAGACAATGCTGGTGCAGACGTTTCTTTCATATTTCACCTAAAAAATGAGTTATAAGCATTTTTCTGTCGGGTCAGACCTTTGAAAAACCGACATGCTAACATATGACTTTTCTCCCATTCTGGACTCCGAAAAAAATATGCTAAAAAGTGACTTTTTGGGACCTTTTCGGGCAGGAGAACATGCTGGTGCAGACGTTTTTTTCATATTTCACCTAAAAAATGAGTTATAAGCATTTTTCTGTCGGGTCAGACCTTTGAAAAACTGACATGCTAACATATGACTTTTTTCCCATTCTGGACTCCGAAAAAAAAATATGCTAAAAAGTGACTTTTTGGGACCTTTTCGGGCAGGAGAACATGCTGGTGCAGACGTTTTTTTCATATTTCACCTAAAAAATGAGTTATAAGCATTTTTCTGTCTGGTCAGACCTTTGAAAAACTGACATGCTAACATATGACTTTTTTCCCATTCTGGACTCCGAAAAAAAATATGCTAAAAAGTGACTTTTTGGGACCTTTTCGGGCAGGAGAACATGCTGGTGCAGACGGTTTTTTCATATTTCACCTAAAAAATGAGTTATAAGCATTTTTCTGTCGGGTCAGACCTTTGAAAAACTGACATGCTAACATATGACTTTTTTCCCATTCTGGACTCCGAAAAAAAATATGCTCAAAAGTGACTTTTTGGGACCTTTTCAGGGCAGGAGAACATGCTGGTGCAGACGGTTTTTTCATATTTCACCTAAAAAATGAGTTATAAGCATTTTTCTGTCGGGTCAGACCTTTGAAAAACTGACATGCTAACATATGACTTTTTTCCCATTCTGGACCCCGAAAAAAAATATGCTAAAAAGTGACTTTTTGGGACCTTTTGGGGCAGGAGAACATGCTGGTGCAGACGTTTTTTTCATATTTCACCTAAAAAATGAGTTATAAGCATTTTTCTGTCAGGTCAGACCTTTGAAAAACTGACATGCTAACATATGACATTTTTCCCATTTTAGACTCCCCAAAAAATATGCTATGAAGTGACTTTTTGGGACATTTATGGGCAGGAGAACATGCTGGTGCAGACGGTTTTTTCATATTTCACCTAAAAAATGAGTAATAAGCATTTTTCTGTCGGGTCAGACCTTTGAAAAACCGACATGCTAACATATGACATTTTTCCCATTCTGGACCCTGACAAAAATTTGCTAAAAAGTGACTTTTTGGGACCTTTTCGGGCACGATAACATGCTGGTGCAGACGTTTTTTTCATATTTCACCTAAAAAATGAGTTATAAGCATTTTTCTGTTGGGTTGAACCTTTGAAAAACTGACATGCTAACATATGACTTTTTTCCCACTCTGGACTCCGAAAAAAAATATGCTAAAAAGTGACTTTTTGGGATCTTTTCGGGCAGGAGACAATGCTGGTGCAGACGGTTTTTTCATATTTCACCTAAAAAATGAGTAATAAGCATTTTTCTGTCGGGTCAGACCTTTGAAAAACCGACATGCTAACATATGACTTTTTTCCTATTCTGGACTCCGAAAAAAAATTTGCTAAAAAGTGACTTTTTGGGAACTTTTCGGGCAGGAGACAATGCTGGTGCAGACGGTTTTTTCATATTTCACCTAAAAAATGAGTTATAAGCATTTTTACGTCTGGTAGACCCTTTGAAAAACTGACATGCTAACATATGACTTTTTTTCCCACTTTAGACTCCCCAAAAAAATATGCTAAAAAGTGACTTTTTGGGACCTTGTCGGGCAGGAGAACATGCTGGTGCAGACGTTTTTTTTCCATATTTCACCTAAAAAATGAGTTATAAGCATTTTTCTGTCTGGTCGAACCTTTGAAAAACTGACATGCTAACATATAACATTTTTTCCCACTCTGGACTCCGAAAAAAAATATGCTAAAAGGTGACTTTTTGGGGACCTTTTTGGGCAGGCAGAACATGCTGGTGCAGACGGTTTTTTCATATTTCACCTAAAAAATGAGTAATAAGCATTTTTCTGTCGGGTCAGAACTTTGAAAAACTGACATGCTAACATATGACTTTTTTCCCATTCTGGACTCCGAAAAAAAATATGCTCAAAAGTGACTTTTTGGGACCTTTTCAGGCAGGGAGAACATGCTGGTGCAGACGGTTTTTTCATATTTCACCTAAAAAATGAGTTATAAGCATTTTTCTGTTGGGTCAGACCTTTGAAAAACCGACATGCTAACATATGACTTTTTTCCCATTCTGGACCCCGAAAAAAAAAAGCTAAAAAGTGACTTTTTGGGACCTTTTCGGGCAGGAGAACATGCTGGTGCAGACGTTTTTTTCATATTTCACCTAAAAAATGAGTTATAAGCATTTTTCTGTTGGGTCAGACCTTTGAAAAACTGACATGCTAACATATGACTTTTTTCCCATTCTGGACTCCGAAAAAAAGTATGCTAAAAAGTGACTTTTTGGGACCTTTTCAGGCAGGAGAACATGCTGGTGCAGACGTTTTTTTCATATTTCACCTAAAAAATGAGTAATAAGCATTTTTCTGTCTGGTCGAACCTTTGAAAAACTGACATGCTAACATATGACTTTTTTCCCATTTTGGACTCCAAAAAAAAATTTTGCTAAAAAGTGACTTTTTGGGACCTTTTGGGGCAGGAGAACATGCTGGTGCAGACGTTTTTTTCATATTTCACCTAAAAAATGAGTAATAAGCATTTTTCTGTCGGGTCAGACCTTTGAAAAACCGACATGCTAACATATGACTTTTTTCCCATTCTGGACTCCGAAAAAAAAAATGCTAAAAAGTGACTTTTTGGGACCTTTTCGGGCAGGAGAACATGCTGGTGCAGACGTTTTTTTCATATTTCACCTAAAAAATGAGTTATAAGCATTTTTCTGTCTGGTCGAACCTTTGAAAAACTGACATGCTAACATATGACGTTTTTCCCACTCTGGACTCCGAAAAAAAATATGCTAAAAGGTGACTTTTTGGGACCTTTTCGGGCAGGAGAACATGCTGGTGCAGACGGTTTTTTCATATTTCACCTAAAAAATGAGTAATAAGCATTTTTCTGTCGGGTCAGATCTTTGAAAAACTGACATGCTAACATATGACTTTTTTCCCACTCTGGACTCCGAAAAAAAATATGCTCAAAAGTGACTTTTTGGGACCTTTTCAGGCAGGGAGAACATGCTGGTGCAGACGGTTTTTTCATATTTCACCTAAAAAATGAGTTATAAGCATTTTTCTGTCGGGTCAGACCTTTGAAAAACTGACATGCTAACATATGACTTTTTTCCCATTCTGGACCCCGAAAAAAAATATGCTAAAAAGTGACTTTTTGGGAACTTTTCGGGCAGGAGACAATGCTGGTGCAGACGTTTCTTTCATATTTCACCTAAAAAATGAGTTATAAGCATTTTTCTGTCGGGTCAGACCTTTGAAAAACCGACATGCTAACATATGACTTTTCTCCCATTCTGGACTCCGAAAAAAAATTGCTAAAAAGTGACTTTTTGGGACCTTGTCGGGCAGGAGAACATGCTGGTGCAGACGGTTTTTTCATATTTCACCTAAAAAATGAGTTATAAGCATTTTTCTGTTGGGTCAGACCTTTGAAAAACTGACATGCTAACATATGACTTTTTTCCCATTCTGGACCCCGAAAAAAAAAAGCTAAAAAGTGACTTTTTGGGACCTTGTCGGGCAGGAGACAATGCTGGTGCAGACGTTTTTTTCATATTTCACCTAAAAAATGAGTTATAAGCATTTTTCTGTCGGGTCAGACCTTTGAAAAACCGACATGCTAACATATGACTTTTCTCCCATTCTGGACTCCGAAAAAAAAGCTAAAAAGTGACTTTTTGGGGACCTTGTCGGGCAGGAAAACATGCTGGTGCAGATGGTTTTTTCATATTTCACCTAAAAAATGAGTTATAAGCATTTTTCTGTTGGGTCAGACCTTTGAAAAACTGACATGCTAACATATGACTTTTTTCCCACTTCGGACTCCGAAAAAAAAGTATGCTCAAAAGTGACTTTTTGGGACCTTTTCAGGCAGGAGAACATGCTGGTGCAGACGTTTCTTTCTTATTTCACCTAGGCCGACACTGACCCGCTGAAAAAAGTTTATTTTTCCATTTTTGTGCATAAAAACATCACCACTTTGGAGACCAATATCTCAGAAACTAGAACAGATAGACATTTTCCAATGTAATAATGTGAAAGCCTGGCCAAAATTTACCCAGGAAACAAATTTCAGCTGGAAATTTTTGCTCATTTCAGAGATGTTGGCATCCAAAAGTTTCAGGTTTGTACACAGTTCACAAGTGTGAACCAGAATCAGGTATAACAGCCCCTTTTAAAGGCCCAGAGTTCAGAAACCTTGAAGATTTTCCACTGAAACTTTGCATGTGTTCATAATACATGCAGAGGTACCAACACAATCTTTTAGCCAAATTTGAGTCGGTGACTGTGGACGATTTCTGGACTTTGGTTGAGTTTATATGGAATGACCGAACTGAACACAATGTTGTGAGTTCTTGATGTTCCAAAACAAGAAAAGTAGATTTTAACTAAGGCAGAAATCGTGATTTTAACAATATTACATCATGGTGTCTTGCAACTAGTGGTGTGCTGATTGATCGGTCCACCGATCATGATCGGCGGATTTTCGTGAAAAAGTATGTGATCGGCATATGTCGATCAATGCCTTTCATCACCGATCACAAAACTGATCACTGGTATCTCATACTTTGCAGCCCTCCGGCTTGTAGAGGCTCTGTGTGCAGCCCCCTGACGGCGTAAATATGGAAGGGAATACATAGGTAACTATCTAGATGCCTGATCAAAACGGCAAACTTTCGACTGTGTCAACTTTGTGATAGCCCCGTAGCCCGCATTTTACTGTCACTTCGGCATTTTAACTAACAATTTGTTTATGTTCAATGAGGACTTGGTGAAAACAGGTACAGAGCAGTGGATTTTTCCAGTGAGGAGGAAAATTAATGTTCACTGTCTGTGCATGTAAAAATAGTTGGCTTTGTATTAAGATCAATCGGATGGCAGATCATCAAAGTTCATACGCATTTAGAGTAAGCACATGAGTGCAATTCTGTAAACATGCTAAATTACCCGGGAATATTCTTCTGTAATGTGTGTGGTGTTGTTGATGTTAAAATGACTCATCCTTGTAACCCATGGTAGTACAGTAATCCCCGTTTAAGATCTGCATAATGAGATGGTCGAATGCTACTTTGTAAACTGTGCAACCTTTTAAGAGTTTTATGATCACTGACATTTTACATGAGATCGGGACATGTGGCTTTGTTGAATGCTGTTTAAATCAATGCAGACCTCAATAAATGTTTCAACTGTTTGACATCATTGTGCTGTCTTTTAATTTGTGCATGTAGTCCTGATATACACATATTTAATGACCTTTTTATATGGACCTTGATAAACAGCAGATTAATTGTAAATGTGATTGTGATTATAGAACTTTATTATGGTTCAGTGCCCCTTGAAGAGTTTAAGATAAATATGTCAACACACAATGT